>CM033630.1:30298460-30455549 GCA_019453435.1 Rhinogobius similis | reverse complement strand
GTTTTGTTTATTTCAGTGAAACATGAAACGTAAAGAGCTCATAGGCTCATACACTATATAATTTTGACCAAAATCAAACATCCCTCACGTTTAGACTTGGTTCAGGCCTGTTTTACAATTGAATAGATAATAGATTTCTTCTTCTCTGACTCCAGGATGACAATGCCAGGATTCATGATGTTCACATTGTGATTGTGAGTGGTTCAAAGAAGCGAGGCATCATTTTCACACATGGATTGACCTGAAACACTGAAACAATGACACAGCAATTAATCAAAGCTATTAGAGCATGTGGCCTTTTTCTTCTGTGGTGACCTTTTTTTTTTGCTGGGCAATGTGTATATCCAGTGTTCTAATGCAGGGTTGATGAATTTGCTTTTCGGACATCTCACCATTTTCTTCAGCATTAATAGCTTGTGGTAAAAATCAAATCCATTTCGCAAATCCAAAATTATACATTTATTTAGATTATGTGTTCCTCCAAAAATGTTCCAATTCTGTGACTGGCCTCAGACAAAAAATACAACTCATCCACCCCCAAAGTCACATGTGTCAAATGTGAACTCCAATCGCAGACTGCACTAAAGGAAAAATATTCTGCATTTTTCGTATTATTAACCTTTAAACATGTTCTTGAGTACCTTAAATTTGCCATCTCATGTTTTTAAACAAAATAAAAGTTTCGTATGCATTCAGTGACAGGTTTTATCAGCCAGTAAGAAATGACACTTACTGAGTGCATCCAGCAACAGATGGCACCAGCGCAATATACAATCTAGTGAAGTTTGCGCTGGGCGAATTTGCTGCAGCAGTTATTGTGTTCAGACAGCAGAGACGCTGTTGATTTTTCCTTCTGTGCAGCACTTTGTATTCGTTTCAGTTTATAAAATGTGCTGCATAAATTAAGTGGATTGGATTTATTAACAGTAACAGAGCATGACCAAAGAGGGCAGAAAGAAAAGCAACTAAAAACATTCAAAATTAAGGCACACACAGTTCATGGAAAATGGCTCATTTTGTTCAGATTCGTCCATTTTAAAATCAGGTTTAAGTGTGATTTTCCCCATTTTTTTTGTACGTCATTTATAATCAATCCAGTCTTTAATTGCTATGAAACATTACACAATTCATTTATGGAACAATCTTGTTTTAAATGTTTTACTTTTTGGCATCCGAACTCCGTTTCATTGTACAGGAGGTCACTGGACAATGATTGCTTGAAAAGTCCAGAATCGTGTATCTGTGTTTTTATCGATATCAGTCTGATCACTGGTTTTAGCTCCAAGATTTCAGACGGTCGTGATTGACAGGTGGATTAGCCAATCAGGGACACGCATGGTCCAGGTTCAAAACAAATGGCTACTTATGAGGAAGTAAATAAAAATATCACACGGACTGAAAGACATTGCATATTTTTCGCAGAATCAACGAGGAAGCCTAAAACGCTTTAGCAGTTATGCAGTTTCGTTTTGACACACTTCTCTTTTCAAATTTACATTTGCAAAACATCGCACACAAAATCCTACACAGTGTTACAGTTTACCTCCTACTTTACTGTCTTTTTTTTTGAGCTGTTGATTTATTCAAACATTGTAGTAAAAACACGACATCATTTAAATAAAAGTATACATTTTGATAACATTTTTACGAAGACATTTAAACTGAAACACATTATTCTCGCCTAATTCGATCATTTGCATTTAGACGGAAACGACGAGGTGTGAGGAAAACTGTTTAAAGTGAGAAAAGCTGCAGCGTATGTATTTGTCCAGCAGACGGCGCTGCGGTTCTTTCAGACGCACTGTACAGTAATCTAAGATCTTGTTGGCTTCTCAGAGAAAACTTTAAGACCATTTACTAAAAAAAAGTAATTGTGCATGATTTTGTGCAGTTTCTTGAACAGACTTAAATGTAGGAGGCCTAAAATAGTTAAATATTTTGCGATCGTGGGTCAGTTGTATGCTTCTGCTCACAGCCAATCACAGCACAGAGCGACGCTGTGCACCGCTTTCTCCGCGAGAAAATCGGTTTGTCCAGTATTTATGAAACAAAGTCTCCCTTCGAGGCCAATCTGATACCAAAATATCACAAATAAGTGAAAACTCGTGGCCTGAACCAGGTTTCAAAAAATGTGTCAAGAGGTTTGAGAAAAACTGTAATCTGAGGTGAGAGAAGTTTGATTTTGTTCTAAATTACATACTGTATGACCTATGAGCTCTTTTGTTTCACGTTTCACTGAAATAAACAAAACGGATTGCACAGTTCTGTTTGAGTTTGGCTCGAGGTGCGACGGAGGAAATTGTGACCAGGCGTTCTCTTTGTAAAGATTTGAAGACGTGAGTATTCTGGATCTTAGGCAAGAACAACGGACTCTCTGGATCAAAATCTGGTTCAGACTTGTTTTTTACGTGGTTGATATACTTACATAACTGTAAAATGTCTTCTTATTGTGACGTGTGATGTAAAGAGAGTGTTACAATTGCAATGTGTGTTTAAATAGTTAATCAGTGTGTTTTAGGTTCTGCAAAGAGTATTTAGTTGTTTCCATTTGAGATTTATTCATTCATTTTCTACCACTTATTCCTGTTCCTGGGGTCGCGGGTGACTGGAGCCTATCCCAGTGACTTTGGGCGGGGTACACCCTGGACAGTGGCCAACTCATCGCAGGGCTGACACAGAGACACGGACAAGGACAAACAACCATTCACTCTCACATTCAGTCACTACGGGCAATTTAGAGTTTCCAATTAACCTACAAGGTCATGTCTTTGGACGGTGGGAGGAAGCCGGAGAACCCACGGTAACACGGGGAGGACATGTTGGGATCGTCCGGGATTCGAACCCGAAGCTCTAGCCGCTCTGCCACCGTGCACCCCATTTGAGATTTAAGGCTTGAGAATGGAAGTAAGGCTATGCCAATACGGAATTTCCCTTTCAATTTTGGAATTTGTGCCGAAATTTGAATATTTGTCAAGGGGATTGAAATAAAGTTCAATCACCTTGACACAAGAAAGACATTAGAAATCATTACTGTCACATTCCAAAGAGTTGGAAAATGTAAAATGTCTTTATGTTGTCTGCACTGATATACAGAAAAGGATTCATTTCTCTGTTATTTAGCTGTTTACAATCTGGGAAAAGAAAGAAGAAAGGTTCAATAAAACTATGTCCTTCTAGTCCTAAACATGCCCATGACTTGCCGTCTTGTCCGCTAATGGCAGTCTGAGCATGTCTGCTACCTGCCTGTGTTTTTAACGGCCGGCTTTAGCGCTGGCTTTCATCATGGAGCGGCCTGCTGGGATCCACTGAGGATGGATCATGATAAATTCCTCCCAGCCACGCAGCAAGAGTCTGACTCTTGTTTTATTGTTCAAAAACAGAGGTGACAGATGGCCGTGTCGGTTTGGATCAGCTCCAGCGCTTTGACATTCTACCTTTCCATCATTAACAGGTCATTTACAATAACAATAAGTCACTTTCACATGTTCTAAAACGGACGATGGGAAAATATAGTGGCATTTCAAGTGGGTGGAAAGTGTCGACTTAAGTTAAATGGGTAACTTGATGTAAAATAAACTTTTAACCAATTATAACTCATGTATTAGGATGTCTCGTGAAGCCCATTTTCAACATAAACAACATAAAAACACATTTTTTGTGCTGAATAACAACCAAAGTGTGTCAAATTTGACATAAAACAGCAGAGTAATCGTACAGTGCTCCCTCTCCCAATTCACAACTGTGCCGTCTCTTGATTCTAGATGGACAAAAAAAACACAACAAAAAAAACTACCACACAAGACAAGAACACGACATAAGACAAGACAAGTTTGACAAAACAACACAAGACAGACAAATAATACAGGTACCTTGAAGTCCTCCTATCTACCCATGGCTTTACTGTACAATCATTCCTCCTTGTTATCATTTGGAACATAGTAGTAACTTACTTACTTTTTTCAGTTCTGTATTATAAATTTAAAGCAAAACGTATGAATCGTTTTGTAAGCCCGTGTGGTGGTTGTAAATGTATTCCATTGCCTGGCGCCGACCCGAAGACCACTCTGCTGAGAAACCATGGCTCTCTTTCTTACATTTGGCGACATGAAATGTTTTTGTATGTGACTGTACTTCCTGTGACTGTAAAAAGGAAGGGAAAAAAAGAAACAAAAACAAAAAAAACTTATATGACTTTTCACTTTCTGTGTATTTTCAAAAGAGACCTGCAGGGGGAGCTCTGTCGCTGTGTTAAGTGACTTGTTTTCATAATGCGTCAAACATAAATCGACTTTTGACATTTTACCTATTAGATGATAACCCTGATGCCCTATTATTTCTATAGATGTGGGTAAATTGTCCAGAAAAATAGCATTTTCAGTGTCCTTCTGTCATTGTTCAGTTGTCCACCTTGTTGCTAAATGCAGACCAAGGGCAACAGTTCTGTCAGCTGACGGCCAAACTAGTCCAAAACACATTGTCTACATCCTCTTCTTTAAACACAGGTGGTCTCTGAGATGACCACAGTTCCTGATTAAACAAAGCCCTGACAAATCTCTGCAAGAATGTCCTTCATGCATCACTACACAAATCCATCATCATCAAGTCTAAGCTTCTGGCAGTTTCCATAAATGTAACATAATTTGCCATTTTTGGTCAATTTTGTTGAAACTGAAGACTGACATGACCAAAAACTAATTTCTGGACCTTAGTGGCTAAAAATGACTTCAAAGTGTACCAAACCGGTCCTAAATTACGGTGCAAATACAAATCAGAACTGATCAGAGTTTCTCTTTGTGGCTGGTTTTGGGGTAAAAACTGACATGACCCAAACTGGACCCGTCTGTCTGACCAAATATCAAAATTAATGTGTAATTTCTTTCTCTGTCCACTTTGGGCCGGAATCACTACACGTCTTCATACAAGACAAAACAAAATTCGCCACAGAAAAAAAGGTCACACGCTGTATTTTGTGGTTGTGCTATAATCAAAGCTAAATGCAGTCCACATTCTCTGTGTCAATGTATCAATAAGCTTCTGTAAGAGCAAAAATGTATTTATTCATTCATTTATTCATTAGTTTTTGTTTGTTTTTATGATAGAGAGTGTGACCACTGCCAAAGTTTTCTTTTTTTTTTTGGTCAGCTTTTCTGCATTTATTTCACTTTTCTGAGCCTCTACGTCATGTTCTAATTCTCTAACACGTTTGGTTTGGATCAAGTTGGTTGCTGTAGGCATTGAAAAATTTTACTTTGGGTCTAAATGTGAGTGCCATGCATCGTAAACAGGAAACGGTTGATGCTAACGTGTGCTAGCTTTGTTTTGCTAGCTCTGTCAGCTCAACAAAACATGCTGTTTTTTCACAAGATCAAGTGTTTGTTGAGGAATGCTTATTTTGTCTTGCTTTTTGCCATTTTATTCTCATCTTAGTCTGCGTACTCTTTTGTTCTCTCTGATCCAATCATCTCGCTCTTAACCGGTCCGTGCTCTAAAGTGAGCCGGCACCCTCTGGGAGCTAGTACCTCTCGCGGCCCCCTTGGACCCCTCAAACAGGGCGGTATGGTTCACATTTCTTCAGTGGAAACACCTCGGACCGTCCTGGGACGACCGGGATCTGACCAACTGCAGCAGCCCCCGGTCATAACCCCGCCCCCACAGGCTTATTCAGTAGGCACTAGGCATGATGGGTGCTTCATGCCTAGTGCACCTCCAAGACAATGGTTTCTCACTGTCCTTCCAGATTGATGCCAGTGTTTTGACCCCTCCCAAACAAACTGACATTTTTTCCACAACCAAAGGATTTATTTTTCCACATTTGTTACAGAAATGAGAAGCCACTCACTGCAGTTTGGTTTAAGTACCCTGTTGCAGCTGAAAGACAATAACCAATGCAGTAATTATCAAACAGGAGGGTTGTACCTATTTGCGTAGTTGAATCCAGATGGTTATTTTTGTTTTTCTTTTTTGGCCAGGCATTGCATAAATATATTCTCTTTTTTGGTGATTTACTTAACTTTTTTTTCTTTTTTAACAGTTTCACACCTGCCATTCAAGGTGTGACAAGAACACCTCCGGCTCAGTCATTGTCGACCTTTCTTAGTGGTTAACATCTATAAATTCCATTGTATAGTGCTACTTCAATAATTATGATGCAGTTGTTATGACTAGACCTTTCCCGGACATAGCTTGCTTGTTTAATTTAAATAATATTGTTATTGTAAATGCAAAATAAATATTAACATGCTGTTAACTTGTGTTAGACCGGTGGTTCTCAAACTAGGGGTCGGGACCCCAATGGGGGTCGCGAAATTATTTCTGGGGGTCTCCAGATGATGGGGAAAAGTGTATATAATAATATTAAACAAGGCTGGACACCCTTCAATTACAGTGGTAAATGTAGATTCCTATTTGTTCAATCAAAGTCATGTTTATAGGTCTATATCAGAGGAGGGCAAACTAAGGCCCGGGGGCCACATGCGGCCCTTTTGGCATTTTGATCCGGCCCGCAAAGCATTCAATAAAAAATTGTATGAGCTAGGTGTGGTGCATTTGTCATTTTATAGTTTCCTGAGCAGCTGCTTGTTCATTAAAAATCAGTTTTGAGAACAGCCACCACTAGAATAACACCAAACTTTGATGCATTGGATAAAAGGAGTGATCAACCGCACTGTTCCCACTAAATAAAGGTAATGATTTTTGCTATTCTGTAGTAATTTTTTGTGTATTTTAGGCATTAAGTCTATGTGTAGTAGTATGAGTGTAAAATGGTCCGGCCCCCAGGCAAGTGTAAAAATCCAATGTGGCCCTTGCGTCAAAATAATTGCCCACCCCTGGTCTATATACTCAAAATAAAATCAAACATTAGATATAAGGCTAATTTATCACTTTGTATGTCACCTATTTTTTGTGTTTGGGGGTCGCGACTGAAAAAGTATGAAAACCACTGTGTTAGACTAACAATAACTCGAGCGTGTGTCATGAGTAAACCTGAATCTTTGTGGTTGAAAAGTGGCAGCAAAGGTGAGTTGCAGAAGCTGTTGTCCGTGAGAAAAGAGTTTGCTTGATGCACAAACTAAATCTGCAACTGCTTTAGCATGAAGCCTCCAATGGACTCCACTTTCACACACACATGAAATAGTAAACATGAATCGTAGTGACTAGTTCTGTCTGTTAGGGTCAAATTAACTTATTACTGTTACTGATAAGCTATTTGAAGACCGTTAAAATTCAATCTAGAATCCTGTTTTTCTTCAAAATTCAGATTCAGCAAGACGCCTAACACTACGTTTTTCTTCCCAAGTCCAGCTATAATGATGGAATAATTAAAATGAAAAGTACAATGAGCAGGTCACTGATCTACCAAAGGAGGAAAAGTCGACGTCAGAGTTGTGGTGATCAGCAGCAGCAGCTTGTGGTCTGAACTGTGAAAGGAAACATGAGGCCATACTATAAAAACAGAGCATTTCAAAACCTCAGCATTTAACTTCTGCACAACCATTAGAACAGGTAAGCATACACTTGTTTTACTGTTTTCTTTTGCCTGATATCGATGCTGTCTTTGGAATAACTTGCACTTTTCACAGTTAATTGTTGCCAAATCTATTTCAGGCTTTTATCAAACCGACACAAAGATGATGAGACAAGTTTTCTTCCTGCTATTGGTGCTGATGTTGGCCAGTGCCTTCCAAAAAAAAAAGAAAATCACACCTAAACCCTACCAACAATTTGGAAACTTCTCTAGGAAACATATTATCAAAAAAGCAATGCATGTCAATGAGTGTTTCAACATGCTCAAAACAAAAAAGATAAACAGAGAAGGCATGAAATGCAAGACAACCAACACTTTCATCCTCGCCAACGTAGAAGATGTCATCGATGTTTGCAAGAATGGAATCCGAAAGAGCCCAGAAGAAAGCATGTATGAGAGCCCTGGACAGTTCAAAATTACTGTGTGCAGAGTGACCATGAAGGGTGCTCTCTTCCCCAAATGCAAATATACGGGTGAGATCAAGGAGGCCAAAATCCAGATCAAGTGCAGTAACGTCGGCCTGCCTGTGCACTTCCATGACCAAGCAGACGACGATGATTTTGGAGAATTGTTGTGGTTCTAAAAGCAGTTTGTAACTTTTGTTGTTTTCTGCCCAGTTGGAATCTGTATATGTATACGTATTGCTTGGATTGTATGCTAGAAACTCATGCATAAAAATGTGACAAAAGCGTGTTTGTGTGCATTAAAATGTGTGATTAAAGGAACTTTACACGTGAAAAAACTGACCAATTTAATTAAGTCTTCACAACAGTCCATGTGTTTTTCTTTTACTTCATGCAGTCCCAGCATCCTAATAAAGTACCGATCAAAAGTTTAAGAACAGTTGAATAAATGGTAAAAGACCCATTTTGCATGGTTGGATCTTCGTCATGGCAGTGTAAATACCTGACAGACAATGACACTGAACCTGCATTTTTGCCCAGATGTCGAGTTTTAAATGCATGTGGTCCTAAATGTTTGATCAGCTGCAGACCGGCCTGTATCAGTTTAATTGTTGCTGTTTTTTGTCACACTTCCATTTCTTGTGGCATAGTGAAGCTCTACTTTGAACCTTTTTAAGATCCAACCATGCAACATGTGACTCTTGCCATTTATTCAACTGGTATTAACTTTTGATTGGGACTACATATTTACTGCAATGCGGTTACAAGAACCTCTGTGAGCCCAGAATAGATTTTGTCATCCTTTTTTCTGCATTCTGTCAAGACCTGGTTCCAAACTTATCCTGGGTTTGAATCTACACAAAGTAAATATTGCCTTTGACTTTTATTGATTTTTTTTTTTTCACAAATAGACTTACAGAATACACTTTTTTGACAAATTCACAAACATATAGGGTTATAACCCTAAACATGTCTAATCTGCCCCTAAAGATGTTTTATTACTTAATTTAATCCACTTCACCCATACATTTCTCTGGGACATTGTAACTTCAAAGGCCGTTTTCTTAAAATGCATTTTTCTCCACTAGAGACCTAAAGATCACCACTTAAAGTAGCTCCTACACGCACCAAATCTTGGACTCAGCAACATTTTGACGAAACGTACAGAAGGATTTTTGATATCTACTTCTAAAACTGATTTATTAAAATGTTAAGTAAAAAGAAAAATGAAGTGAATGAGTGAGTTGATTTGAATTTTCAATCCAATCTAGTTCACTCAAAAATGAAATAAGACATCCAAAATCCCCACCGTGAAGATTTTTGTACAAAGTAAAGTAAGAAATGTAATTGTGTCTGTTATAACTCATTACTGTATGAAAAAATTACAAGATGAAAAACATTTATGTGAATAAACTACTGAAGAAGTTTCAAATTGATATCTTTAAATTTAAGATTTTATCTTTATCTGTTCATCTGCGGCGTCTCCCTTTGTCGTGCGAATCTGACTTGTCTCTCCAACATGAACACGACACGGCGGCTCACAAGTCGACCAGAATGCAACCACACATTGCACTGAGGGGAACAAAGTGTATGCACCATATGACATCTGCAACTCCTTTTGCTTCGTGAGGGATCCAATAGATTACACTTCAATTTGACTGTTTATTAATAGAAAATGTAGTGAGTAGTTCTGTTACGTTATCAAAAACAATAAATATAGACATTTTGATACTGTAGTGCATTTGTTTGGGTGTTTTCCTGAAATAAAATAACGCACTTTCAGGAAAATGGCCCAAAATGAATTCTAGAATAACCAAAAATCTAAATTTTCTTCAATATTTAGATTTTCCATGGGCTAGACACTCAACACTGAGTCTGTTTCTTCTTCTCCTGCGATAATAACATTTTTTGTAACTTTCGGATCCACATTTATTTTTTGCCCAGTTGTAATCTGTGTTGTAAGATACATATTTGAATTGGCTCATATTTCAGAAACTCATGCATGTAAATATATTCTGTTTGCTGACCTTTCTGTGCCTAAATGTACTCTGTGCAGGTCTGTGAGGTGATGAAACCACACTTCCTGACAGATATGCAACCGTCATATTTTATTAAACAATGCAAACGTTTTAGGACATAAATGAGCATTCAAGTAGAGCACACACAGAGCCTGATGTTTGTAATCCACTGACTCAAAAAAGATTTAGTTCCTCATCAAAAGTGCTATTGAGTAAGTTTCTATTTCACGTCTTATCTCAAACGTACATATACAACGGAATTGCCATTACAAGGAAACAAATCGTCTTGATGCAGTTCCTCATTTATCCAGGAGTTGTTTTAGAAATCAACACGTCTCGATTTAACAGTGTCCAGATGAATACCCCTGCAATCTTCCCTGCTTTTGACACTTTTCTTTTTTACTCGGGCATGAACTTGATTATCTCAATTGCCATAGGTCAGTATATATCTTTTTTTATATTTTTCTGGCCCAAAGGCTTTATTAGACAGAACAATTGTAGCGTGAGTCACAATCATGTCTTGTTGTGATCTATGCTTTCTTACCACAAGATGGCAGCAGAGCAATGGGACTAAAACAACTGAGCACACAAATCAAATATCAGAATAATTAGTATCAATCATCAATTGCATAATGATTATTGGTTAATTAATATGAAGGTTTGTGAAAATGTAATGAACTGAGAAGAATACAAAAAAATGCATCATATTTTCCTTTAAGACTGAAACCACAAGGACTGTAGTTTTTTAGTCGATTAATCGGTCAATGGTGTTTTAGTCCACCAACATTTTGATAAGTCGAGTCGATTACAAGTATTTATACGACAAAAACTGGGGAAAAAAAGTGAAGTTATGGAGTGAGTTAGCTAAGGATTTTGGAGTTAATCGTGAGTTTAATCTCATTTAATTATATCGAACATATAAATACACTGTTTCCGTGCAGTTGTATTTTTTTTGGTGCAGCTTGGGTCAGATACAGAGAGATACTTCATAGTTTTGCCACAGTAATTAATTTGTCGATAGGGAAGGGTGTTAGTCGACCAAGAATTTCTTTAGTCGACAACAGCCCTATAAACCACAAAGGTTATTGCTGACTGAAAAGATGCACAAAGGTTCTTGGTTTGAAAAGATGTGGGTTGCGTGTCCAAATGACCGGCACAGATCTGGAAGACGGGAGTAAAGTTGGCTCCTTGGGGTGTTGTCCTTCTGGTATTTCTTTGTCTCTGAGCTTAGCTGACGTGCAGGGAGATGCTCTCAGTCGCGCTCTCTTCACTTAGTCCTTTTCTCACAGAAGACTGGCAGGCACACAGCAAAAAATCTAGTCAGGCTTAAAATGACTTGAATTCATAATTTTTATTTGGAACTGAGTAGTTTTCACTTTGATTTGCTGATGTGATGCAGAATATTTGTTTAGTTTCAAGGTACTTCTGACTGATCATGAGATAATTTAGCTTAAAATAAGTTGCCAATTGGGGTAAACAGAATTATTTTAACCCACTCACAGATAATTTGGCTTGAAGCAAGTCAGACACAGTTTAAAACGAGTAAAATAATCTGTGAATTAAAATAGTCTGAACTAATCTTAACCAGTCAAAATGTCTGACACTGAGATTAATATCCTGAAATCGAGACATTTTAACTCATTTAGAAATGAATTTTTTGCATTGCCACGCCCTCAACCTTGGCCCAAAGTTTCAACCAATCAGTCGCATGTCGTTTGTTTGGGCCATTACCGAATTACACAGATTTAAAAAGCATTCACAAAACAATGCAAACAATATTATTTACAACTTCATTCAGTCTTTATTTGGACAAAATTGTTTGGTAAAAACTGTTTTTGGCTTTCATCGTGGGACGGTTCCTGAGTTTGTTTTAATCCAGTTTCAAATTAAATGCAAGTATTTTAGGAGCGTTTGAATGTGGACTCTGTATGTCCAGAGTGGGGGAAGGGCCATAACCGCTTCCTGTTTTTTGCAGTCAACCCTGAGGTCAACTTTAGACGCCTACAACTAGATTACCTTAAAGCAAAACTAACAGTGTTGATAGGTTATAAGCATAACTGGGAGAGGTAAGGCCCCCTTTAAACCAAACAGGTCAGACCTGGCATGAACAAAAACCAAAGCAGAAATTGCTAAAATATAGAATTTTATTTACAGTTTAAAAAAAGCTGTTTTATTCAATGTTATTTAAAAAAGCCAAGCAATCCCAACCCCAGACACTAACCCCCTTTACTAGCAGAACTGAGAATTAATAGAAAAAACATAGAAAAAGAACACAACAAACGAATTAGAATATAAACCAAACTTTAACTATTTTGTTTTGGGTTTGGTTCATATTTAACTCCCAATACTGCTGGCTAAAGTGCAGTGCTAACGTAAAGGCTTATTCTGTTGGCGTTTAAGTGCTAGTGTTAGGTGATATGATTTGGTGAAGTGCTACTAGTGCAAGGTGCAATAAAGTGCAGTTTGCAGTTGGATAAATATAGAGGACATGAACTACAGTCAAATTACATCAAACACGATTTGGTTTCACTATTGCTAACACGTAAAGGAACACTACAAAAACTCGAGGCAAGCTAACTTCAGCTGACAGGGTAAAAGACAAACACATGAGACACAATTATACACTGCCTTAAATTCACAGAACAGATTTACCGTAAAATGCAGACTAAATGCCGCTACTTTTTCTCATGACTCGGGCACAATTCGACCTGAACCCGACCCGTGCCCGCGTGGTTACTGTCCAAACCCAAATCAGAGTCATTTGCTGTATGATTCGACCCGACCGGGCCCGCGCATGTGTAGAACCGGAGTTACGTAAATTGGGTTCCATGCAGAGGTTTATAGCATGGTTGTATTAAATGAACTGAATAAGGCTCTGTCTGTGGTCCCAGATTGATTAGTGGCCGTGTGAGGTACTGCAGCCTCTTGAGCCCAGCCTTTTTCTAAAATTGCAAATTACAATTGCAGACAGTACTTAATTATTATCGATATTTAAATAAAATAGAAGGAAATGTTCTTTTCTACCGTTTCTAAAAGCACAGAAATTTCCGTTTTTATATTAAGTGACGTCACGGTAAACATGTGCGAGTCACGTGAACGAGCACGTCGGATGATACAAACAGAAGCACGTGGACAAGGCTAGACTAGCAAGACCTGTAAGTTGTATTTTATTTAATTGCAGACGCTTTCACATGTGATCTAACATGAAGAATACAATTACAATTACACAAGCAAACGTTGACACAAAAGCTTGTAAGCTGTGTGGTCGCTCATGATATCATGGGGATTGTCGTCACATGGTGCCCTAAAGCAAAGATGTCAGCCTCCATAACGCAAAGATGGCAGCCTCCGTATCAGGAAGTAACGCGGAAGTAAAGAACTTTTTTGGGGTCATGAGCACACTCCATAGGGTTAAACAGGGCACCATTTTGGATTCATCTTCCAGTCTTAGTTCTATGGTTTATAGGCAGAATAAGCGCGCCTGACAGGGCTTCAAGTGTTTAGTGTTCTACCTGCACCAACGTGACGTCTCCTGTACCAGACGGGCCTGTTCCTCCGCTGACGCTGGCCCACATGATTTCTCTCCCTCGCTCCTTTCTTCAGATTTTTCGGAAGGCATTCGTGGCGCTCTCTCTCCTCTCTCTCTTTCTCTCCTCCTCCGTGCAGCAGCCGCGCACTTTCATTAAGGCTTCTTTTCTCACCTCACATTTTGACCACTTTATTCGAGGATGAAGAGGAAAACAACACAGCACTGGCTGCACACTGCACTCTTTCGCCGTGGGGCGCATATTATAACACGTGTGCGCCTCTTCCGCGTGGGCCCGAACTGGCACGGCCTGGTAATGTAAATGTCTCGTTACAACGTGGACTGCGGCTTATAATATGGCTGGTGCGGCTTATACTCCGGAGCGCTCAATAGTCCGCATTTTACGGTACTTTAATTCAAAACCCTAACCAGCACGACGAGCTCAGGGTGCAATCGGAGGAGGCAGCATGACTACCCTACCATAGAGCGGCACGTGCATTAATGCAACGTGGTAAAATAGCAAGACGGAAAACACGTGAAAAGTTAAGCTACTTAGAAAAAGGATGCGTCCCAACCAGCCGTGAGCCCAGACTGCAGACACTGCAGCGTGCACACTTTTAGTAGTGCAGGTAATCAGCGTAACCTGGAAACGGAGGTGGCCAGTGTTGCCAGATTTTACTGACAGTTTCCAGCCCAAAGTCTACCGTCAACCCTCCAAGATCAATGAAAACCAGCCCAAATTATAAACTTTCCAAAACTATTTAAATGGCATACAAGGCACAGTTGCAACGGTAAAATCATGAACAAACCAACGGCACACACCAGATAAACATATAGCCCACAGTCGGGCCCTTAGCCCTCCTTATTTGGCAACTATACAATACCACCATCTGATTGTATGGTGCGTTTAAAGTTGACAGGTTAGACATGTTTGACTAATATATACTGAATATGATTGTATTTAAGATTTTACTACACATTTTGCCTATTTTGTCCCCTGTTTGACAATCTTCATAACATTTATATAGACATAAATAGACATAACTGTCTATTTATTTGTATGTCACATTTTGATGACACACTTCCTGTAATTTTAAACTTTTATTTATCAAAATTTCTTCTGGAACTGTACTTCTAAAATGTAGAACTGCTAAATATTTACCACAAGTGCCCTCCCACCAAACTAAGCCATAATTTCAATATAATGAGAACTTGTCATATAGACTTTAGTCACATGCAAACTGGATATCAGAATTGTAATACGTGTAGCGTGCTTTGGACTCATTCTCCTGAACCGGGGCAATCCACATTTTCTGCTCGGGGTGGTTCTCCCATTACTTCCAACATACTTTTGTCAAGATTTCTGTGTTCTCCCCCTCCCATCTGTGTTGTCTGGAGCTGGGCGGAGAGTAGACATGCTGCACCACCTTCAACGGCTCCTCCCACTACTCACCTGCAACCCATCTCCAATCAAGCATACACCTCTGCAGTATAAAGACTCAGCTCATTCATCCACACCCTGCCAGATCGTTCAGTCTACATTCGTGGTGAACACCCAGGCCTTTTGTTCTGTGACTTTTCCAGTAATTTTCCCAGTGGATTTTCCTCATCTAGTATTGTCTGTTTTTTTTTCCAGTGCTCCTCGGTCCAGTCTGCTCCACTCCGCCACTCCAGTACTCACCTGTGCTCCTCGGTCCAGTCTGCTCCACTCCGCCACTCCAGTACTCACCTGTGCTCCTCGGTCCAGTATCCAGCTGTCTTGTTTCCTGAATACATCTTGTACTTTTGAACTATTCAAGTCTGCATTATTTTTGATCCACCAGTCGTTACAACAGAATGATCTGGCCAACATGGATCAAGCAGACGATGAAACTAACCAGACTTTACGTCGAGCATTCTCACATCAAGGCATCATGATTGGCCAGCATGAACAAAGTATCCGGTCTCTGTTTGACAGCAATCAAGCCCTGGCTCAACAAGTCTCTCAGTTAACCAGCCAGGTTTCGGCCCTGCTCACTCTCCAGTCTCCGACCTCTACTGCACCCATCTTTGCTACGGCATCAACCTCTTCTGCTTGCCCCTTGGAGTCCCGATGCACAGACCCGGAACCATTCACAGGTCAGCCGAGCCATTGCCGTGGTTCTCTTTTCCAGTGTTCCTCTGTGTTCCAACAACGTCCTGCATCTTTTACATCTGATTCTGCTAAAATTCGTTACATGTGTGGATTATTGAGGGGCAGAGCACTTCAGTGAGCCGAAGCTAAGTTTTCTCACACTCCTTTTGATCAAGTCAGTTTTGAGGACTTTGTGGAGGAACTAAGACTTGTTTTTGACCATCCTGACTATCAAGCTGATGCCTCTCTGTGCTTGTTAAGTCTCTCTCAAGGTTCAAGATCTGTTGAAGACTACACAATTGAATTCTGGACCCTAGCTGCGGATGTTGATTGGACCGACAATGCACTGAAAGCTGTTTTTGTCAAAGGCCTAAGTGATAAATTAAAGGATGAACTAATTTCTCGTGATGACCCGGCTGACCTCAAGTCTCTGGTTTCCCTAGCTAATCGGATTGATAACAGTCTTCAAAGTCGGCAAAGAGAGAGACGCTCTCTTTCCTCAGCTACCCGGCGCCCAGGTCCAGCACTACAACCTAACTTCCCTCCACTTCCGGCTATATCCTCATCCACACCACTCTCCACAGAGGAGCCTATGCAATTGGGCCGAGCACGGCTTACTCCTGAGGAGCGGCTACGACGCCGCCAGGCGGGTGAGTGCCTGTACTGTGGGGAGAAAGGTCACTTCCTCGCAGCCTGTCCAGTTCGCCCAAAAGACCGTGCTCACCAGTAGGTCTGGGAGTACTGGTGGGCCAAGACAATATCCCAGATAAGACTAGACTTCAGATCCCTGCTAAACTTTGCTGTAAACGTGTGACTTTGCCTATTCAAGCTCTTATTGACTCGAGCGCAGAGGAGAACTTTTTAGACCAGCAGGTGGCAGAGAAAAAACCACTGAAAAAACCATTGACCACATTAGCTCTGAATGGAAAACCTCTGGCCAGGGACATGTCACTGAACCAATTTCCCTAGTTTTGTCTGGTAATCATCAGGAGAAAGTAGTTTTTTGTTTTCTCTGCCCCCATCACACCACTGATCTAAGGCCATCCGTGGCTAGTCAAACACAACCCAATCATAGACTGGTCCGGTGGACAGATTTCTGAGTGGAGCACCTTTTGCCATGCAAATTGTCTTTAATCTGCACTGTCGCCATCAGAGGGAGCTCCGTCCCAACGCCAACTTCCCCAGGACAAGCCTGACCTCTCTTCTGTGCCCAGTGTGTATCATGATCTGGGAGAGGTCTTCAGTAAGAGATTTCTTGGTTTTGCAAACTTTTTTTCGGAGGTTTATTAAGAACTTTAGCCGTGTGGTGGCACCCTTGACTAAACTTACCTCTCCTTCCAAGCAGTTTTGTAGGACTCCTGAAACCCAGTCCGCTTTCACCACACTGAAAAATCTCTTAACATCTGCCCCAGTCCTGCGTCAACCTGATCCCTCACGCCAGTTTGTTGTGGAAGTGGATGCTTCTGAGACAGGAGTTGGAGCAGTGCTCTCTCAGAGGTTTGACCCACACAATCGTTTGTACCCTTGTGCTTTTTTCTCTTGACGATTAACTTCTGCAGAAAAGAATTATGATGTGGGGAATCGAGAACTTCTTGCCGTGAAACTTGCACTGGAAGAATGGCGCCACTGGTTGGAATGGGCTGAGCTTCCATTTTTGGTTTGGACAGACCATAAAAACCTGGCTTATATACAATCTGCAAAACGCTTAAACTCACGGCAAGCCCGGTGGGCACTCGTCTTTAGTAGATTTAATTTTTCTATCACGTATCGTCCAGGTTCTCGCAATGTCAAGCCCGATGCACTCTCCCGCCAGTTCTCCCAGGAAGAGAGGCCCATTTCTCCAGACCCTATCCTTCAATCCACCCGTGTGATCGCTGCAATAAGTTGGGACATTGAAAATCACATCAGGGAAGCACAGCGCACTCAGCCTGATCCAGGTAATGGTCTTCCTGGCGCTTTATTTGTTCCAGATGCTGCCCGCTCAAAAGTGCTGGAATGGATTCATTGTTCGCGATTCTCATGTCATCCTGGAGTCAACTGGACGCTTTCTCTCCTGAAGCGTTATTTTTGGTGGCCAACTATGGACAGAGATACACGAGCCTTTGTTCTGGCCTGCCAAGTTTGTGCCAGGGGCAAGGCTTCCCACTCTCCACCCTCCAGTCTGCTCCAACCTCTGCCTGTTCCCAAACGCCCATGGTCACACATAGCAGTGGACTTTGTTACCGGCCTGCCTCCGTCCCAATACAGTCATACTCACCGTCGTAGACCGGTTTTCTAAAGCTGCTCATTTCATTGCTCTGCCCAAACTGCCCACAGCTAAAGAAACTGCAGACTGCATAACTAACAATGTTTTCAGGCTCCATGGTATACCACTGGACATTGTTTCTGACTGAGGAACTCAGTTTACCTCCCAAGTTTGGCGCTCATTTTGTGAAGGTCTGGGTGCGACAGTCAGCCTTACATCTGGCTTTCACCCCCAGACTAACGGGCAAACTGAACCAATCAGGACTTGGAGACGGCACTGCGCTGTGTTACTGCATCTAACCCATCTACCTGGAGCACCTTCTTACCCTGGATTGAATATGCCCATAACTCTTTGGTGAGCTCGGCAACTGGTCTGTCCCGTTTTCAAGCTTCTCTAGGTTATCAGCCTCCACTGTTTCCATCTGAAGAGGTGGATTTGGCAGTGCCCTCAGTCCAGCACCATCTCCAGCGTTGCCAACATGTTTGGAAGAAGACCAGGGCTGCTCTTCTTCGATCTACAGCCAAAACCAAGGCAGCGGCGGACAAGCACCGCTCCCCTGCTCCTCAATACCAACCGGGTCAGTCAGTTTGGTTATCTTTGAAAAATGTTCCTCTTAAAACTGATTCCCAGAAGCTCTCTCCTCGTTTTTTGGGCCCCTTCAAGATTGCCAAGGTTTTCAGTCCTTCTGCTGTACGCCTTCAGTTGCCTTCTGCTCTTCGTATTCACCCACTTTCCACGTGTCCCAGTTAAAGCCAGTTGTTACCAGTGATTTGTGGAGCTGGGCGGAGTGTAGACATGCTGCACCACCTTCAACGACTCCTCCCACTACTCACCTGCAACCCATCTCCAATCAAGCATACACCTCTGCAGTATTGACCTTATTCCGGAATTTGCCGTACGCGCCGCTGTCTTGTTTCCGTTGTATTAGTTTACACGGAGCAGACGAGCTCAACAGAAAATAAGTTCTACACGGACTAAAAAGCCGTTTTCAGACTGACAAGGAAATCGCTGCGTTGTTGACTTGTTGTTGCTCGTGTTCATTAAACATTTTATACAAATCAACCTACTTTATGTAACATTTTAGGGGCGAAACTTTTCCCTCACTCGTCATTAGCTTTAACTGAGTTCTCGTCAAACGGAAGTGCGTTTACAGACGGAAGTGCAGAAAAGTGGGCGGGGCAGAATAAGGTCAATAAAGACTCGGCTCATTCATCCACACCCTGCCAGATCGTTCAGTCTACATTCGTGGTGAACACCCAGGCCTTTTGTTCTGTGACTTTTCCAGTAATGTTCCCAGTGGATTTTCCTCATCTAGTATTGTCTGTTTTTTCCAGTGCTCATTGGTCCAGTCTGCTCCACTCCGCCACTCCAGTACTCACCTGTGCTCCTCGGTCCATCCTGCTCCACTCCGCCACTCCAGTACTCACCTGTGCTCCTCGGTCCATCCTGCTCCACTCCGCCACTCCAGTACTCACCTGTGCTCCTCGGTCCAGTATCCAGCTGTCTTGTTTCCTGAATAAATCTTGTACTTTTGAACTATTCAAGTCTGCATTATTTTTGATCCACCAGTCGTTACAACAACTTCCTTGTATTTCCCCCACTTGAGAATCTTGTTTTAAATCCTGTGTCTCACTCCAGCCGTGAGATAATCTGACCTCGACTTAAACCCTAAACATTAAACAGGACCCAACGCCAAACCCGAGGGTTCGCAGACTGAGCCGGTGTTTATTGTTTCCATCCAATCAGAGGTCGATTAGACATTTTGACTGACAACCAGCACAACACTGTTGCAAACCATTCAATTTCTGTAACTTATTCTATTCTATTATTCTATTTAATATTCTATCAACAACTCAATCAATAATACACAAATATTTATGAAGATAATCTATTTTGCATTTTCAAATTCCCGCCTGAGACATCCAAAAAAAGCCCAAAATATATGCACCCGCCCAACGCAATTTATTTTTTATTTTTTTTTTTTTTCGCCCGAAGCCAACAAAAGGAGCCCAATTGGGCGGAAAACCGTCCAATCTGACAACACTGGAAGGGGTATGACTCCCCAAGGGGTTGGTGCAAAACGTACACCCTATTCGCCTCATTACAGTCATAGGTGAACACCCTGTAGTCTCCTGTGCTGTTTTTAAGTCCAAAATCATCAACAGACTCGTTGGAAGCATTTCTACAGTAAAATTGTTTTCATTACATTGTGTTCATTACTGCATGTTTACATTAGCATGTCGGGAAGGCTAACTTTTGTTTGTTGAAAATGTACGGAAGTATTCTTCTAAAAAAGAATCTTTGTCAGATCATAACCTTTGTGTTTTGTATGGACTTTGGCCCTTGCTTATGATATAGTTGCTAAGTAACAGTTGTAGATTTACCTCTCCCCATATCACATCAGCCAGACACAGTATCATCAACTGGAGGGAAGAACATGCAAAGATTGGAGTAAAATCTTAACTAAAATCATGTCACTACATTTTTGTGACCTGAGTAACCTGTGATACGCAGTGTTCAGTGCGTTCCAAAGTAGAAAGGCAGTGTTGCGACTTTCTTTTTGAAAACGTGTGGGGGATGAGAGGAAATAGTGATACTGATTAAGGAATTGGCTTGAACTTAAAGCATGTCACACAGCCCTTGGTGAGTGTGTGATTAAGTTCATTTAATTGTTAAGACTTATTCCGGGGCACCAGATCATTTCAGCAAATAACCAATTTCCAAATCAAATATCGAAATTAATAATTATCAATAGACAATTGTACATTGATTATTACTAGTAATTAAACATTGGTCAGTCTGAAGGTTGTAAGAACGTAACCGTGACATTGACTTATTTTCTGGAAATAAAACAACACTTTACCAACTGTTTTATGGAGATTTATTGATTAACATACAAACAGATAAATATGATGATTAAATATTCAAATTAGTCATTAAAAGATGTAAAACTAGACAAGGTTGTTCTGGATCTATCTAGTTATGTGTTGGAGTTCATTTTAACAATTAATGTATTAAAGCCAGTTTGTATCTGTGATACAAACGGCAGCAAATGGTCACAGATTAAAACCCGAAGGTTGTTGTTGAGACTGAAGAATCGCAAAAAGGTCCTTTGCTTGAAAATGCATGTGTGCAGTCAAAATCACATCAAAAGAGACGGGCACAGATTCTGGAGAAGAGGGGCGTCAGCTCCTTGGGCCTTTGTTCCTCATAGCTGAGCTGATGAGCACGAAGTGCTCTCAGATATCTCTGTCTCCTTTGTTCCTTGGTTGCAGGAGGGTTTGGATGGTTCTCTCCTGTGGAACCGCCATGTGCAGTTCCTCTGTTGGGACGAAGCCGGGCCTGGCCGTGGCCAGCGGCAGCTCCAAGTTGCGCAGAACTCAGTTGCTTTCTCTCCGCTTGCTCTGAAGAAGTGTACTAAGTGGTACTAGTGTATCGAAGCTTGGTGCATGGGGTTTTTAGATAATCAGCACCCCAGGCTTTTGCGCTAACTTTCAGCCAATCAGGGACTTCATTGTCCTGATTTAAAGGTGTGTGCGGCAGAGTCTGTCAGTGTTGCAAGATGCATGAGGGTCATAAGGGTCAGGGTTGGACGTTAAACAGGCCTCCACTGTGTGGCCATTAACCCAAGTTAAAATCATTTTTCATTGTCTGTTGAAATGCATATTACAACCCTAAGTGTTCACAAGACGATTCACAAAATATTTGAATCCACAAAAGAACATTCACAAAATAACACAACATTGTAAATTCATTCATTACACTGTAAAGTCAGTTTATGAATAAGATGTTCAAGTTATTCAGTCAAACATCTGTGTTTCTGTGTTTGGGTTTCTTTTCTCTAAAAATGTTTAATGGCTCATCAGTGTTCATTTTAATCCATTTTCAAAGAGAAAACAATTATTTTTGCAAACTTTAATCCAGCTTCATAGTAGTATTTTTCAACCATTAAGCCCAGCTTGGAATGTGATTAGAAGAGTGTTTAGAAAGGGTCTGATAAGGTCATGACCCAGTGCGTCCTGCTCTGTGCTGTAGGGGCAAGATTTTTGAGGTCAACGATAGTTCGCCTTATGCGTCCTACAATGCAATATATATAATATATTTACGCAAGGCTGTTTCACCTTCTGCTTCCTTCTTGTTTGTTGCATGTTAATTCTGCTTGTAATGGTTTGTTTTATCTTCTGCTTCTTGTTTGTTCCGTGTGGATTCTGCTCGTAATGGTCTGTGTCACCTTCTGCTTTCTTGTTCTTGTTCCCTGTTGATTCTTTGACTTGCAAATATACACAACAATGCACTTGTTTAAATTCTGGGGTCATTACTACCTCTTCCCTTCTCCGATTTTGGGACGACGTCAATTAATCATCTTTTGAAATCCTTTGTTTTATTTATTTTTTATTATTTTTTCTTTATTTTTATAACATTTTACTTTTATTTAAACTAGTGCTGTCAAACCATTAAAAAAATTTATCTGATTAATCACACGTTTGAACTGTGATTAATCACGATTAATCGCATTACGTTCTTGTGTCATAATTTACATGTCTATAATAAATTATTTTTGCACAACATTTCATATTGAGTCTGTGTGCAGGAAAATCTAAGCTACATGACCAAGGGTCCTTCATACACTCCTAGAACTATAGTTACAGAGGTAACTGACATTCATGGTGACAGATGGAGCTGTTGGTGTAAACCTCACCCCCTGAGATTTGTACGCTCGTCAACATGAGGATTTATGGATTATATGAACTACAGCGCTTCCCCTGTACCTTCTTCCTACGCTCAGGTAAAGCCTCTTCCGTGATCTAAGAGAGTGTGTTTTGTCAAATCAACCCGTGTGATTAATCCGCGTCAATTTGTGATTAATGCGTCAATTTTCTGTAATGAGTAATCGCATGAGTTAACGCGTTAAATTGACAGCCCTAATTTAAACCCATATTGAGCTCTGCAACTGAGCAGATGTTATGTTTTGAAGGACACATATTGTGCTATAGTAACTTTTTTGAGCTTTAAACCATGTTCTAACAATGTTGCGTCATCAAAAACATGCCTGACGTAGCATTCAGTTGCATTCACTATTTAAGGTACTCAATAGCATGTTTAAAGGATAATGACAATATATAAAATACATCATATTTTTCCTTTAAATCCAAAGAGCTAACTCCATTGTCATCCCCTCTAGTTTTAGCTGGACCAGAGAATTGGGGCATGTGCTGATCTTGTATGTTAACCAGATTAAACGGAGAGAGCCTCAAAAATTTCGGCCAGGGGCGTCAGATTGGGGGGGGGGGTAAAGGGTATTGGTTTCCCCGGGGCCCAGGTCAGGGAAGGGCCCTCAAAAGCATGTGATAGTTTTTTTTTTGCTCAGTTCTTTAATACATTTTGGTTGTAATAAAATGCATTGTGTTATAGCAAAGTCCTTGAGAGACTCAATGCAATTATGCATGAGCTCTGGGGTCCCCATCACCCTTAAAAAATCATTGTTCACATGTTAGCTAAGTTGGTATATAAAACAGCCAGTGAGTTATTGTTAGGTGTATGCAGCAACCATAGGGTGTAAATTCTAGCAACAGTGAATGAAAAAATAACAATAACTGAATTTTGTTGGATAAATAAATCCTATACAGAATCATAATATGTATTAGGGGCCCACCGAGAAGGTTTGTACCTGGGACCCAGATTTTGGCGCTACGTCCTGTGGCTCCTCAATACATCATAAACACCATAAAACTACATAATGCAGAAACACACAGGTCACATGTACACACAACTCTAAAATAGCAATTATAGACCTCTTACAATTAGAAAGCATTTGTTTAATAGTCAAAGAAGGAAAGGCGAAGAGGAAGAACTAACAAGAATGTGTACTCTTCAAGAGAGAGGGGAGGATTGATGGGCAGAGCTTGGTGTATAAATGACAGGACCAGACCATGCGACTTCACAGTATCTGGCACTGACACAGGTAACTATTTACTTCTTTCTTTTTCAAGACATGCATGCTATCTCTGACCTGACCTGCCTTTAGTCACAGACTCTGCTTTGGCGTATTTTTCTTCTGTCATGTGTACAAATGTGAAATACAGAAATCATGTAATCATAAAAGACTTGTCCATAGGATCTGGATTGAGCAATGAAGTAATACCATTAGACCTCAGTCTTAAGGTGAGACACTGCAGGTGAATAGGAAATTAGTCAGTTTTTACTCCAAAAGCACAAATTTAAAAATTATACTAAAATAAAAAAAAAATTAATAAGACTTTTATTTGGATTCCGCCTGTACTTTGTCTTTTTTTTTTTACTTTATTATGAGTCCCTAAAATTTTTTGTTTAAGTAGTTTCAGCTTTACTTCATATATTTAACAAAGAAAATTTAAGCAGACTGTAAAGAGATTGTTTCCAAGAGTAATCGGAGTAAAGCAGACACGAAAGGACAAAACTACAGAGTCTCAGCTTCACAAAGAGTCCGGCCAAACGTTTGTGCTCAAATGGGTTCAGAAACAGCTTCAGTTTGAAATGAGGCTCATTTTAGTCAGACATTTTAGGAAAAACAGGTCCGAACGGTATATGGTTAGTTTAGACAAAATGTGGGAATTTTGGATTTCTTATTTAGTTTTTAAGTAAACTTGATTGAACTGAAAATTGTCCCAATTTTTTAACTTAAAAATTCAAGAAATCAGTTTTAGAATTAGATATGTTAATTACAGTGGTGGGAAAAGTACTCCATTTTGATACTCAAGTAAAAGTGCAGATACGTGTGAAGAAAGATAGATCATAGATTGGCATAGATTAAGTACCTGTAGAAAATGTACTTAAAGAGTAAAAAGTTATAGAATTTAACGCATATTATGAGACCAGTTTTAAGTAGTGCAATGTTGTAAGAATTGTGCTTAGTTTTCCTCGACAAAGTTTAGTTCTAGTTTAGTCCTGCTTTAGACTTACTTTTAGACCTGTTTAGTTCTGGTTTAGTCCTAGGTTTAGACCTGGTTTAATCTTGCTTTAGACCTGGTTTAGATCTGGTTTAGTCCTGGTTTAATCCTGGTTTAGACCTGGTTTAATCTTGCTTTAGACCTGGTTTAGTCCTGGTTTAGACGTGGTTTTACTGCTCTCAAGGTTTTTTGTTGTTTGGACCAGATAAAGCCACGCTCCAACTGATGTTTTGATTAGTTATATTCTGCCACAAATCTTTACTGGACGACACTGACAAACACCGTGAAAAGCTAAAGAAAACCTAATAAATACAAAATCTATAATAAATAAAACAACTAACCACCCCTAATGTTTGGTCAAAAGGCACACAGTAATTATTCTTTGAGTTGCTTCAGCTCCCTCTCTTCAGTAAAACGTCACTTCTTAACACGTGCACCAAGCATGTATAAACAATTCCTTTTTTCACCAGCAGAGGTCAGCAGCGGACAGCAGATTTGACATTTTTATAACTTTGAATGCAAGCAATATATAAGTATATACTATACTGTAATAAGTATAAATAATATTCAAAATAAAAAAAATGTCTGCTACAGCTACACCTGGTTTAATCTTACTTTGGACCTGCTTTAGACCTTGTTTAATTCATCCTGTTTTAGTCCTGGTTTAGACCTGATTTAGTCTTGCTTTTAGACCTGGTTTAATCCTGACCTCCTAACCTCACTCTTGTCACTCACTTTTGTCAAGAGTTGCACACTTTGTACGAACACGCTTTCACTCTTTCTTGCATCTTTTACCAGGGAGCCATGAGGACATACGTGCTGTTTTTGCTGGTGCTCGCGCCGTCTCTTCTGTCGGCAGTGACCGTCAGTGAGCGCTACAACAAATTTGTCAACCAACATGTCTTCCAGAGCCGGGGCCAGGTCAACTGCGACAATGAGATCAGAACCAGAGGCATAACCGTAACCTCCAGCACCAATTGTAAGCCGACCAACACCTTCATCAAGGCGGGCATCAACGAAATCAAGAATGTGTGCAATCGAGCCGGTGCCCCCTTCCAGAACAGCGCCAACTTGAGAGTGAGCAACCAGCCTTTCCCCATCGTGACCTGCAAGCGGCGGAGCGGCAGGGCCCATCCCGATTGCAAGTACAAAGGCGTGTACTCACCCACGGTGTACATCGTCATCGCATGCGAGCAAGGCTTACCTGTACACTACTATCGTTACGTCCACACCAACAGTGGTTAAGACAAAAAGATTGAAATTGATTGAATCAGCTGTAAACTGTACAAATGTAATGGAAATATCTTCAAATCAAAATAAAAATCACTTGATCAGCATGTACTCAGAGGATTTTTCGTTTTTGTTTTTACATTAAATTATTGTAGGGTATAGACCTGTCCATTTATTTATTTATTAATTCAAAACATTCAAAAAGTAAAAAGCATCCACTGTGAAAAACGACTTGTAGAGATACCTACAATTTTTGTAAGTACTTAGTTACTTTCCACCACTGCTTAATTATAGTACACAAGTCTCTCTAATGCTCTATAACTGCCTATCACATTTGTTTATACCTTTTTTGGAATGCCTTTAATGATGTACATCCTTGTAGAGTATTATCTAGACTATCCCAAAGATTTACTCTAATTGACATACTTCTCGATTTGGTGTTGGTCCTGGCCAAATTCTATTGACAAATACCAGTTCCTCTCCTCCTATATCACTGCTGTGATATTCAGATCAACTAGATCTGGAAATACACTGTTTCATAGTACTTTTCAACACAAATGGTTGTTTTTGCATGAATTCTCGTGCAGTTGTGGTCTTTTGAGTGGCGTTTGGGTCAGATACAAGTTCTCGGAGTCTGCAGTTGAACCAGGATTATTTAGTCGTCCTGGTGAATTGTCTTCTGTTCAGAGTTATGATTGCACTCCTTTTGCCCCAAAACCTGAAGCACTTTTCTAATACATTAATAATAAAATATACCCGGTTAGGACTGAGCAATATGGCGATAAAAATCAAATCGTGAGCTTGTCCCTGTGACAATCTGACAATGCCTTTTTTGGGAAATTGTTGTATCATGATTCACTGTTTGTCTCTTTAATGCAGCTGTCTGTTCAAACACACTTTTTTAGCCTATGAAGCCTCTGAGCAGATTTATAGACGAAGGCTTTACAATTGAACAAAATCGTCACAAAATTGCAATTTTAATGAATGCGATTAGCATATCCCAAAGGCCAAGTGCAACAATTTATTCCACAAATAACAAAAAGTCCTGCTCTGATTTTAATAAAAACTGCTAACACTGTAGTTTGGATTTGTACAAACGTGTGCTCGATGAAAAGCAATAAAAATGGCCTCAAAATCGGCGCAAAAAAAACAACCTACAAACAAGAAACGCGACTCAATGCACCAAAACTAATGCTAACAATCAGAGCCGCTGCTAGCCATTTGGGTGCCCTCAGCAGAAACACTCCATGGTGCCCCCTTCAGACGTGTAAAATATATAATGGTTTGATGTCTGTGCTACAAACTTGTGGTGACTGTTACAATAGTTATTTTTATATGTTTAATCTTATATTGAATGAATCACAATCCAAAAGGTCCTCCTTAAATAAGTTTTCAACAGAATCCTATAATTTCCTGAATTCTAGTACATTTCAAACATAATATTATTAGCAGCTCATAACATAGTTTATTATGGGCCCCCCACAGTCCCTAAGTTTCCCTGCTCTGCTCCTGTTTTAGCCTCACGCAGCACTTCTGCTCGTCTGCGGGACACATTTAAGCTCTGGAAACACAGCAGGCTGCAAACTAAAAAAAAAATAGGCCTACAAACGAGAAACGCAACTCGATGCACCAAGACGCAACTGAAAACGAGAAAAACGTCACTAAAATCATTAAAGACGCAACTAAAAGTGACAAAGGCGCAGTTAAATATGACACACACAACTTAACGTGACAAAATTGTGTTTAAAATGTGAATTTGAACAGGACGTTATTATTTAAAACAAATTGCAAATCACACTGGTCTTTTTATTGTCCTAATCCTTGCAGCTCAATTATAGGCAATAGAAAAATACAAAATGAACACAAATAGTGATAAAATCGAAATCATGATCTGGCCCCAAGAAGATCGTGATAATCATTTTTTGCCATATCGCCCAGCCCTATGTTCGGTCTGTACTTTTTCTGCAGAATAATTTTGACTAATGAATATAGAAGTAATTGCCATATTTACCATAATAGAGCAGCCCCATTTTTAACTTTTATTAGGCAGCCATGAGGACCTACTTGCTGTTTTTGCTGGTGCTCGCCCCATCTGTTGTGTTGGGATATGACGTCGTTGATCGCTACAACCACTTCATCAACCAACACGTGAACCAGGGCATGAATCAGAACCGCTGTGATGAGGTGATACGCCGCCAGAAAATAACCGAAACCGACAGCAACCAGTGCAAGGAGACCAACACATTCATCCTTTTTGGGACCAATTAAATCAAAACGGTGTGTAAAGAAGCTGGGGCGCCCATACGGAGACCGATGTGGCATGAAAGTGAGCAACCAGCCTTTCCCTGTGGTAACCTGCACCCGGAGGAACAACAAGTAGTATCCCCACTTTCATGACACTCAAATTGCTTTATGTTATTCACTCTGTAGCCACAGCTGCCCCGAGACAGGCAGACGGAGTCAATCCAATCCATAAGCCCCACCCACCACCACCAGCAACAACCACTCACACACACCAGAATCATACAGGGCAATGTAGGTGAAGTGTCGTGCTTTAGGACAGAGAGATGATTTCAATATCTGATTTGAATAAATATGACACTGTATTTGCACTATTTTTTTAATTATTATTAAAAACAGTATATTTTAGTGAAATAGGGTCCAATAAGACAATCAGCTATTCAAATAACCAACATACATAACACTTCAATTTATTGCTACTGTCATTTTCATGGCTATTTTGGGGGGCCCGGTCAGAAAAGTTTGGGAACCCCTGCCTTAGAACAGTGGTTCCCAGTCTTTTTTGTCTCGAGTACCCCCTAGAGTTTGTTTCACACTCAGCGTACCCCTTCACTTGGGTTTTGGGCAAACAAATGGGTTTATTTAAATATAATCAATCATTACTATCATAGTTTTGTTTTAATTATAGTATTTATAGCCCAAGACTCTCCAAAAATATGCAAAATGTACAATTAATGGCACTGTTTTAGTCAGATAAAAATACAATTCATCCTCATTAAAAATCTGAAACCATTCCAAGTAGTCCCTGGTGATTCCTCATGTACCCCCTGGGGTCCCTGTACCCCTGGTTGGGAAACACTGCCTTAGGACTCAACAACAGTCTGTTTTAGCTGCTGTCCCTGGGCCATTTTGTATGACCTTTTCAGCACCTAATGTAGCTTTTTCACTTGACTATTGAAATATCTATATCTTGGAATTTTCTACAACAGATTAAAGCAAAATTAAATAAATGATCTATTATATATTTTTACAGCTGTCGAAAAAGTGGAGTAAAAGGGCATCAACAGTAAACAAGGATGGTTTTTCTAACAGGTCACAAGGGATCTACTATTTTATCTATCTATTTAATTTCCAGTTGCATTCAAAGTACCCTGGTACATTCGTCACTCCTGGTCCATTGTACAAACACCAGAGGCAGACAAACAAGTTCTATCAAAGAACGCTGCACATGAAATCTACTGAAGAGGGAAATCACAAAAAGTATGGAGTTCCTTTTAAATGTCAGATAAAAGCCATTAAATAAAACTGTCATAGGTTTACAATTCACTCTTTCACTCAAAAGCCAAATTTTAGTGCGATAAGAATACTATTCCATCGCTTCTTGAGCAAATATCTACTACACTGTTATTAATAATATATGTAGAAGAGGGGATCAAAAGTACACAAAACTGATGACATTTTTTTTAAACCGAAGATGTCTGTTTTTTTTCTGTTTCAAATAAAAATATGTTAAATGATTTTCTTGATAAAAGAAATAAGGATAAGTAATCACACACAATCAACATCTTTCCTCATGATCTATGGACTCAGGGCAGCAGAGCAACAGGACAGAAACAAGTGTTGAAGTAAGAATGCTGTCCATGCATACAAACTAAACCCTTGTGTTGACTAAATTGTACTTTCATGTGCTCTCTTATATTGGTAAAATCCATTTTAGTTAATTGTTGATTTAGATTGTGTGACAGGCACATATCTTGGAGAAGAGAGTTAAGTTGGCTCCTCGGGGTGTTGTCCTTCTGGAATTTCTTTCTCTCTGAGCTTAGCTGATGTGCACGGAGATGCTCTGTCTCTTCAATTAGTCCTTTTCTCACAGAAGACTGGCAGGCACACAGCAAAAAATCTAGTCGAGCTTAAAATGACTTGAATTCATAATTTTTATTTGGAGTTGAGTAGTTTTGACTACTTGATTTGCTGATGTGATGCAGAATATTTGTTTAGTTTCAAGGTACTTCTGACTGATCATGAGATAATTTATTAATAAATTGCTAAAATATAGAATTTTATTTACAGTTTAAAAAAAGCTGTTTTAGTCAATGTTATTTAGAAAAGCCAACCAATCCCAACCCCAGACACTAACCCCCTTTACTAGCAGAACTGAGAATTAACAGAAAAAAACATAGAAAAAGAACACAACAAACGAATTAGAATATAAACCGCTGTTCCTCTCCTCCTCCTCTTCGAGTGCGGACGTGTCTTCTCTCTGCTCCTGCTGTTTTTTGCTACTTGCTTTGTCTAGTCAATTTTTTCAACTTTTTTTACCTTTTCAACTTGGATTATCTGCCCGCCAACTGATCTCTAAAAATGAATGTGATCTACTGGTCTCTGAGTGCATTGGATATGATTTTTTCCCAACGAAAAGCTTCTCCGGGGAGGCACGATGCCCCGACGGAACAGACATGGCTGGATTCGTAAGGGATAATTGGCATAACACCTGGCAGATCCTATGCATCGAGCCCTTGCAGGTCGAAAATGTAGAAGATCTCTTTATATTTGGGTTTATGATAACGGGCTTTCTACTATTGGGGCTTGGAATTGCCTCTGTCTATCGGAATATTTCTCAGACAGGACAATTCGTCCAAACCTGTCTGACAGCAACAAAACAAAGTTTGTGGGACTGAGTGAAAGGATGTTAAGACTTGAGCAAAGACTGGACCACGGACTGGCACAGCTCATGGATCTGAATCGTAACATCTTGTCTCGGACCACGGAGGTGCTGAAAGCCGTAGGACAATTAGAGAGAGACGGTTAAAGACCGAGTAACTCAATGAAACAACGAATCGCTACTCGGAAAGACCAGAAATGATTGGTTTATTGATCTGTACAAATTCCTGATCTACAAATGTATTAAAATGTATTTTCTGCCCTCCCTCCCTTCGTTTTCCCCTTATCCCGGACCTTGAGAATGCAGGTGGCTGGAAGAAGAACCCGAGTCAGACCGACCTTGCAACATAAACATGAGATAACATTTTGCACACACCGCCCCGCGCTCTTCCCTCTATCTTCTTGTTTGTGACCCTGCCCTATATCCACTGAAAAAATTCCATCACGTGACCACGTGTACCGTATTCACAATATCTGTTGTATACTGTGTATTAATGTTGGCTTGCTATACTGTTCTTCTTTTTCTTTTCTGAGAGTTTTGTAGGCGCTGGAAACGGCTGCTTCTTCTGGAATTTCCCCATTGTGGGACAATTAAAGGATCTCTCACTCAAACCAAACTTTAAAGGTCCCATAACATGCAAAATCGACTTTTCAGAGGTTTTAACCTTCCTACAGTGCTATTTGGGCCTCGTATGTGTGCCCAAAGTGGTTTTTTGATTGATTCCCGCATGTTTTCGCTAGAGAACTGTCTTTAGTGGCCCCCTCGGCTGAGCAGGCAGACGGGGGCTCATCCCCTGGAAGACGCGGCTTCCCATGGATGACGCGGTGTTTAAGCCATGCCTCCGGGAAGCGCGCAGCCGCAGAATAAAAACAGCTAATGCTAATGCTACACAGTAATTACACGATGGATACGACAGATCGAAGAGTTAGCTTGTTATTTACCAAACGGCAACGTCCGTCGTCGAGGTACTGGAGCACGTCAAACTCCAGGTCAGATCCAGGACGTAGGACTCAGCACGACGCACCGTCAGGGCGGATAAAAGGTTTATTCCCGTGTTTGTGTATCGCTGTTTACCGGAGCACACGGCGCATGCGCACTATCTCCGCTCTAGGCTTCGGCACGAGTTGGGCGGGGGGAGGCGCGCGAGTTGGGCGGGGGAGCAGCCTGCTCTCTGTTCGGGGGGGTCAGATCTCAGAGTGAGCCGTTTGCTTTTGCAAGGAGGGGGGCCAGTCCAAGAGATGGGTGTTTTTTGGTAACTGTTATGTTATGGATATTGCACAACGCAAAATTTTATCAACAAAGCCCTTAGAATAGACTGTGTAAAGGGCAAAATAGCAGAATATGGGACCTTTAACTATAAACCAAACCCAAAACAAAATAGTCAACTACCAAAACTGCTGGCTAAAGTACAGTGCTAACGTAAAGGCTAATTCTGTTGGCGCTTAAGTGCTAGTGTTAGGTGATATGATTTGGTGAAGTGCTAATAGTGCAAGGTGCAATAAAGTGCAGTTCGCAGTTGGATAAATATAGAGGACATGAACTACAGTCAAATTACATCAAACACGATTTGGTTTCACTATTGCTAACACGTAAAGGAACACTACAAAAACTCGAGGCAAGCTAACTTCAGCTGACAGGGTAAAAGACAAACACATGAGACACAATTATACACTGCCTTAAATTCACAGAACAGATTTACCGTAAAATGCAGACTAAAAGCCGCTACTTTTTTCTCATGACCCAGGCACGATTCGACCTGAACCCGACTCGTGCCCGCATGGGTACTGTCCAAACCCAACTCAGAGTCATTTGCTGTATGATTCGACCCGACCGGGCCCGCGCACGTGTAGAACCGGAGTTACGTAAACTGGGTTCCATGCAGAGGTTTATAGCATGGATGTATTAAATGAACTGAATAAGGCTCTGTCTGTGGTCCCAGATTGATTAGTGGCCGTGTGAGGTATTGCAGCCTCTTGAGCCCAGCCTTTTTCTAAAATTGCAAATTACAATTGCAGACAGTACTTAATTATTATCGATATTTAAATAAAATAGAAGGAAATGTTCTTTTCTACTGTTTCTAAAAGCACAGAAATTTCTGTTTTTATATTAAGTGACGTCACGGTAAACATGTGCGAGTCACGTGAACGAGCACGTCGGACGATACAAACAGAAGCACGTGGACAATGCTAGACTAGCAAGACCTGTAAGTTGTATTTTATTTAATTGCAGACGCTTTAACGTGTGATCTAACATGAAGAATACAATTACAATCACACAAGCAAACGTTGAGCAGCTGCTCACTTTCATTAAGGCGTCTTTTCTCACGTCAAATTTTGACCACTTTATTCGAGGATGAAGAGGAAAACAACACAGCACTGGCTGCACACTGCACTCTTTCGCCGTAGGGTGCATATTATAACACACGTGTGCGCCTCTTCCGTGTGGGCCCGAACTGGCATGGCCTGGTAGTGTAAATGTCTCGTTACAACGTGGACTGCGGCTTATATTAGTACAAAGTTGTTTTTCTTTGTAAATATGGCTGGTGCGGCTTATACTCAGGAGCGCTCAATAGTCCGCATTTTATGGTACCTTAATTCAAAAACGCTAACCAGCACAACGAGCTCAGAGTGCAGTCGGAGGAACCACCGTGACTGCCCTACCAAACACCTTAAAATAGAGCGGCACGTGCATTAATGTGACGTGGTAAAATAGCAAGACTGAAAACACGTGGAAAGTTAAGCTACTTACAAAAAGGATGCGCCCCAACCAGCCACGAGCCCAGACTGCAGACACTGCAGCGTGCACACTTTTAGTAGTGCAGGTAATCAGCGTAACCTGGAAACTGAAGTGGCACGCAGGGGTACGGCTCCCCAAGGGGTTGGTGCAAAACTTAAACCCTATTCGCCTCATTACAGTCGTCATAGGTTAACACCCTGTAGTCTCCTGTGCTGTTTTTAAGTCCAAAATCATCAACAGACTCGTTGGGAGCATTTCTACAGTCAAAATTGTGTTTATTACATTATTGTGTTCATTACTGCATGTTTACATTAGTCGGGAAGGCTAACTTTTGTTTGTTGAAAATGTACGTAAGTATTGCAGAGTTCTAAAACAGAATCGTTGTCAGATCATAACCTTTGTGTTATTTATATGGACTTTGGCCCTTGCTTATGATATAGTTGCTAAGTAACAGTTGTAGATTTACCTCTCCCCATATCACATCAGCCAGAAACAGTATCATCAACTGGAGGGAAGAACATGCAAAGATTGGAGTAAAATCTTAACTAAAATCATGTCACTACATTTTTGTGACCTGAGTAACCTGTGATACGCAGTGTTCAGTGCGTTCCAAAGTAGAAAGGCAGTGTTGCGACTTTCTTTTTGAAAACGTGCAGCATTCCTTCACCTGAATATGTCTGTATGCACATATTGTAATTATTGAAATTATCAAGTCTAAACTGGCGTGTAAGGTGTTGACTTGTGTAGGTCAAACAGTTTTTTTTTTTTAGAGGAAATAAGTTTAATCTGTGGAAGATTGTTCTAAGAAAATGTGTGTCGGAAATAAAGCTATAAAGTGCACTTTGTAACTTTTCCCCTGCACCTGCTTCCAGTTATTAAACTTAAGTAGCACTTATTTTCATAGATGGTTAAATACCTGTCACCTCAATACAGATTTGACTTGTAATTTATCTTCATGGAGAAAGATATTTTTCATGCTGTAGGAAGAGTATAAAGTTAGTTTGAGTATCTCCTCACACCAAACATGTGGCGCTATCATGCTCTCCCAACATGAGGGGGATGAGAGGATACTGATTAAGGAATTGGCTTGAACTTAAAGCATGTCACACAGCCCTTGGTGAGTGTGTGATTAAGTTCATTTAATTGTTAAGACTTATTCCGGGGCACCAGCTCATTTCAGCAAATAACCAATTTCCAAATCAAATATCGAAATTAATAATTATCAATAGACAATTGTACATTAATTATTACTAGTAATTAAACATTGGTCAGTCTGAAGGTTGTAAGAACGTAACCGTGACATTGACTTCTTTTCTGGAAATAAAATAACACTTTACCAACTGTTTTATGGAGATTTATTTATTAACATACAAACAGATAAATATGATGATTAAATATTCAAATTAGTCATTAAAAGAGGTAAAACTAGACAAGGTTGTTCTGGATCTATCTAGTTATGTGTTGGAGTTCATTTTAACAATTAATGTATTAAAGCCAGTTTGTGTCTGTGAAATCTGTGCTTACGACCCAATAGTTTCTCCAGCCTTGTGTCCCATGTCGTGACCTGAGGGTCAGATGCTGCAGAGCGTCGGATCTGGAGCTGAGAGGGACACGGCTGCGGCTGAAGAGTTTCCCTAAAGATGCCTCCTGTGAAGAAAGGAGGAAGAGGAGGACGCTTTTCTGTTGAGCGTCTGGGTCTGGCAGCAAATGGTCACAGATTAAAAACCCGAAGGTTGTTGTTGAGACTGAAGAATCGCAAAAAGGTCCTTTGCTTGAAAATGTATGTGTGCAGTCAAAATCACGTCAAAAGAGACGGGCACAGATCCTGGAGAAGAGGGGACTCAGCTCCTTGGGCCTTTGTTCCCCATAGCTGAGCTGATAAGCACGAGGTGCTCTCAGATATCTCTGTATCCTTTGTTCCTTGGTTGCATGAGGGTTTGGATGGTTCTCTCCTGTGGAACCGCCATGTGCAGTTCCTCTGTTGGGACTAGGCTGGGCCTGGCCGTGGCCAGCGGCAGCTCCAAGTTGCGCGGAACTCAGTTGCTTTCTCTCCGCTTGCTCTGAAGAAGAAGTGTACTAAGTGGTACTAGTGTATCGAAGCTTGGTGCTTGGGGTTTTTAGATAATCAGCACCCCAGGCTTTTGCGCTAACTTTCAGCCAATCAGGGACTTCATTGTCCTGACTTAAAGGTGTGTGCGGCAGAGTCTGTCAGTGTGGCAAGCTGCATGAGGGTCATAAGGGTCAGGGTTGGATGTTAAACAGGCCTCCACTGTGTGGCCATTAACCCAAGTTAAAATCATTTTTCATTGTCTGTTGAAATGCATATTACAACCCTAAAAGTGTTCACAAGACGATTCACAAAATATTTGAATCCACAAAAGAACATTCACAAAATAACACAACATTGTAAATTCATTCATTACATTGTAAAGTCAGTTCATGAATAAGATGTTCAAGTTATTCAGTCAAACATCTGTGTTTCTGTGTTTGGGTTTCTTTTCTCTAAAAATGTTTAATGGCTCATCAGTGTTCATTTTAATCCATTTTCAAAGAGAAAACAATTATTTTTGCAAACTTTAATCCAGCTTCAAAGTAGTATTTTTCAACCGTTAAGCCCAGCTTGGAATGTGATTAGAAGAGTGTTAAGAAAGGGGCTGATAAGGTCATGACTCAGTGCATCCTGCTCTGTGCTGTAGGGGCAAGATTCTTGAGGTCAACGATAGTTCGCCTTATGCGTCCTACAATGCAATATATATAATATATTTACGCAAGGCTGTTTCACTTTCTCCTTCCTTGTTCTTGTTTGTTCCATGTTAATTCTGCTCGTAATTGTTTGTTTCACCTTCTGCTTCCTTCTTGTTTGTTGCGTGTTAATTCTGCTTGTAATGGTCTTTCACCTTCTGCTTCCTTCTTGCTTGTTCCTTGTTGATTCTACTCGTAATTGTCTGTGTCACCTTCTGCTTTCTTGTTCTTGTTCCCTGTTGATTCTTTGACTTGCAAATATACACAACAATGCACTTGTTTAAATTCTGGGGTCATTACTACCTCTTCCCTTCTCCAATTTTGGGACGATGTCAATCAATCATCTTTAGAAATCCTTTGTTTTATTTATTTTTTATTATTTTGTCTTTATTTTTATAACATTGTACTTTTATTTAAACTAGTGCTGTCAAACCATTAAAAAAATGTATCTGATTAATCACACGTTTGAATTGTGATTAATCACGATTAATGACCAAGGGTCCTTCATACACTCAGAACTATAGTTACAGAGGTAACTGACATTCATGGTGACAGATGGAGCTGTTGGTGTTGGTCTGGTGTTTACAAGTGCTCTGGAATAGTTTGGTGACATGTTTGGTTCAGTTCACTTGTTTTAGCGGCTCGACACGTGATCTTCGCCAAGTGTTTGGAACAAAACTGTACCGCACCACCCTCCACAGCTCCGCGCTCGTAAACATCACCCCCTGAGATTTGTACGCTCGTCAACATGAGGATTTATAGATTATATGAACTACAGCGCTTCCCCTGTACCTTCTTCCTACGCTCAGGTAAAGCCTCTTCCGTGATCTAAGAGCGCGTGTTTCATCAAATCAACCCCTGTGACTAATCAATGTCAATTTGTGATTAATGCGTTCGCATGAGTTAACACGTTAACTTTGACAGCCCTAATTTAAACCCATATTGAGCTCTGCAACAATGTTATGTTTTAAAGGACACATATACTGCTATAGTGACTTTTTTGAGCTTTAAACCATGTTCTAACAATGTTGCGTCATCAAAAACATACCTGAAGTAGCATTCAGTTGCATTCACGCTGTTTTGAGGAATGTCCATTAAAAACTCCTCCCCCCTCCCACCATGAAAAACACTTCTGTCTTTACTTCCTTGTTCTAGGACATATTTTCAGGCTTCATACGTCCCTTATCCGAGAATCTTCTGCTGTTTTAAGTCTTTAAACCATTGCCAGACGCGTTCTGAGCATTTTGCACATGTTCACTACTGTTGCTCAACAAGTGTCTTGACAAAAGCTGAAACCTGTCATTTAAAGAAGAATAATCTAATTTAAGGTACTCAATAGCATGTTTAAAGGATAATGACAATATAAAAAATACATCATATTTTTCCTTTAAATCCAAAGAGCTAACTCCACTGTCATCCCCTCTAGTTTTGGCTGGACCAGAGAATTGGGGCATGTGCTGATCTTGTATGTTAACCAGATTAAACGGAGAGTGCCTCCAAAATTTCGGCCAGGGGCGTCAGACTGGGGGGGTAAAGGGTATTGGTTTCCCCGGGGCCCAGGGCAGGGAAGGGCCCTCAAAAGCATGTGATAGTTTTTTTTACTCAGTTTTGTTGCCTGCTCTTTAAATACATTTTGGTTGTAATAAAATGCATTGTGTTATAGCAAAGTCCTTGAGAGACTTATTATGCATGAGCTCTGGGGTCCCCATCACCCTTAAAAAATTAATTGTTCACATGTTATATAAAACAGCCAGTAAGTTATTGTTAGGTGTATGCAGCAACCATAGGGTGTAAATTCTAGCAACAGTGAATGAAAAATAACAATAACTGAATTTTGTTGGATAAATAAATCCTCTACAAAATCATAATATGTATTAGGGGCCCACAGAGAAGGTTTGTACCTGGGACCCAGATTTTGGCGCTACGTCCTGTGCCTCCTCAATATATCATAAACACCATAAAACTACATAATGCCGAAACACACAGGTCACATGTACACACAACTCTAAAATAGCAATTATAGACCTCTCACAATTACAAAGTGTTTGTTTAATAGTCAAAGAAGGAAAGGCGAAGAGGAACAACTAACAAGAATGTGTACTCTTCAAGAGAGAGGGGAGGATGGATGGGCGGAGCTTGGTGTATAAATGACAGGACCAGACCATGCGACTTCACAGTATCTGGGCACTGACACAGGTAACTATTTACTTCTTTCTTTTTCAAGACATGCATGCTATCTCTGACCTGACCTGACCTGCCATTAGTCACAGACTAGCGCCACAGGAGCGCCGTGCTCCTTTCTGACTGTACAGTAATCTAAGATCTTGTTGGCTTCTCAGAGAAAACTTTAAGTTGTATGCTTCTGCTCACAGCCAATCACAGCACAGAGCGACGCTGTGCACCGCTTTCTCCGCGAGAAAATCGGTTTGTCCAGTATTTATGAAACGACGTCTCCCTTCGAGGCCAATCTGATACCACAATATCACAAATAAGTGAAAACTCGTGGCCGCGTAAACAGAGCCTGAACCAGGTTTAAAAAAAATGTGTCAAGAGGTTTGAGAAAAACTGTAATCTGAGGTGAGAGAAGTTTGATTTTGTTCTAAATTACATACTGTATGACCTATGAGCTCTTTTGTTTCACATTTCACTGAAATAAACGAAACGGATTGCACAGTTCTGTTTGAGTTTGGCTCGAGGTGCGACGGAGGAAATTGTGACCAGGCATTCTCTTTGTAAAGATTTGAAGACGTGAGTATTCTGGATCTTAGGCAAGAACAACGGACTCTTTGGATCAAAATCTGGTTCAGACTTGTTTTTTACGTGGTTGATATAAAATGTCTTCTGATTGTGACGTGTGATGTAAAGAGAGTGTTACAATTGCAATATGTGTTTAAATAGTTGATCGCTGTGTTTTAGGTTCTGCAAAGAGTATTTAGTCATTTTCATTTGAGATTTAAGGCTTGAGAATGGAAGTAAGGCTATGCCAATACGGAATTTCCCTCTCAATTTTGGAATTTGTGCCGAAATTTGAATATTTGTGTCAAGGTGATTGAAATAAAGTGTACATAAATGCTTTGATAAGCCTTTGGTACGAATCATTACTGTCACATTCCAAAGTGTTGGAAAATGTAAAATGTCTAATGTTGTCTGCACTGATATACAGCAAAGGATTCATTTCTCTGTTATTTAGCTGTTTACAATCTGGGAAAAGAAAGAAGATAGGTTCAATAAAACTATGTCCTTCTAGTCCTAAACATGCCCATGACTTCCCGTCTTGTCCGCTAATGGCAGTCTGAGCATGTCTGCTACCTGCCTGTGTTTTTAACGGCCGGCTTTAGCGCTGGCTTTCATCATGGAGCGGCCTACTGGGATCCACTGAGGATGGATCATGATAAATTCCTCCCAGCCACGCAGCAAGAGTCTGACTCTTGTTTTATTGTTCAAAAATAGAGGTGACAGATGGCCGTGTCTGTTTGGATCAGCTCCAGCGCTTTGACATTCTACCTTTCCATCATTAATAGGTCATTTACAATAACAATAAGTCACTTTCACATGTTCTAAAACAGACGATGGGAAAACATAGTGGCATTTCAAGTGGGTGGAAAGTGTCGACTTAAGTTAAATGGGTAACTTGATGTAAAATAAACTTTTAACCAATTATAACTCATGTATTAGGATGTCTTGTGAAGCCCATTTTCAACATAAACAACATAAAAACACATTTTTTGTGCTGAATAACAACCAAAGTGTGTCAAATTTGACATAAAACAGCAGAGTAATCGTACAGTGCTCCATCTCCCAATTCACAACTGTGCCGTCTCTTGATTCTTGACGGACAAAAAAAACCCAAAAAGAAAACAACTACCACACAAGACAAGAAAATGACATAAGACAAGACAAGGTTTGACAAAACAACACAAGACAGACAAATAATACAGGTACCTTGAAGTCCTCCTATCTACCCATGGCTTTACTGTACAATCATTCCTCCTTGTTATCATTTGGAACATAGGAGTAACTTACTTACTTTTTTTCAGTTCTGTATTATAAATTTAAAGCAAAACTTATGAATTGTCTTTGTAAGCCCGTGTGGTGGTTGTAAATGTATTTTCGGGGGGGTTTGAAGCACCCACCGTTGCCCCCTGCTGTTTTTGCGCGGAAAACCAGCCTTGCAACATTGCCTGGCACCGACCCGAAGACCGCTATACTGAGGCTCTCTTTTTTACATTTGGCGACATGAAATGTTTTTGTATGTGACTGTACTTCCTGTGACTGTAAAAAGGAAGGGGAAAAAAAAAAGCTTATGTCTTTTCTCTTTCGGTCTGTCGCTGTGTTAAGTGATTTAGCTTGTTTTTATAATGCGTCAAACATAAATCGACTTTTGACATTTTACCTATTAGATGATAACCCTGATGCCCTATTATTTCTATAGATGTGGGTAAATTGTCCAGAAAAATAGCATTTTCAGTGTCCTTCTGTCATTGTTCAGTTGTCCACCTTGTTGCTAAATGCAGACCAAGGGCAACTGTTCATTCAGCTGACGGCCAAACTATTCCAAAACACATTGTCTACATCCTCTTCTTTAAACACAGGTCTCCTCTGAGATGACCACGGTTCCTGATTAAACAAAGCAATGACAAATCTCTGCAAGAATGTCCTTCATGCACCACTGCAAAAATCAATCATCATCAAGTCTGAGCTTTTGGCAGTTTCCATAAATGTAACATACTTTGCCATTTTTGGTCAATTTGGTTGAAACTGAAGACTGACATGACCAAAAACTAATTTCTGGACCTTAGTGGCTAAAAATGACTCCAAAGTGTACCAAACCGGTCCTAAATTACTGTGCAAATACAAATCAGAACAGATCAGAGTTTCTCTTTGTGGCTGGTTTTGGGGTAAAAACTGACATGACCCAAACTGGACCCGTCTGTCTGACCAAATATCAAAATAAATGTGGAATTTTTTTCTCGGCCCACTTTGGGCCGGAATCACTACACGTCTTCATACAAGACAAAACAAAAGTCGCCACAGAAAAAAAGGTCACATGCTGTATTTTGTGGTTGTGCTATAATCAAAGCTAAATGCGGTCCACATTCTCTGGGTTTAAATACATTTTTGCTCTCACAGAAGCTTATTGATACAATGACACAGTGTTTCATTAGTTTTTGTTTGTTTTTATGATGGAGAGTGTGACCACTGCCAAAGTATTTTTTTTTTTGGTCAGCTTTTCTGCATTTATTTCACTTTTCTGAGCCTCTACGTCATGTTCTAATTCTCTAACATGTTTGGTTTGGATCAAGTTGGTTGCCGTAGGCACTGAAAATTTTTACTTTGGGTCTAAATGTGAGTGCCATGCATTGTAAACAGGAAACAGTTGATGCTACTGTGTGCTAGCTTTGTTTTGCTAGCCCTGTCAGCTCAACAAAACATGCTGTTTTTTCACAAGATCAAGTCAGTGTTTGTTGAGGAATGCTTATTTTGTCTTGCTTTTTGCCATTTTATTCTCATCTTAGTCTGCGTACTCTTTTGTTCTCTCTGATCCAATCATCTCGCTCTTAACCGGTCCGTGCTCTAAAGTGAGCCGGCACCCTCTGGGAGCTAGTACCTCTCGCGGCCCCCTTGGACCCCTCAAACAGGGCGGTATGGTTCACATTTCTTCAGTGGAAACACCTAGGACTGTCCTGCTCTGCACCGTACCGCGCTAATGGAAACATAACTAGAGTATTGCACAACCGGGATCTGACCAACGGCAGCAGCCCTCGGTCATAACCCTGCCCCCACAGGCTTATACAGTAGGCACTAGGCATGATGGGTGCTTCATGCCTAGTGCACCTCCAAGACAATGGTTTCTCACTGTCCTTCCAGCTTGATGCCAGTAATTTGACCCCTCCCAAACACACTGACATTTTTTCCACAACCAAAGGATTTGTCTTTCCACATTTGTTACAGAAATGAGAAGCCACTCACTGCAGTTTGGTTTAAGTACCCTGTTGCAGCTGAAAGACAATAACCAATGCAGTAATTATCAAACAGGAGGGTTGTACCTATTTGCGTAGTTGAATCCAGATGGTTATTTTTGTTTTTCTTTTTTGGCCAGGCATTGCATCTATAAATATATTCTCTTTTTTGGTGATTTACTAAACTTTTTTTTTTTCTTTTTTAACAGTTTCACACCTGCCATTCAAGGTGTGACAAAGACACCTCCGGCTCAGTCATTGTCGACCTTTCTTAGTGGTTAACATCTATACATTCCATTGTATAGTGCTGCTTCAATAATTACGATGCAGTCGTTATGACTAGACCTTTCCCGGACATAGCTTGCTTGTCCGGGAAAGGTCCATAATATTGTTATTGTAAATGCAAAATAAATATTAACATGCTGTTAACTTGTGTTAGACCAGTGGTTCTCAAACTAGGGGTCGGGACCCCAATGGGGATCGCGAAATGATTTCTGGGGGTCTCCAGATGATGGGGAAAAATTTATATAATAATCTAAGGCTTGACACCCTTCAAATGCAGTGGTAAATGTAGATTCCTATTTGTTCAATCAAAGTCATGTTTATAGGTCTATATTCTCAAAATAAAATCAAACATTAGATATAAGGCTAATTTATCACTTTGTATGTTGCCTGTTTTTTGTGTTTGGGGGTCGCGAATGTGAACTACTGTTGTTTTGGGGGTCGCGACTGAAATAGTGTGAAAACCACTGTGTTAGACCAACAATAACTCAAGCGCAGGACATGAGTAAACCTGAATCTTTGTGGTTGAAAAGTGGCTGTAAAGGTGAGTCGCAGAAGCTGTTGTCCGTGGGAAAAGAGTTTGCTTGATGCACAAACTAAATCTGCTACTGCTTTAACATGAACACTTTTACACACACATTAAATAGAAAACATGAATCGCAGTGACTAGTTCTGTCGGTTGGGTCGAATAACTTACTACTCTTATTGATAAGCTATTTGAAGACCGTCAAAATTCAATCTAGAATTGAGATTCAGCAAGACACCTAACACTAAGTTTTTCTTCCCAAGTCCAGCTATAATAATGGAATAATTAAAATGAAAAGTACAATGAGCAGGTCACTGATCTACCAAAGGAGGAAAAGTCGACATCAGTGCTGTGGTGATCAGCAGCAGCAGCTTGTGGTCTGAACTGTGAAAGGGAACGTGAGGCCATACTATAAAAACAGAGCATTTCAAAACCTCAGCATTTAACTTCTGCACAACCATTAGAACAGGTAAGCATACACTTGTTTTACATTTTTCTTTTGCCTGATATCGACACTGTCTTTGGAATACCTTGCACTTTTCACAGTTAATTGTTGCCGAATCTATTTCAGGCTTTTATCAAACCGACACAAAGATGATGAGACAAGTTTTCTTCCTGCTGTTGGTGCTGATGTTGGCCAGTGCCTTCCAAAAAAAAAAGATCACACCTAAACCCTACCAACAATTTGGATACTTCTCTACAAAACATATTATCAAAAAAACAATGCATGTCAATGAGTGTTTCAACATGCTCAAAACAAAAAAGATAAACAGAGAAGGCATGAAATGCAAGACAACCAACACTTTCATCCTCGCCAACGTAGAAGATGTCATCGATGTTTGCAAGAATGGAATCCGAAAGAGCCCAGAAGAAAGCATGTATGAGAGCCCTGGACAGTTCAAAATTACTGTGTGCAGAGTGACCACGAAGGGTGCTCTCTTCCCCAAATGCAAATATACGGGTGAGATCAAGGAGGCCAAAATCCAGATCAAGTGCAGTAACGTCGGCCTGCCTGTGCACTTCCATGGCGAGGCAGACGATGATGATTTTGGAGAGTTGTGGTTCTAAAAGCAGTTTGTAACTTTTGTTGTTTTCTGCCCAGTTGGGATCTGTATATGTATACTTATTGCTTGGATTGTATGCTAGAAACTCATGCATAAAAATGTGACAAAAGCTTGCTTGGGCCAATACTGTGTGCATTAAAATGTGTGATTAAAGGCACTTTACACGGGAAAAACAGACCAATTTAATTAAGTCTTCACAACAGTCCACATGTGTTGTCCTCATGAAGTCCCAGCATCCTAATAAAGCACCGATCAAAAGTTTAAGAACAGTTGAATAAATGGCAAAAGTCCCATTTTGCATGGTTGGATCTTCGTCATGGCAGTGTGAATACCTGACAGAAAATGAACCTGCATTTTTGCCCAGATGTCGAGTTTTAAATGCATGTGGTGCTAAATGTTTGATCAGCTGCAGACCGGCCTGTATCAGTTTAATTGTTGCGTTTTTTTGTCACACTTCCATTTCTTGTGGCATAGTGAAGCTCTACTTGGAACCTTGTTAAGATCCAACCATGCAACATGTGACTCTTGCCATTTATTCAACTGGTATTAACTTTTGATTGGGACTACATATTTACTGCAATGCGGTTACAAGAACCTCTGTGAGCCCAGAATGGATTTTGTCATCCTTTTGTCAAGACCTGGTTCCTCTGGGACATTGTAACTTCAAAGGCCGTTTTCTTAAAATGCATTTTTCTCCACTAGAGACCTAAAGATCACCACTTAAAGTAGCTCCTACACACACCAAATCTTGGACTCAGCAACATTTTGATGAAACGTACAGAAGGATTTTTGATATCTAATTCTAAAACTGATTTATTAAAATGTTAAGTAAAAAGAAAAATGAAGTGAATGAGTGAGTTGATTTGAATTTCCAATCCAATCTAGTTCACTCAAAAATGAAATAAGATATTCTAAATCCCCACCGTAAAGACGTAAAGAAATGTAATTTTGTCCATTGTAACTCATTACTGTATGAAAACATTACAAGATGAAAAACATTTACGTGAATAAACTACTGAAGAAGTTTCAAATTGATATCTTTAAATTTAAGATTTTATCTTTATCTGTTCATCTGCGGCGTCTCCCTTTGTCGTGCGAATCTGACTTGTCTCTCCAACATGAACACGACACGGCCGCTCACGAGTCAACCAGAATGCAACCACACATTGTACTGAGGGGAACAAAGTGTATGCACCATATGACATCTGCAACTCCTTTTGCTTCGTGAGGGAGCCAATAGATTACACTTCAATTTGACTGTTTATTAATAGAAAATGTAGTGAGTAGTTCTGTTACGTTATCAAAAAACATAAATAAAGACATTTTGATACTGCAGTGCATTTGTTTGGGTGTTTTCCTGAAATAAAATAACTTTCAGGAAAATGGCCCAAAATGAATTCTAGAGTAACCAAAAATCTAAATTTTCTTCAATATTTAGATTTTCCATGGGCTAGACACTCAACACTGAGTCTGTTTCTTCTTCTCCTGCGATAATAACATTTTTTGTAACTTTCGGATCCACATTTATTTTTTGCCCAGTTGTAATCTGTGTTGTAAGATACATATTTGAATTGGCTAATATTTCAGAAACTTATGCATGTAAATATATTCTGTTTACTGACCTTTCTGTGCCTAAATGTACTCTGTGCAGGCCTGTGAGGTGATGAAACCACACTTCCTGACAGATATGCAACCGTCATTTTTTATTTCTCAAACAATGCAAACGTTTTAGGACATAAATGAGCATTAAAGTAGAGCACACACAGAGCCTGATGTTTGTAATCCACTGAGTCAAAAAAGATTTAGTTCCTCATCAAAAGTGTTATTGAGTAAGTTTCTATTTCACGTCTTATCTCAAACGTACATATACAATGGAATTGTCATTACAAGGAAACAAATCGTCTTGATGCAGTTCCTCATTTATCCAGGAGTTGTTTTAGAAATCAACACGTCTCGATTAACAGCGTCCAGATGACTACCCCTGCAATCTTCCCTGCTTTTGACACTTTTCTTTTTTACTCGGGCATGAACTTGATTATCTCGATTGCCATGAGTCAATGTATATCTTTTTTTTTATATATTTTACATTTTTCTGGCCCAAAGGCTTTATTAGACAGAACAATTGTAGCGTGAGTCACAATCATGTCTTGTTTGGATCTATGCTTTCTTACCACAAGATGGCAGCAGAGCAATGGGACTAAAACAACTGAGCACTGTTGATCTGCTGTCCACACAAATCAAATATCAGAATAATTAGTATCAGTAATCAAAGGTATAATGGTTATTAGTTGATTAATATGAAGGTTTGTGAAAATGTAATGAACTGAGATTTTCCTTTAAGACTGAAACCACTAGGGCTGTAGTTTTTTAATCGATTAATCGGTCAGTGGTGTTTTAGTATACCAACATTTTTATAAGTTGAGTAATTATTTTATTTCCAATTATTTATACGACACAAACTGGAAAAAAAAGTGAAGATATGGCGTGAGTTAGCTAAGGATTTTGGAGTGAACCGCGAGTTTAATCTCATTTAAATATATCAAACATATAAATACACTGTTTCCTATTATATTTCTGTATAAATTGTTTGTTTTGTTATAAATTTTTTGCATGAACTCCTGTGCAGTTGTATTTTTATGGTACAGCTTGGGTCAGATACAGAGAGATACTTCATAGTTTTGCCACGATAGGGAAGGGCTTTAGTCGACCAAGAATTTCTTTAGTCGACAACAGCCCTATAAACCACAAAGGTTATTGCTGACTGAAAAGATGCACAAAGGTTCTTGGTTTGAAAAGATGTGGGTTGCGTGTCAAAATGACCGGCACAGATCTGGAAGACGAGAGTAAAGTTGGCTCCTTGGGGTGTTGTCCTTCTGGTATTTCTTTGTCTGCGAGCTTAGCTGATGTGCATGGAGATGCTCTGTCTCTTCACTTAGTCCTTTTCTCACAGAAGACTGGCAAGGCACACAGCAAAAAATCTAGTCAAGCTTAAAATGACTTGAATTCATCATTTTTATTTGGAATTGAGTAGTTTTGACTACTTGATTTGCTGATGTGATGCAGAATATTTCTTTAGTTTCAAGGTACTTCTGACTGATCATGAGATAATTTAGCTTAAAATAAGTTGCCAATGAGGGTAAGTAGAATTATTTTAACCCACTCACAGATAATTTGGCTTGAAGCAAGTCAGACACAGTTTAAAACGAGTAAAATAATCTTGTTCCGTGAATTAAATAGTCTGAACTAATCTTAACCTGTCAAAATGTCTGAAACTGAGACCTGGTATGAACAAAGACTAAAGCAGAAAGTGCTCAAAATATAGAATTTTATTTACAGTTTTAAAAAAAGCTGTTTTATTCAATGTTATTTAAAAAAGCCACCCAATCCCAACCCCAGACACTAACCCCCTTTACTAGCAGAACTGAGAATTAACAAAAAAAAACATAGAAAAGTAACACAACAAACTAATTAGAATATAAACCAAACTTTAAATATAAACCGAACCCAAAGCAAAATAGTTAACTCCCAATACTGCTGGCTAAAGTGCAGTGCTAACATAAAGGCTTATTCTGTTGGAGCTAAAGTGCTAGTGCTACGTGATATGATTTGGTGAAGTGCTAATAGTGCAAGGTGCAATAAAGTGCAGTTTGCAGTTGGATAATTATAGACGACACAAACTACACTCAAATTACATCAAACACGATTTGGTTTCACTATTGCTAACACGTAAAGGAACACTACAAAAACTCGAGGCAAGCTAACTTTAGCAGACAGGGTAAAAGACAATTAAGCAGCAGAGGTGGACTGTACATAACAAAAAAAAAAACAAAAACACATGAGACACAATTATACACTGCCTTAAATTCGCAGAACAGATTGTTTTTTCTGGTACGGCTCAATAATCCGCATTTTACGGCACCTTAATTCAAAACGAGACAATTATTGACCTTATTCTGCCCCGCCCACTTTTTGCCGTTAAAGCTAATGACGAACGAGGGAAAAGTCTCGCCGCTAAAATGTTACATAAAGTAGGTTGATTTGTGTAAAATGCTTAATGAACATGAGCAACAACAAGTCAACAACGCACCGATTTCCTGGTCAGTCTGAAAATGGCTTTTTAGTCCGTGTAGAACTTATTTTCTGTTGAGCTCGTCTGCTCCATGTAAACTAATACAACGGAAACAAGATGGCGGCGCGTACGGCAACTTCCAGAATAAGGTCAATACACTGCCTTAAATTCACAGAACCGTAAAATGCAGACTAAAAGCCGCTACTTTTTTCTCATGATTTCAACCCTGCGGTTTATACAGCGATGTGGCTAATTTATGTATTTTCCGGGAACAGCCTCTACGGTAGAGTGTAGATCGGGCCCAAAAATTCAAGCCCGTCCCGACCCGGGTACTGTCCAAACCCAACTCAGAGTCATTTGCTGTATGATTCGACCCGACCGGGCCCGCGCACGTGTAGAACCGGAGTTACGTAAACTGAGTTCCGTGCAGAGGTTTATAGCATGGATGTATTAAATGAACTGAATAAGGCTCTGTCTGTGGTCCCAGATTGATTAGTGGCCGTGCGAGGTACTGCAGCCTCTTGGGTCCAGCCTTTTTCTAAAATTGCACATTACAATTGCAGACAGTACTTAATTATTATCGGTATTTAAATAAAATAGAAGGAAATGTTCTTTTTTACCATTTCTAAAATCACAGAAATGACCGTTTATATTATATTATATTAAGTGACGTTACGGTAAACATTTGTGAGTCACGTGAACAAGCACGTCGGGCGACACAAAAAGAAGCACGTAGACTAGCGATACCTGTAAGTTGTATTTATTTCATTTCAGACGCTTTCACGTGTGCTCTAACATGAAGAATACAATTACAATCACACAAGCTAACATTGACACAAAATCTCGTAAGCTGCGTGGTCGCTCACGTCGCTCAAAGCATCATGGGGGATTGTCGTCACGTGGTGCCCTAAAGCAAAGATGTCAGCCTCTGTAACGCAAAGATGGCAGCCTCCGTATCAGGAAGTAACGCGGAAGTAAAGAACTTTTTTGGGGTCATGAGCCAATGAGCACACGCCATAGGGATAAACAGGGCGCCATTTTGGGTTCATCTTCCAGTTTAGTTATAGTTCTATGGTTTATAGGCAGAATAAGCGCGCCTGACAGGGCCTACAATCAAAATTGTGTTCATTACATTATTGTGTTCATTACTGCATGTTTACATTAGCATGTCGGGGGAAGGCTAGCTTTTGTTTGTTGAAAATGTCCGGAGGTATTGCTGAGTTCTAAAACAGTATCCCTCTATGTCATCAAAAAGCAAGACATTTTCTGACAGCTTCAATGATAATTTAGAAAGAGAAAAGTGTTATTCTGCAGTATTTGTCAGTTCATAACCTTTGTGTTATTTATATGGACTTTGGCCATTGCTTACGATATAATTGCTAAGTAACAGTTGTAGATTTACCTCTCCCCATATCACATCAGCCAGAAACATCATCAATTGGAGGGAAGAACATGCAAAGATTGGAGTAAAATTTTAACTAAAATCATGTCACTACATTTTTGTGACCTGAGTAACCTGTGATACGCAGTGTTCAGTGCGTTCCAAAGTAGAAAGGCAGTGTTGCGACTTTCTTTTTGAAAACGTCCGGCATTCCTTCACCTGAATATGTCTGTATGCACATATTGTCTGTTGAAATGATCAACTCTAAACTGGCGTGTAAGGTGTTGACTTGTGTAGGACAAACTGTTTGTTTTTTAGAGGAAATAAATTTAATCTGTTGTAGATTGTTCAAAGAAAGTGTGTGTCGGAAATAAAGCTTTAACGTGCACTTTGTAACTTTTCCACTGCACCTGCTTCCAGTTATTAAACTTAATGAGCACTTATTTTCATAGATGGTTAAATACCTGTCACCTCAATACAGATTTGACCTGGAATTTATCTTCATGGAGAAAGATATTTTTCATGCAATATATATATTTGCGCAAGGCTGTTTCACCTTCTGCTTCCTTGTTCTTGTTAGTTCTGTGGTGATTCTGCTTGTAATGGTTTGTTTTATCTTCTGCTTCCATCTTCTTGTTTGTTCCGTGTTGATTCTGCTTGTAATGGTTTGTTTTATCTTCTGCTTCCTTCTTGCTTGTTCCTTGTTGATTCTGCTCGTAATGGTCTGTTTCACCTTCTGCTTTCTTGTTCTTGTTCCCTGTTGATTCTTTGACTTGCATATATACATAACAATGCACTTGTTTAAATTCTGGGATCATTACTACCTCTTCCCTTCTCCGATTTTGGGACAAAATCAGTCAATCATCTTTTGAAATCCTTTGTTTTATTTATTTTTTATTATTTTGTCTTTATTTTTATAACATTGTACTTTTATTTAAACTAGAGCAATTGTCATAGTTTACATGTCTATCTTTTTGTATTTTTGCACATTTTCTTAGGAAAGTTAAATTATTTTATTAATTCACTGATCTAATACATTATTTAGATCTGTCTAGACTTAATTCTAACATTTCATATTGAGTCTGTGACACACGTTGCAGGAAAATCTAGACTACATGACCAAGGGCCCTTCATACACTCATAGAACTATAGTTACAGAGGAAACTGACATTCAGGGAGACAGATGGAGCTGTTGGTGTTGGTCTGGTGTTTACAAGTGCTCTGTAATAGTTTGGTGACATGTTTGGTCCAGTTTACTTGTTTTAGTGCTCACACGCGGGTTTTGTTTTCGTCATGGAGCACACACAGCTCGACACGTGAGCTTCACGTGGTGTGGTATCAGCTCCGCGCTCGTTAACATCACCCCTGAGATTTGTACGCTCATCAACATGAGGATTTATGGATTATATGAACTACAGTGCTTCCCCTGTACCTTCTTCCTTCGCTCAGGTAAAGCCTCTTCCGTGGTCTAAGAGAGCATGTTTTGTCAAATCAACCCCTGTGACTAATTTAGATAAAAAACCAAGACAATATCACCATTGTGGACTTTTAAAAAAGTATTGTTTTTTAAGCTGGACAGATCTCCCCAAATTTGCTAATTTGTGCCTCATTTACAAAGCCCTACATGATTTGGCCCCTGCTCCTCTAGCCGCTCTCATCACCCAAAGAAACATCTCAGGTCGTGTCACTCGAGGCTCAATGAGAGGTGACTGTGTAATCCCTCTGAGAAAGAGCAGCTTCAGTCAGGCGGCCTGGTCTGTGAGAGCTGCCAGAGAGTGGAACTGTGTACCCGACGCCATTAAACACTTATCCTCTAACAAAACATTTAAGAAACATTCGCAAGAGTGGCTGGTGAACACATATACATGCACACACTAAAATCTATTTGGCCGCTCTCTGTACATTTTTGTAAATATTGTATTATATTTTGTGTTGATGTTGTGTTTTATTAACCATGTCTGTTTTTGTCCATTTTATTGCCATTTTGAGATCATGGCCGGGGGACTACAGATGAAAAATAGCCTCTTTGGCTAATTCTGGCTGTTTTACTCATGTTTTATTCATGTGTTTTATGAAATTGCACTGTCCCCTTTTGGAAATAAACTAAACTCAAACTCAATCCGTGTCAATTTTCTATGAGTAATCGCATGAGTTAACACATTAACATTGACAGCCCTAATTTAAACCCATATTGAGCTCTGCAACTGCACCAATGTTATGTTTTAAAGGACACATATACTGCTATAGTGAATTTTTTGAGCCTTAAACCATGTTCTAACAATGTTGCATCATCAAAAACATACCTGAAGTAGCATTCAGTTGTATTCATGCTGTTTTGAGGAATGTCCATTAAAAACTCCTCCCCCCTCCCACCATGAAAAACACTTCTGTCTTTACTTCCTTGTTCTGGGACATATTTTCAGACTTCATACGTCCCTTATCTGAGAATCGTCTGCTGTTTTAAGTCTTAAAATCATTGCCAGACGCGTTCTGAGCATTTCTGTCTAAACACGTTCTCTGCGGCTGCTCACCCGCAGCGTAATGTCGGTTGACGGCTAACTTCTCTAGATTGTGTGAGTGCTAGATGCCATCTAGTGACTGGATGTACTCAACAAGTGTCTTGACAAAGGCTGAAACCTGTCATTTAAAGAAGAATAATCTAATTTAAGGTACTCAATAGCATGTGTAAAGCATAATAACAATATGAAAAATAATATATACATTGGTAATATTTTTGCTTTAAATCCAAAGAGCTAACTCTATTGTCATCCCCTCTAGTTTTTAAGTTAGTTAGTAGTTAGTACTCTAGTTAGTAATTCTAGCAATAGTGAATGAAAAAATAGCAATAACTGAATTTTGTTTTGTTTTGTTTTTTGATCATATACAAAATCATAATACAGTACGCCCTTGAGTTTGGTAATGTCCTGTGCCTCCTCAATACATCATAAACACCATAAAACTACATAATGCAGAAAAACACAGGTCACATGTACACACAACTCTAAAATAGCAATTATAGACCTCTTACAATTACAAAGTGTTTGTTTAACAATCAAAGAGGGAAAGGCGAAGAGGAAGAACTACCACTAATGTGTACTCTTCGAGAGAGAGGGGAGGATGGATGGGCGGAGCTTGGTGTATAAATGACAGGACCAGACCATGCGACTTCACAGTACCTGGGCACTGACAAGGTAACTATTTACTTCTTTCTTTTTCAAGACATGCATGCTATCTCTGACCTGACTTTTCTACTGTCTGTGACAATTTCAGCCTCAAATATAAACTTCAACCTCATGTGTACAAATGTGAAATACAGAAATAATGTAATCATAAAAGGCTTATCCGTAGGATCTGGATTGAGCAATGAAGTAATACCATTGGACCTCAGTCTTAAGGTGAGACACTGCAGGTGAATAGGAAATTAGAGTCAGTTTTTACTCCAAAAGCACAAATTTAAAAATTACACTAAAATAAAAATAAAACAATGTAATAAGACTTTTATATGGATTCCGCCTACAACTCCCTAAAAGTTTTTGTTAAAGTAGCTTCAGCTTTGAAAGAGGAATTGACAAAACCCAACAGCCAAAAGCCAAAACTAGTGTCAATCAGACAAAACCTACAAATACCAGCTTTAATTCATATATTTAACAAAGAAAATTTTGTTAGACTTTAAAATCTGATATTCCTCTTTGCAGAGCTTGTTTCCACGTGTAATCAGAGTAAATCAGACACGAAAGGACAAAACTACAGAGTCTTAGCTTCACAAAGAGTCCAGCCAAAAGTTTGTGCTCAAATGGGTTCAGAAACAGCTTCAGTTTGAAATGAGGCTCATTTTAGTCAGACATTTTAGGAAAAACAGGTCCGAACGGTATATGGTAAGTTAAAAAAAAAAGTGGGGATTTTGGATTTCTTATTTAGCTTTTAAGTAAACTTGATTGAACTGAAAATTGTCCCAAAAATTGAAATTCCCCCTCATTTTTTAACTTAAAAATTCAAGAAATCAGTTTTAGAATTAGATATCTTAATTACAGTGGTGGGAAAAATAGTCCATTTTGATACTCAAGTAAAAGTGCAGATACGTGTGCCAAAAGATAAATCATAGATTGGCATAGATTAAGTACCTGTAGAAAATGTACTTTAAGAGTAAAAAGTTATAGAATTTAACGCAGATTATGAGACCAGTCCTGGTTTAGTTGTGCTTTAGACTTACTTTTAGACCTGGTTAGTTCTGGTTTAGTCCTAGGTTTGGACCTGGTTTAATCTTGCTTTAGTCCTGGTTTAGACCTGGTTTAATTGTGCTTTAGACCTGGTTTAGTCCTGGTTTAGACCTAGTTTAACTGCTCCCAAGGTTTTTTGTTGTTTGGACCAGATAAGGGCACGCGCCAACTGATGTTTTCATTAGTTATATTCTGCCACAAATCTTTACTGGACGATACTGACAAACACCGTGAAAAGCTAAAGAAAACCTAATAAATACAAAATCTGCAATAAATAAAGAATAATTACTGTGTGCCTTCTGACCAAGCATTAGGAGTGGTTAGTTGTTTTGAGTTGCTTCAGCTCCCTCTCTTCAGTAAACGTCACTTCTTAACACGTGCACCAAGCATGTATAAACGATTCGATTCGATTGTTTTTCTGTTGCTGATGATGGAACTGATACATGAGAGATGTGAGCATTAACTGCTGTACCGAAAACAAATTCCACCAACTCTGTTGTGTGGCCTTTAATAAATGATTCTGATTCTTCTGATTCCTTTTTTCACCAGCAGAGGTTAGCAGCGGACAACAGATTTGACATTTTTATAACTTTAAATACAAGCAATATAAAGTATAAATAATATTCAAAATAAACACATTTTCTGCGACAGCTACACCTGGTTTAATCTTGCTTTGGACCTGCTTTAGACCTTGTCTAATTAATCATGTTTTAGTCCTGGTTTAGACCTGGTTTAGTCCTGGTTTAATCCTGGTTTAGACCTGGTTTAGTCTTGCTTTAGACCTGGTTTAATCCTAACCTCCCTCTGTCTTTTGTCAAGAGCTGCATACATTGTACGAACACGCTTTCACTCTTTCTTGCATCTTTTACCAGGGAGCCATGAGGACATACGTGCTGTTTTTGCTGGTGCTCGCGCCATCTCTTCTGTCGGCAGCGACCGTCAGTGAGCGCTACAGGAAATTTGTCGACCAACACGTCTTCCAGGGTTGGGGCCAGGTCAACTGCGACAATGAGATCAGAACCAGAGGCATAACCGGAACCTCCAGCACCGATTGTAAGTGGACCAACACCTTCATCAAGGCGGACATAAACGAAATCAAGAAGGTGTGCAATCGAGCCGGTGCCCCCTTCCAAAACAGCGCTAACTTGAGAGTGAGCAACCAGCCTTTCCCCATCGTGACCTGCAAGTGGAAGAACAGCACGGCCCATCCCGATTGCAAGTACAACGGCGTGTACTCCCCCACGGTGTACATCGTCATCGCATGCGAGCAAGGCTTACCTGTACACTACGATCGTTACGTCCATTGAATCAACTGTACAAATGTAATGGAAATATCTAAAAATAAAAATCACTTGATCAGCATGTACTCTTATCGTGTTTTTTTTTTTTTTTTTCGTTTTTGTTTTTACATGAAATTATTGTAGGGTATAGACCTGTCCATTTATTTATTTATTTATTTATTCAAAACATTCAAAAAGTAAAAAGCATCCACTGTAAAAAACGACTTAAGTAGAGAGACCTACAATTTTTTTAAGTACTTTTGTACTTAGTTACTTTCCACCACTGCTTAATGATAGTACACAATTCTCTCTAATTTGTTTTGTTTTTTTTGGTTGGGACAGTGCATGTTAATGAACATACATGATATACATGCTGTAAACACACCAGACTGTAGCCTTGGGCTAATTTCCATCTGTTGTCCCGCATTCACTCTCACAACACTCATTCATACACCAGCCAATGAATATTATCATTCATTCATTCACACACAGACACAGACAAGGACAGACAACCATTCACTCTCACATTCATACACTACGGACAATTTAGAGTTTCCAATTAACCTACACAGTCATGTCTTTGGACGGTGGAAGGAAGCCGGAGAACCCGGAGAGAACCCACGGTAACACAGGGAGGACATGCAGACTCCACCCAGAGAGATCATGTGCTAATGCTCTATAACTGCCTGTCACATTTGTTTATACCTTTTTTTGGAATGCCTTTAATGATGTACATCCTTGTAGAGTATTATCTAGATTATCACAAAGATTTACTCCTCTAATTGACATACTTCTTGATTTGGTGTTGGTCCTGGCCAAATTCTATTGACAAATACCTGTTCCTCTCCTCCTATATCACTGCTGCGATATTCAGATCAACTAGATCTGGAAATACACCGTTTCATAGTACTTTTCAACACAAATGGTTGTTTTTGCATGAATTCTCATGCAGTTGTGGTCTTTTGAGTGGAGTTTGGGTCAAATACAAGTTCTCGGAGTCTTCAGTCGAACCATGATTATGTAGTCGCCCTGGTGAATTGTCTTCTGTTCAGAGTTATGATTGCACTCCTTTTGCCCCAAAACCTGAAGCACTTTTCTAAAACATTCATTCATTCATTCATAATAAAATATACCCGGTTAGGACTGGGCGGTATGGCGATAAAAATCAAATTGTGAGCTTGTCCCTGTGACAATCTGACAATGCCTTTTTTGTGAAATTGTCGTATCGTGATTCACTGTTTGTCTCTTTAATGCAGCTGTCTGTTCAAACACACTTTTTCTCCTGTTGTTTAGCCTCTGAAGCCTCTGAGCAGATGACTTTATTTCTTATAGACTAAGGCTTTACAATTGAACAAAATCGTCACAAAATTGCAATTTTAATGGATGCAATTAGCATATCGCAAAGGCAAAGTGCAACAACTTATTCCACAAACAACAAAATGTCTTGCTCTGATTTGAATAAAAACTGATAACACTGTAGTTTGGATTTGTACAAACGTGTTCTGAAACAAGCTCGATGAAAAGCGATAAAAATGGCCTCAAAATCGTCCAAAAAATAAAAACGCGCCTACGAACAAGAAATGCGACTCAATGCACCAAAACTACTGCTAACAATCAGAGACGCTGCTAGCCATTTGGGTGCCCTCAACAGAAACACTCCATGGTGCCCCCTTCAGAGTGTAAAATATATAATGGTTTGATGTCTGTGCTACAAACTTGTGGTGACTGTTACAATAGTTATTTTTATATGTTTAATCATATATTGAATGAATCACAATCCCAAAGGTCCTCCTTAAATAAGTTTTCAACAGAATCCTATAATTTCCTGAATTGTAGTACATTTCAAACATAATATTATTAGCAGCTCATAACATAGTTTACTATGGGCCCCCCACAGTCCCTAAATTTCCCTGCTTTCCCTGTTGTAGCCTCACGCAGCACTTCTCCTGCTCGTCTGCGGGACACATTTAACCTCTGGAGAACACAGCAGGCTGCAAACTAGAGACACTTTCTGTTGCATTTATAAAAACGTGATTTAGACATCTGTAAGACGTTGAAGCACTTTGACTTTGCGCGCTCTGTGAAGTCAGCCCAGTTGATGTCTCTACGCACTACACGTTACATGTGTAATGGGAGCGGTGGTACTGCTAACAACAATAATAAAAATAATAATCAGACTGCTAACTCTGTAGTTTGGGTTTGTAGAAACATATTCTGAAACAAGCGCGACCGAAAGTGATAAAAATGTGTTCAAATGTGACCAAAAAATATGCCTACAAACGAGAAATGCAACTCGATGCACCAAGACGCAACTGAAAGCGAGAAAAACCTTACTAAAATCATTAAAGATGCGACGAAAAGTGACAAAGGCGCAGTTAAATATGACACACACAACTTAACAAAATTGTGTTTAAAATGTGAATTTGAACAGGACGTTATTATTAAAACATAAATCGCAAATCACTCTGGTCTTTTTTTTCCCTCTAAACCTTGCAGCTCAATTATAGGCAATAGAAAAATACAAAATGAACACAAGTAGTGATAAAATCGAAATCATGATTTGGCCCCAAGAAAATCGTGATAATAATTTTACCATATCGCCCAGCCCTACATTCGATCTGTACTTTTTCTGCAGAATAATTTTGACAAATGAATATAGAAGTAATTGCCATATTTACCATAATAGAGCGGCCCTACTTTCTTTTAACTTTTATCAGGCAGCCATGAGGACCTACTTGCTGTTTTTGCTGGTGCTCGCCCCATCTGTTGTGTTGGGATATGACGTCGTTGATCGCTACAAGCACTTCATCAACCAACACGTGAACCAGGGCATGGATCGGAACCGCTGTGACGAGGTGATACACAGCCGGAAAATAACCGAAACCGACAGCAACCAGTGCAAGGAGACCAACACGTTCATCGATTCTGGGACCAATGAAATAAAAAAGGTGTGTAAAGAAGCCGGGCGCCCATACGGAGACCGACGTGACATGAAAGTGAGCAACAAGCCTTTCCCTGTGGTAGCCTGCACACTGAAGAACAAGCAGCGCTATCCCCACTGTGAGCACAGTGGGCGCTCTGCTACTGTGTACATCATCATCCAATGTGAGGGAGACTACCCTGTGCACTATGAGGGCGATCTCACACGTCTCCCATTAGTCACTAGGACAAAAAGTGTGAAAATGTATTGATTGATTAAACAGCTGTAAATGACATAAAACTGATGAAAATTTTCTTCAATAAAAATCATTTGAACAGCAAAAGTCAAGGATTTTTATGAATATTTGTTACAGTGTTATTTATGGGTTTTCATATTATATCATAATTAATCATTGGAATTATATAGCCCTTTTCATGACACTCAAAGTGCTTTATGTTCATTCACTTTGTAGCCACAGCTGCCCCGAGACAGACAGACGGAGTCAATCCAATCCATAAGCCCCACCCACCATCACCAACAACAACCACTCACACACACCGGAATCATACAGGGCAATGTAGGTGAAGTGTTGTGCTTTAGGACAGAGAAATTATTTCAATATCTGATTTGAATATATATGACACTGTATTTGCTCTATTTTTTAAAATTATTATTAAAAACAGTATCTTTTAGTGAAATAGGGTCCAATAAGACAATCGGCTATTCAAATAACCAACATACATGACACTTCAAATTATTGCTACTGTCATTTTCATGGATATTTTGGGGGGCCCGGTCAGAAAAGTTTGGGAACCCCTGCCTTAGGACAGTGGTTCCCAGTCTTTTTTGTCTCGAGTAACCCCTAAGGTTTGTTTCACACTCAGCGTTTTTTAAAATATTTTTGAATTTTAAAATATAATAAGTCATTACTATCATAGTTTAGTTTTAATTATAGTATTTGTAGCCCAAGACTCTCCAAAAATATGCAAAATGCACAATTAATGACTGTTTTATTCAGATAAAAGTACATTCCATCTTGATTTAAAATCTGAAACCATTCCAAGTAGCCCCTGGTGATTCCTCATGTACCCCTTGGGGTCCCCGTACCCCTGGTTGGGAAACACTGCCTTAGGACACAACAACAGTCTGTTTTAGCTGCTGTTCCTGTGGTCCCTCATTAAGTCCAGAAAAAAGTTTCTACAATTTTTATTTTTTTTTTAATCATCAACTCTTTGACATTTCCAAGACTTTAATAAAAAAGTAAAAACAATTTCAGCCTATATTCATATTTTATATGAAAAATGGGCCATTTTGTATGACCTTTTCATGTAGCTTTTTCACATGACACTTGAAATATCAAAATCTTGAAATTTTGTACAACAGATTAAAGCAAAACTAAATAAATTATCTATTATATTTTTACAGCTGTCGAAAAAGTGGAGTCAAAGGTAAACAAGGATGTTTTTTCTAACAAGTCACAAGGGATCTACTATTTAATCTATCTATTTAATTTCCAGTTGCATTCACAGTTATTAGTAGAACCAGTCTTGTGCACCCTGGTACATGCGTCACTCCTGGTCCGTTGTACAAACACCAGAGTCAGACAAACACATTCTTAGTGAGCAAACAAGTTATATCAAAGAACGCTGCACATGAAATCTACAGAAGAGGGAAATCACAAAAAGTACAGAGTTCATTTTAAAAGTCAGATTAAATAAAACTGTCATAGGTTTACAATTCACTCTTTGTCTAGTCCAGCGGTGGTTTCAAAAGCCAAATTTTAGTGTTATAAGAATACTATTCCATTGCTTCTTGAGCAAATATCCTCAGCTACACTGTTATTAATGATATGTATAGAAGAGGGGATCAAAAGTACACAAAACTGATGACATTTTTTCAAACCGAAGATGTCTGTTTTTTTTCTATTTCAAATAATAATATGTTAAATGATTTTCTTGATAAAATAAATAAGGATAAGTAATCACACACAATCAACATCTTTCCTCATGATCTATGGACTCTACCAGAAGATGGCAGCAGAGCAACAGAACAGACACAAGTATTGAAATAAGAATTCTGTCCATACATACAAACTAAACCCTTGTGTTGACTAAATTGTACTTTCATGTGCTCTCTTATATTTGTAAAATCCATTTTACTTAGTTGTTGATTTAGATTGTGTGACAGGCACATATCTAGGAGAAGAGAGTAAAGTTGGCTCCTTGGGGTGTTGTCCTTCTGGAATTTCTTTGTCTTTGTCTCTGAGCACTAGTCTGGACCTTGGCACAATGTTTCACCAATCAGACGCATGATGTGTGGATGACTGAGGTGGGGCCTGAGCAGAAATGGTTACTTTTCTGTTGTCCTTTGTGTGGCCCATTACCAAATGACAGATGTAAAAAGCGTTCACAAAACATTTACAAATCAATGCAAACAATATTATTTACAACTTCATTCATCTTTATTTGGGCAAAATTGTTTGGTAAAATTTTTTGAACTGTTTTTGGCATTCATCGTGGGACAGTTCCTGACTCTTCAGAGTTTGTTTTAATCCAGTTTCAAATTAAATGCAGGTATTTTAGGAGCGTTTGAATGTGGACTCTGTATGTCCAGAGTGGGGGAAGGGCCATAACCGCTTCCTGTTTTTTGCAGTCAACCCTGAGGTCAACTTTAGATGCCTACAACTAGATTACCTTGATTAGAAAGCAAAACTAACTAACATCCTGTAGTCCAAAAATCAGCACCAGACTCGTTGGGAGCATTTTACAGCCAATATTGTGTTCATTACAACTGTATGTATACATTAGCATGTCGGGGAAGGCTAACTATTTTTTGTTGAAAATGTCTGGAAGTAGTGCTGAGTTCTAAAACAGAATCCCTGACAGTTCTGACAGTTTCGATAATAATTTAGGAAGAGAAAAGTGTCATTATGCATTATTCTTTGTCAGAGTAACAGTTGTAGATTTACCTCTAACTATGTCACATGTGCTGCTCGTGTCCAACCAGAAACATTATTATTATAATGTTATAATATTATCAACTGGAGGGAAAAACAGGCAAAGACTTTTGTAAAATAAAATAAATAAAGTCACGCCACTACATTTTAGTGCCATATATGTAAGCTGTGATATGCACTTTGTCCCAAGGTGGACAAGTGTTCAGTGCATTCCAAAGTAGAAAGGCAGTGCTGCTACTTTCTATTTGAGAAAGTGAGCTGAATGTGCGGCATTCCTTCACCTGATGTGTCTGTATGCACATATTGTCTTATATTGAAATTATCAACTATATAACAGGGCTGTGTCCCACCAGGGGTAGCCTAGACAGGGCACACACCCTCGCTCCCTTCCCTCCTCACCCCTTCCCCAAACCCTCCTTCCGTGACTTCTCTCCCCCGTCTGCACCAGCGTCCTCTCCTCATCACCATCACCACTCTTATTATTACTAAAGTTTAGCTGTGATGATGTTGGGGAAAGGGCACCTTTGTTTAAGGTTTAAGGACTGATCTAAACCATACCACACTGCACCAGGGTCAGCTGTACAGCTCAGTGTGGGCACTTCCACAGCAGGGCTTCAGCCGAAGCTAGTTTCCCCCTGCCGCTTCATACCAAGACCAGTCCTCTACCACACCCATCCATTCATTCATACACAAACTCTCTCCATCCATCCCTGTCCTGAGCAGCCTCTTTCCCTTGCACCACAGTCATCCCTCTTGCATTCAACGCTCTTCTTACACCCTCTGTCCATCCCATTTGCGGTCTTCCTCTCATTCTCACTCCACTTACATCAGATTCATATACCTTTTTCACCAATCGCTCCCTTCCCATCCTCTCAACATGTCCAAATCGTCCCAATGCCTTTTGCTCTGCTCTATCAGCCAACTCTCACAACACACCAATTCTCTCTCGGATTTCTTCATTTCTCACACGATCCATGCGCGTCACACGACACATACTCCTCAGACATCTCATCTCAACTACATTCAACTTCCTCTTCTCCGCAACTTCCAAACTCCACGTTTCAGCCCCATACAACGCAGCAGGCACCACCACACCCTCATACAATGTCCTTTTTGCATCCATTCCCAGTGACCTACATTCAAACACTCTCTTCATTCCCCCCATATCTTACGTACTTCATTCTTTCTAAACTCACCCCCTATTCCACCATCCACACCAACATGCGACCCCAAATACTGAAAACACTACCTCCTCCAACAACTCACCATTTAATGCCACATTCAACCTACGTTCATCCTTTGACCTTGTGCACCTCATCAGCTTACTCTTATTCACATTTACTCTCAACTTCCTTCTGTCACACACCCTTCCAAACTCCTCGACCAAACATGCCAAGCTCACCTCTGAATCAGCCACTAGTGGAGTATCATCTGCAAACAACACCTGATTTATACTCCATTCGCTGCCATCAACATTCACCATGCTCACACCCTTACCTGACACTCTTGCATTCACCTCTTTTACCACACCATCCATATACACATTAAACAACCACGGAGAAGTCACACATCCCTGACGCAAACCAACCCTCACAGGAAACCACTGACTGATGCTATTTCCCACTCTCACACACGCTCTACTGTTTCTATAAAAAACTCTTCACACCTTCCAACAATCTACCATCGATACCATACAAGCTCAACACAACCCACAACGCCTCTCTATCAATCCTATCATACGCCTTCTCTAAATCCATAAACGCTCAAAACACCTCCCTCCCCTTAGCCAAATACTTTTAACATACCTGTCTCACAGCAAACACCTGGTCCACACATCTCTCTCACCTCTCCTAAAACCACACTGCTCTTCACCAATCATACACTCAGTCCCCTCTACTACCCTATTAATCAACACTCTCCCATACACCTTGCCTACAACACTCAACAGACTAATACCCCTATAACTACTACATTCATACTTATCACCCTTACCCTTGTACAGTGGAACCACACACGCACTCGTCCAGTCAAGCGGCACCTGCCCACTTGCAAAACACACATTCAACAATCTCACACACCACTCGATCACACTCGCTCCACCACACTTCAAACATTCCACAGTACGCCCATCCACACCTGCAGCCTTTCCTGCTTTCAACTTTCCCACAGCTTGCTCAACTTCCTCTCTCGTAATCAACGCTTCACTCAACTCTCCCAGTACATTCAATCTGGTTTCCCTTCCATCCGTCACAATCACAGCATCCCGATCTTCCTCCACATTCACCAGCCTCTCAAAATACTGCGCCCACCTCTTTCTTACTGCATTCCCCTCATTCAGCATCCTTCCATCCTCTGTTTGCACTTTCTCCTCCCTTCCAAAATTATCACCTGGCATATAAGGTGTTGACCTGTGTAGGTGAAACTGTTCTGCTTTTCAGTGGCAGGAACTGGAAGACTAAAGACAAGTCAGGATAGAGGGAAAGATAAATGCAGCGATGTACAGTGACCTCCTGGATGAAAACCTACTCCAGAGCACTCTTGACCTCACACTGCGGTGATGGTTCATCTTTCTGCAGGACAATTTGCAGCTGAAAGACAATAACCAATGCCGTAATTTTCAAACAGGCGGCTTGTACCTGTCTGCATTGTTGAATTCAAGTGGTGACTTTTTTTCTTCGGCCAGGCAGTGTATCTATAAATATCTTTTTGGGTCATTTTCTCAACTTTTTTGTTTTTTTAAACCGTTTCACACCTGTCATTCAAGGTGTGACAAGAACACCGCCAGTTCAATCATTGTTGACCTTTCTTAGTGGTTAACATCTATAAATTCCTTTGTATACTGCTGCTTCAATACTAGTGTTACAGTTTTTATGACTAGACTTTTCCCGGACATAGTTTGCTTTTTAAATAATATCTTTATTGTAAATGCAAAATAAATATTATCATGCCGTTGGAGCCTGACTTGTGTTAGACCAACAATAACTCAAGCGCAGGACATGAGTAAACCTGACTCTTTGTGGTTGAAAAGTGGCTGAAAAGGTGAGTCGCAGAAGCTGTTGTCCGTGAGAAAAGAGTTTGCTTGATGCACAACGTAAATCTGCAACTGTTTTTGCATGACGCCACCAATGGACACTTTTACACACACATTAAATAGAAAACATGAAGTAACTAGTTCTGTCTGTTAGGGTCAAATTAAATTGTTACTGATAAGCTATTTGAAGACAGTCAAAATTAAATCTGGAATCCTGTTTTTCTTCAAAATTCAGATTCAGCAAGACACCTGACACTGAGGAAGTGTTTCTTCCCAAGTCCAACTATAATGACGTAATGACTGAAATGAATGGCACCAGCCTCAAGTTGTTGAGACAATTACCAATTTTCAAATCAAATATCAAAATAAGTATTATTAATAATCGATTGCATACTGATGATTAGTTGATTAATATGAAGGTCTGTGTGAACATACTGAACTAAGATGCCAAACTTACTGTACACAAGAGCATGTTTAAAGGCTAATAAGAATACAAAAAATGCATAATATTTTCCTTTAAGACTGAAACCACAAAGGTTATTGTCAATTGAAAAGAGATGCACAGAGGTTCTTTGTTTGAAAATGCATGGGTTGCAAGTCATGTCAATGACCGGCACAGATCTGGAAGAAGAGAGTAAAGTTGGCTCCTTGGGGTGTTATCCTTCTGGAATTTCTTTGTCTCTGAGCTTAGCTGATGTGCACGGAGATGCTCTCTTCACTTAGTCCTTTTCTCACAGAAGACTCAGAGGGAGCGCACTGTTGGTTCTCTGTTGAAACTGCCTTTAAAGGGGACATATCATGCAAAATCTACTTTTTTGGCCCTTAGATACCTTTTATTGTGTACTGTGGGTGTCTGGTAGTGGCTAAAAGTTGAAATTAATCACTTAAGTAGCTGCAGAGATATATTTATATACATTTTTTAACATATTTCTCAGTTCGTTCGAATATCCGCATTTTCTGTTACGTATTTTTGTCTATCACGTCACAGTTAAAACAGCGGAACTACTAAACAAGGTCAAGAGCTTCTGGCTAACCACTCGCAGAGACCGCCATCTTTATTTTCCTCATAGCAATTTTGTAGTCCAAGCGCAAAGATGTCAAAGGTGCGAGTGGACAAGTTAAAATGCTCTGTTCCTGGTTGTGTTAACCAGCACAACTCATTACACCGACCGCCTGCATCCGAACAACTGAGATCGGCATGGTTACGTTTTATTTTTCGTGGTAATGTACCACTGACAGTGGGGAAAGTTCAGTTTGTGTGCGCTAAGCACTTCAAAGAGGAGTGCTTCAGTAACCTTCGCCAGTACAACGAGGGATTTGCTCAAAGATTGCATTTGATCGAAGGGTCAGTTCCTTCGGTCTATGGAGATGACGATATAGTGGAGCGGTAAGTAAAGAAACGCTGAAACACTGTTTATTAGACCTATTTTTATTCAGTCATTCTTTACCTGTGTTCTGGCCATTTGTGAGGGATTAGCATTACACCTGTAGCTGCCCATCTTTTACTCGGCTGTTTTCCAGCTGCTTAGGGCACATGTCTTTATATATACATATAATACATTTATTTTTGATGTTTTCATAAGGCAGAACTCAAGATCAGACTGCTTGTAGCTGACGTTAGCATGTCACGAGCGTTAGCATGTCGCTAGCATTAGCGCGCAGCAAGCGTAGCCCGCAGCACCATAACTACGCTGACTGACTTGACAGTAGCCTTTTTCCCCAGTCTGTTGTTGTAGTAAGATGGTAAAGTGAGGGTCCATTAGACAACCTGCTAATATCTTTCACACACAGTTAAGCTAACGGAGCGCATAGCGAATTACATAGTAGTAAACAAACCATTGAGATGCAGCCATTTGAATTCTTTGCTGCGGAGGATCGTCTTCTTCGATTTCCTCTTGGTCTGTGTCAGACTCTGGCTTGTACATGTAAGGCTGGATGTTGATGTCTTCGCTTGTTTCCATTTTTCGATTGTCATTACGTTTTTTTCTAACTTTCGAGAAGTTTTGGATTCGATGGACGGACTGTGTTTGGGACTACAACAATGGCTGAACGGGGCGGAGTATGCATGCAATGCAAGGGAGGGGGTGGGGTGCAAACTAACTCATTTGCATTTAAAGAGACAGTGCCAAAACAAGGCGCTCAAAAGCGCTCCTTACAAAAGGGGTAAAAGAGAGGTATGTAGAAAGAAAATTAGGAGGAATTCAGACTGTAGATTGCAGGCATAGTTTATTTAGACCCCAGGTAAATGTTTTGAATGTTCAAAAGGTGAAAATAAAAGCATGATATGTCCACTTTAAGTTTTGGCAGGTGACGCCCTGGACCTTGACACAAAGTTTCAACCAATCAGACGCATGATGTGTGCTCAGTGGATGACAGAGGTGGGGCTTGAGCAGAAATGGGTACTTTTCTCTTGTCCTTTGTTTGGGTCATTACCAAATTACACAGATTTAAAAAGCATTCACAAAACATTTATAAATCATTGCAAACAATATTATTTACAACTTCATTCACATATTACAGAGTAAAATTACTCAGTAGAGTCTTTATTTGGGCAAAATTGTTCAGTCAGACAGATCAGTCTTTAAATACCGTAAAATGCGGACTATTGAGCGCTCCTGAGTATAAGCCGCACCAGCCATATTTACAAAGCCGCCGCGGGTGTCCGCGTTGTACCATGAGACATTTACGTTGCCGGGCCGTGCCGGTTCGAGAAAAGGCGCGCACGTGACAGAGGCGTGCACGTGTTTTGTAACATGTGCCCCGCGGCGAAAGAGCGCAGTGTGCAGCCAGTGCTGTGTTGTTTTCTCCCTCATCCTCTAATAAAGTGGTCAAAATATGTTACGTAAGAAAAGACGCGTTAATGAAAGTGCGCGGCTGCTACACGGAGGAGGAGAGATAAAAAGAGAGCGCAACGGAGGAGAAAGAGTAGGAGGAGAGAGAGAGAGAGAGAAGAAAGGAGCGAGGGAGAGAGATGATGTGGGCCAGCGTCAGCGGACGGACCAGGCCCGTCTGGCACAGGAGACGTCACGTTGGTGCAGGTAGAACACTGAACACTTGAAGCCCTGTCAGGCGCTTATTCTGCCCCTGCACGGCTTGGTTCGGGTCGAATCATGCAGCAAATGACTCTGAGTCGGGTTTGGACAGTACCCGCGCGGTCTCGGTTTGGGTCGAATTGTGCCCGGGTCGGGTTCGGACAGTACATGCGCGGGCTCGGGCGGGTCGGGCTTGAATTTTTGAGCCCGATCTAAACTCTACCCTAGAGGCCGCTCCCGGAAAAATACATAAATTAGCGGCATAAGCCGGTTTGAAATCATGAGACAAAAGTATCGGCTTATAGCCCGCATTTTACGGTAGTTTTTGGCATTCATCGTGGGACAGTTCCTGACTCTTTAACGTTCATTGTAATCCAGGTTCAAATTAAAAGCAGTTGTTTTAGGAGCGTTTTAATGTGGACTCTGTATCTCCAGAGTGGGGGAACTCTAGTGTAACTGGGGGAGGTTAGGAGGTTATTTGTGTAGTTGAATTCAAGTGGTGACTTTTTTTTTCTTCGGCCAGGCAGTTTATCTATGAATATATTCTCTTTTGTTTTCCCTCAACTTTTTTTTTTTTTTTTACAGTTTCACACCTGCCATTCAAGGTGTGACCTCCGGTTCCATCATTGGACGAAGAGGAAACATTACGATGGCAAGCCTGTCCTAGAATGGCCCACGTTCTTTGGACACAGTGAACAGATAAAGATTGAAAGGCGTTATGATTATTATGATCACATTAATAGTACATGCCACACTAGATTTTTTTTTATTGTTATTTAATTTGATAAGAGAGGATCAAGATACTTATTGCTGTCAATATATTCTAATTTCTCACTCGACAGTAGTTTCAAGCACAAAGGAAATAATGTTGTGCGTTAGACTATACAGACTATACGCTGTGTGCATTCGCCCCAGGGTACCGATTGGATCAGTGGACCTGCATGTACAAAGCACCTTAAAGGAACCACATAGGCTGTCTGTATGTTTTATTACTGAAATATTAATGAAAATTTTGACATATTAGGGAACTTATGGAGTTGCAAAGATGCACCTGGCATTTGCTCCATATGGACATTCTATTGAAGGGAATGTAAAGTCGTGTCTGTCCCTTAATGCACTGGTTCTCAAACTAGGGGTCGCGAAATGATTTCCAGGGGTCCCCAGATGATGGGAGAAATGTATACAATAGTGTTAAACCAGGCTTGACACCCTTCAAATGCAGTGGTAAATGTAGATTCCTGTTTGTCGGCCTATTAAAGTCCTTTTTCTTGGTCTATATTCTCAAAATAAAATCAAACATTAGATATAAGGCTAATTTATCCCTTTGTGTGTGGCCTATTTTTTGTGTTTGGAGGTTGCGAATGTGAACTATTGTTTTTTTGGGGGTCGCGACTGAAAAAGTTTGAGAACCACTGCCTTAATGGAAAGATTTATATTTAAAGGAACTGTCTACCATCTATATTTTAGGCCATTCATGTTGCCATAAAAATTATAAAATATAAAAGAATGAAAAATATATGTGAGACGCTGTGTAGCATTACATTGAAGAGAGTTGCATGCTGAGAACATCACACAGGATGGAGAGGCGGGGCCCTGCAGGAAGGTGAGAGCAGAAATGGACTGAAGTGACCGATGTCATCATTAAACTGCTTTGTTTCGTCGTGACTTTCAGTTATATATATAGGTGTGATTGAGAAGTGTTGCGACCTCTCACTCTTGCAGTTGAGAGTGGACTGCTTTGTTGTAAGACTTGTTGATCGGAAACTAGAGTAAACTAGATATTCCGTTCTGAATATTTTATTTTTATCATCTGAGATCCATCACACCTCACTGAACGGTAAGCTTTGATTTCCTCTTCTCTTTCACACATTTCACACATTTTAACTTTTATCTGGGGCTAGACTGAGACACAAGCAGTACTTGAGGCCTGAGTATGGAGCTCTTTATAATTTAAGAAGGAAGGCCTCAATCTGGACGAGACCCGAGCTGAATTTAACTGAATTAACTTAAATTATGACCGAGGTAGGTCAATCGCTTTCATTTTCTTACAGTAGAGCTTGAGGCTCCAGGATACTGTCCAGAGAAACTATATGCTCAGATAAAGAGTTTTGCAGATGTTTAGGACCTAGCACAATGGCCTAGCTTTTTTCAGGGTTAAAGACCAGATAATTAAGTGTCATCCATGTTTTTATATCCTTCACGCAGGCACTAAGTCTGTCTACTTGATCGATCTGGTCAGGTTTCATTAATAAATACATCTGTTAGTTAAACTGCATAAGTAACTCTAATGCTCTGTAACTGCCTATCACATTTATTCATACCTTTTTTTTGGAATGCCTTTAATGATGTACATCCTTGTAGAGTATTATCTAGATTATTCTGAAGGTTTACTCCTCTAATTGAGATACATCTCCCTTTGGTGTTGGTCCTGGCCATATTATTTTGATAAATATCAGTTCCTCTTGAAGTATGTTGAGTCTCTCTGGATTCCTTTCCTTCTACATCACTGCTGCAATATTCAGATCAACTAGATCTGGAAATACTCTATTTCCTAGTACTTTTCATCACAAATGGTTGTTTTGGCATGAATTCTCGTGCAGTTGTGGTCTTTTGAGTGCAGTTTGAGTTATGAGTGCACTCCTTTTGCCTCAAAACCTAGAGCACTTTTCTAAAACATTACTATTACAATATATCTATACTTTCTCTGCAGAATAATTTTGACAATATAGAAGTAATTGCCATAACTGAGCAGTCCTATTTTTGACTTTTATCAGGCAGCCATGAGGACCTACTTGCTGTTTTTGCTGGTGCTCGCCCCATCTGTTGTGTTGGGAAGAAATGTCACTGATCGCTACAACCACTTCATCAACCAACACGTGTACCAGGGCATGCCATGGGTCGGATGTGATGAGGTGATACGCAGCCGAAACATAACCGACGGCAACCAGTGCAAGAAGATCAACACATTCATCAAGTCTGAGCCCAATGAAATCGACAGTGTGTGTGAAGAAGCCGGGCGCCCATACAAAGGCATGAGAGTGAGCAACCAGCGTTTCTCTGTGAAAAACTGCACACTGAAGAACAACAACGACTATCCCCCCAACTGCAAGTACATAGAGAACTCTGCTACTGTGTACATCATCATCCAATGTGAGGGAGACTACCCTGTGCACTATGAGGGCAATCTCACACATCTCCCAGGAGTCACTGGGACAAAAAGTGTGAAAATGTATTGATTGATTAAACTGTAAATTAGATAAAACTGATGAAAATTTTCTTCAATAAAATCATTTGAACAGCATCATTTGTTACAGTGTTATTTATGGGTTTTCATATTATATCATAATTAATCATTGGAATTATATAGCCCTTTTCATGACACTCAAGGTGCTTTATGTTCATTCACTCTGTAGCCACAGCTGCCCCAAGACAGACAGACGGAGTCAATCCAAGCCATAAGCCCCACCCACCACCACCGACAACAACCACTCACACACACTAGAATCATACAGGGCAATGTAGGTGAAGTGTCGTGCTTTAGGACAGCGGTACCCAAAGTGGGCGTCGGGGACTCCTGGGCGGTCGTGAGGGGTGAGTTGGGGTTCGCAAGTTGATTTCAATATCTGATTTGAATATATATGACACTATATTTGCTCTATGATTTTTTTTTTTAAAAAACAGTATATTTTAGTGAAATAGGGTCCAATAAGACAATCAGCTATTCAAATAACCAACATACATGACACTTCAAATTATTGCTACTGTCATTTTCATCTCGCTTTGGTGGTCCCAAGTCGTTTGCATGGCTATTTTGGGGGGCCCGGTCAGAAAAGTTTGGGAACCCCTGCCTTAGGACAGTGGTTCCCAGTCTTTATTGTCTCGGGTACCCCCTAAGGTTTGTTTCACACTCAGAGTACCTCTTCACTTGAGTTTTGGGCAAATAAATGTGTTTATTTAAATATAATCAATCGTTACTATCATAATTTTTGTTTTAATTATACTATTCATAGCCCAAGACTCTCCATGGGATCAAAAGTACACAAAACTGATGACATTTTTTCAAACCGAAGATGTCTGTTTTTTTCTGTTTCAAATAATATGTTAAATGATTTTCTCGATTAAAAGAAATAAGCATAAGTAATCACACACAATCAACATCTTTCCTCATGATCTATGGACTCTACCAGAAGAGGGCAGCAGAGCAACAGGACAGAAACAAGTGTTGAAGTAAGAATGCTGTCCATACATACAAACTAAACCCTTGTGTTGACTAAATTGTACTTTCATGTGCTCTCTTATATTTGTAAAATAGTTGATTTAGATTGTGTGACAGGCACATATCTAGGAGAAGAGAGTAAAGTTGGCTCCTTGGGGTGTTGTCCTTCTGGAATGTCTTTGTCTCTGAGCTTAGCTGATGTGCACTAGTTTATGCAGGCAACGCCCTGGACCTTGGCACAAAGTTTCACCAATCAGTCACATGATGTGTGGATGACTGAGGTGAGGCCTGAGCAGAAATGGTTACTTTTCTATTGTCCTTGGTGTGGCCCATTACCAAATTACAGATTTAAAAAGTGTTCACAAAACATTTACAAATCAATGCAAACAATATTATTTACCACTTCATTCAGTCTTTATTTGGGCAAAATTGTTTGGTAAATTTTTTTATCTTTGAACTGTTTTTGGCTTTGGGACAGTTCCTGACTCTTCAGAGTTCGTTTTAATCCAGTTTCAAATTAAGTGCAGGTATTTTAGGAGCGTTTGAATGTGGACTCTGTATGTCCAGAGTGGGGGAAGGGCCATAACCGCTTCCTGTTTTTTGCAGACAACCCTGAGGTCAACTTTAGACGCCTAGAACTAGATGACCTTGATTAGAAAGCAAAACTAATTAATATCCTGTAGTCCAAAATCATCACCAGACTCGTTGGGAGCATTTTTACAGCCAATATTGTGTTCATTACAGTTGTGTGTTTACATTAGCATGTCGGGGAAGGTTAACTTTTGTTTGTTGAAAATGTCTGGAAGTAGTGCTGAGTTCTAAAACAGAATCCCTCTATCTATGTCATCAAAAAGCAAGACAAAATACATTTTCTGATAGTTTCGATAATAATTTAGGAAGAGAAAAGTGTCATTATGCATTATTCTTTGTCAGATCATAACTTTTGTGTTATTTATATGGATTTTGGCCCTTGCTTACAATATAGTTACTAAGTAACAGTTGTAGATTTACCTCTAACTATGTCACATGTGCTGCTCGTGTCCAACCAGAAACATTATTATTATAACGTTATAATATTATCAACTGGAGGGAAAAACAAGCCAAGACTTTTGTAAAATAAAATAAATAAAGTCACACCACTACATTTTAGTGCCCTATGTAATCTGTGATATGCACTTTGTCATAAGGTGGACAAGTGTTCAGTGCATTCCAAAGTAGAAAGGCAGTGCTGCTACTTTCTATTTGAGAAAGTGAGCTGAATGTGCGGCATTCCTTCACCTGATGTGTCTGTATGCACATATTGTCTCTGAAATTATCAACTGGCATATAAGGTGTTGACCTGTGTATGTGAAACTGTTCTGCTTTTCAGTGGCAGGAACTGGAAGACTAGAGACAAGTCAGGATAGAGGGAAAGATAAATGCAGCGATGTACAGTGACACCCTGGATGAAAACCTCCTCCAGAGCACTCTTGACCTCACACTGGGGTGATGGTTCATCTTTCTGCAGGACAATTTGCAGCTGAAAGACAATAACCAATGCAGTAATTATCAAACAGGCGGCTTGTACCTGTCTGCGTTGTTGAATTCAAGTGGTGACTTTTTTTCTTCGGCCAGGCAGTGTATCTATAAATATCTTTTTTGGTCATTTTCTCAACTTTTTTGGTTTTTTTAAACAGTTTCACACCTGTCATTCAAGGTGTGACAAGAACACCTCCGGTTCAGTCATTGTCGACCTTTCTTAGTGGTTATCATCCAAATTCCATTGTATAGTGCTGCTTCAATAATTGACTAGACTTTTCCCGGACATAGTTTGCTTTTTAAATAATATCTTTATTGTAAATGCAAAATAAATATTATCATGACGTTGGAGCCTGACTTGTGTTAGACCAACAATAACTTGAGCGTGGGACATGAGTAAACCTGAATCTTTGTGGTTGAAAAGTGGCTGAGAAGGTGAGTCGCAGAAGCTGTTGTCCGTGAGAAAAGAGTTTGCTTGATGCACAACGTAAATCTGCAACTGCTTTTGCATGACGCCACCAATGGATGACACTTTTACACACACATTAAATAGTAAACACAAATTGTAGTAACTAGTTCTGTCTGTTAAGGTCAAATTAACGTATTACTGTTACTGATAAGCTATTTGAAGACCGTAAAAATTAAATCTGGAATCCTGTTTTTCTTCAAAATTCAGATTCAGCAAGACACTTGACACTGAGGAAGTGTTTCTTCCCAAGTCCAACTATAATAACGTAATAACTGAAATGAATGGCAGCAGCCTCAAGTCGTTGAGACAATTACCAATTCTCAAATCAAATATCAAAATAATTATTATTAATAATCAATTACATACTGATTATTAGTTGATTAATATGAAGGTCTGTGTGAACATACTGAAATGAGATGCCAAACTTATTGTACTCAAGAGCATGTTTAATGGCTAATAAGAATACAAAAAATGCATAATATTTTCCTTTAAGACTGAAACCACAAAGGTTATTGTCAATTGAAAAGAGATGCACAGAGGTTCTTTGTTTGAAAATGCATGGGTTCCAAGTTATGTCAAAATAACCGGCACTGATCTGGAAGAAAAGACTAAAGTTGGCTCCTTGAGTGTTGTCCTTCTGGAATTTCTTTGTCTCTGAACTTAGCTGATGTGCACAGAGATGCTCTCTTCACTTAGTCCTTTTCTCACAGAAGACTCAGAGGGAGTACACTGTTGGTTCTCTGTTGAAACTGCCTTTAAGTTTTGGCAGGTGACGCCCTGGACCAATCAGACGCATGATGTGTGCTCAGTGGATGACAGAGGTGGGGCTTGAGCAGAAATGGGTACTTTTCTATTGTCTTTTGTTTGGGTCACTACCAAATTACACAGATTTAAAAAGAATTCACAAAACATTTACAAATCAATGCAAACAATATTATTTACAACTTCATTCACATCTTACAGAGTAAAATTACTCAGTAGAGTCTTTATTTGGGCAAAATTGTTCAGTCAGACAGTCTTTAAATACCGTAAAATGCGGACTATTGAGCGCTCCTGAGTATAAGCTGCACCAGCCATATTTACAAAGAAAAACAACTTTGTACATACATAAGCCGCCGCGGGTGTCCGCGTTGTACCATGACACATTTACGTTGCCGGGCCGTGCCAGTTCGGGAAGAGGCCCGCACGTGCCCCACGGCGAAAGAGCGCGGTGTGCAGCCAGTGCTGTGTTGTTTTCTCCCTCATCCCCTAATAAAGTGGTCAAAATATGTTACGTAAGAAAAGACGCCTTAATGAAAGTGCGCGGCTGCAACACAGAGCAAGAGAAGAGAGAGAAAGAAATTAAATACATTAAGTCCAGAAAAAACAAGTTTCTGCAAAAAAATAAATAAAAATCATCAACTCTTTGACATGTCCAAGACTTTAATAAAAAGTAAAAACAATTTCAGTATTCAGTATTTCAGTATCATATTTTATATGAAAAATGGGCCATTTTGTATGACATTTTCAGCACCTAATGTAGCTTTTTCACTTGACTATTGAAATATCAAAATCTTGGAATTTTCTATAACAGATTAAAGCAAAACTAAATAAATAATCTATTATATTTTTACAGCTGTCAAAAACGAGGAGTAAAATTGCGTCAACAGTAAACAAGGATGGTTTTCTAATACGTCACAAGGGATCTACTCTACTGTGATGAACATATAATTATCAACCATGTGTCTGCCCTGCCTATACAACAAAATTACAGTTTTTTTTTCTAATTTCCAGTTGCAAAGTTATTAGTAGAACCAGTCTTGGTGAGCACCCTGGTACATGCGTCACTCCTGGTCCGTTGTACAAACACCAGAGTCAGACAAACACATTCTTAGTGAGCAAACAAGTTATATCAAAGAACGCTGCACATGAAATCTACTGAAGAGGGAAATCACAAAAAGTACAGAGTTCATTTTCAAAAACAGATAAAAGCCATCAAATAAAATTGTCATAGGTTTACGATTCACTCTTTGTCTAGTCCAGTGGTGGTTGGTTTCAAAAGCCAAATTTTAGTGCAATAAGAATACTATTCCATCGCTTCATGAGCAAATATCATCAACTACACTGTTATTAATGATATATGTAGAAGATGGGATCAAAAGTACACAAAATTGATGACAAATTTTCAAATCTGAAGATGTCTGTTTTTGTCTGTTTCAAATAATAATATGTTAAATGATTTTCTTGATAAAAGAAATAAGGATCAGCCCTGCGACGAGTTGGCCACTGTGCAGGGTGTACCCCGCCTAAGGCCCAAAGTCACTGGGATAGGCTCCAGTCACCCGCCACCCCTAACGGGAATAAGCGGTAGAAAATGAATGAAAAATTAATGACAAAAAAGAAATAAGGATAAGTAATCACACACAATCAACATGATCTATGGACTCTACCAGAAGATGGCAGCAGAGCAACAGGACAGAAACAAGTGTTGAAGTAAGAATGCTGTCCATACATACAAACTAAACCCTTGTGTTGACTAAATTGTACTTTCATGTGCTCTCTTATATTGGTAAAATCCATTTTAGTTAATTGTTGATTTAGATTGTGTGACAGGCACAGGTCTTGGTGAAGAGAGTAAAGTTGGCTCCTTGGGGTGTTGTCCTTCTGGAATTTCTTTGTCTCTGAGCTTAGCTGATGTGCACTGATTTAGGCAGGCAACGCCCTGGACCTTGGCACAAACTTTCACCAATCAGACTCATGATGTGTGGATGACTGAGGTGAGGCCTGAGCAGAAATGGTTACTTTTCTCTTGTCCTTTGTTTGGGTCATTACCAAATTACACAGATTTAAAAAGCATTCACAAAACATTTACAAGTCAATGCAAACAATATTATTTACTTATTATTATAACTCCATTCAGTCTTTTTTTGGACAAAATTGTTTGGTAAACATTTTTATCTTTGAACTGTTTTTGGCTTTCATCGTGGGACAGTTCCTGACTCTTCAGAGTTTGTTTTAATCCAGTTTCAAATTAAATGCAAGTATTTTAGGAGCGTTTGAATGTGGTCTCTGTATGTCCAGAGTGGGGGAAGGGCCATAACCGCTTCCTGTTTTTTGCAGTCAACCTTAGACGGTCAACTTTAGACGCCTACAACTAGATTACCTTGATTAGAAAGCAAAACTAACAGTGTTGTTAACTAGACTAGTTCCTCCAAAATTTCAGCCAGGGGCGTCGGATTGGGGGGGGGGTAAAGGGTACTGGTTTTGCCCGGGGCCCAGGGCAGGGAAAGGCCCTCAAAAGCTGTGATAGTATTTTTCTCAGTTTTATTGTCTACTCTATAAATCTATTGTTGTTGTAATAAAAAGCATTGTGTTTAAGCAAAGTCCTTGAGAGACTTAACCTGGGCTCAGACGCATGCAGTCCAGCTCTGGTGCAGTTACCACAGCCTTTCTGTAACTGTAAAAGTGCGAGAGGAGCTCAGACCGTACACTGTGCAGTGTGGTGGTGCCGGTGGAGGTGCTCCGACGCTCCGGATCCTTTCCGTTGGATTGAATATTCACCGGAGCGCTGGAGCCCACCGCATGCCGTCAAAATGTGACGAGACGAACAGGAAATCCTAAGAGCGTGAGTGAAAGGGATCCAGCTGGTTTTCAAAAATCAAACCAATGTTTTCACTCTACATCAATTTACAACCTCCGCGAATGTAAATATTATGTACAACCGGTGATACAGAGTTACGTGTGACGGCGCAGCAAACGGTGATACAGGGGTCACATGTGTTGCGCTGTTGTATCTCATCAGATCTGTTATGCAGACCTCAAGAGGATAACATCAAAAAGGAAGATGCCTGGCACCAAATCGAAGAAGTTCTTGAAGTGGATGGTGAGTTTGTGTACTTATAATCTTAACAAACAACTTGATTATCGTGTGAACTTTGAAACTGAGCATGAACCCCCGTGAACTCGTGGACTCGCGTTGTCTGCGGCAACAGCACTGCAGCGCTGCGGTGCAACCAGGCCGCTCCGACACAGCAACCGGAGCTGGACTGTGTGCTGTGTGAGCTCGACATTAATGCTCTAAAACTAAGTTGGTCAATAAAAAACAAAAACTAGTGAGTTATTGTTGGGTGTATGTAGTAACCATAGGGTGTAAATTCTAGCAACAGTGAATGAAAAAATTACAATAGCTGAATGCATCATAAACACCAAAAAACTATATAACACAGAAACACACGGGTCACATTTAAATCTAGCGCTAAAATAGCAATTGTGTTGGGGTTTTTTGTTGTTGTTTTTTTTTTTTTTTTGATAGAGCTCTTACATTTAGAAAGCTTTTGATTAATATCCAAAGAAGGAAAGGCAAAGAGGAAAAACAAGAATGTGTACTCTTCGGGAGGGCGGGAAGGATGAATGGGTTGAGCTCGGTGTATAAATGACAGGACCAGACCACGCAGCTTCACAGTACCTGGGCACTGACACAGGTAACATTTACTTTTTTCTTTTTCAAGACATGCATGCTTTGTATATAGATGATTTTACCTGTTTATATGCAGTATTTGTGAATTTAGTTATTACTCTATTGAATTACAAACATGTTGAAATTGAAAATGCAGTGAATTTTAGGGTTGTAATTTTTTAGCAGTAGCGGCCAGTCAATACCCCTGACTTGACCCAGCTAAAAAAAAAAAAAAAAACTTTTATTTTTGCCTGTATGTTTCATATATTGTGTATAAACGACCATGTTTTACATAGTATGTGTTTTAATTGTGTTAAATATAGTTATAGTTGTGTTAAATATAATAAGTGCATTATTTTGTTAACTCGCTGGAATGGGTGTGTATGTAAGCGTATTTCTATTTCTGACCCGTTGTGATTCAGCTGCAGCTCTGGCCCCGCCTTTAGTCACAGACTCTGCTTTGGTGCATTTTCTACTGTCTGTGATGACTATTTCATCATCAAATCTAATCGTCAACCTCGTGTGCAGAAATGTAAAATGCCGAAATCATTTAATTATATGAGGCTTGTCTGTAGGATGTAGGGAGCAGTGAAATAATACCATTGTGTGTAAGTGTATAGCTCAACAGGAGGCCTGGGTTTGATGTTCATTTGGGGTGACATTTTCTCTCTCTCTTTTTTTAAATTGATGTTTTATAATGGCACACCTCCACAAAAAATGTGCCACCAGCCGCCATTGTTCCTCAGTGGCTAAATTGATTTAATCGGTCAATTTCCTCTTAGTCGCCCAAAAATTGTATTGTCTGGACAATTTTGTTTAAGGATTTATATGGGACAGGTGCAAAAATGAGAAGATACGATAAGGATTTTGGAACTAATCCATCTCAATTAACACATACATTGTAGTAGTAGTAGTTTATTTCTTCTGTCATTCAGTTTCAAATTAAACAGGACATCACATTACTACCTATTAGTCCACATATCATTACTCATACTCTTCATTTTATCACATACATAACCTTTCAAACAATTCTAATCATATTATAGTTAGACTGCATAAGACTTCAATTTAGAACCTACACTACCCTTCCATAAAGGGCGGCACAATTGAACAAAATCTTCACAAAATCCCAATTTTAATGGATGCAATTAGCAAATTGCAAAGGCAAAGTGCAATAATTTCTTCCACAAACAACAAAATGTCTTGCTCTGATTTGAATAAAAACTGCTAACACTGTAGTTTGGATTTGTACAAACGTGTTCTGAGACCAGCACAACCAAAAGCAATAAAAATGCGTTCAGAAGTGACAAAAAACGCGCTTACAAACAAGAAACGCGATTAAATGAACCAAAACTCCTGCTAACTATAGTAAGTAAAAAAAAATAAAAAATCGACTCAATGCACTAAAACGATAAAGACGCAACTAAAAGTGACAGTTGTGTTTAAAATGTCAATTTGAACAGAATGTAATTGAAACGCAAATCTGTTTGCAATCACACTGGTCTTTTTTTTTCCAAAATCGTGCAGATCAGTCAATAGAAAAATACAAAGTGAACACCAATAGTGATAAAATTAAAATCATGGTCTGATAAAAACATTTTTGTTATCTCACCCAGCCTAATATTCGGTCTATACATTTTTTGCAGAATCATTTTTGACGATATTGAAGTAATTGCCATATTTACCATAATTGAGCGGCCCTACTTTCTTTTAACTTTAATCAGGCAGCCATGAGGACCTACTTGCTGTTTTTGCTGGCGTTCACCTCATCCGTTCTGTTTGGATATGGCGGCACTGATCGCTACAACAACTTCATCACCCAACACGTGAACCAGGGCATGGATCGGAACCGCTGTGATGAGGTGATACGCAACCGGAAAATAACCGAAACCGACAGCAACCAGTGCAAGGAGACCAACACGTTCATCGATTCTGGGACCAGTGAAATCAAAAAGGTGTGTAAAGAAGCCGGGCGCCCATACGGAAAGCGACTTGGCATGAAAGTGAGCAACAAGCCTTTCCCTGTGGTAGCCTGCACACTGAAGAACAAGCAGCGCTATCCCCGGTGTGAGTACAGAGGGCGCTCTGCTACTGTGTACATCATCATCCAATGTGAGGGAGACTACCCTGTGCACTATGAGGGCGATCTCCCACATCTCCCATGAGTCACTAGGACAAAAAGTGTGAAAATGTATTGATTGATTGAACAGCTGTAAATTAGATAAAACTCTGATGAAAATTTCTTTCAATAAAAATCATTTAAACAGCTAAAGTGTATTTGTTACAATGTTATTTGTAGGTTAGCTGCTGTTCCTGCGGTCCCTCATTAAGTCCTGACCAGGCCCCGACCTGCTTAACTCCTGAAATCTAACAGGATCAGGTATTGACAAGCAGGCATGGCCACAAACCAAAATATACTGGAGGCCTATCCGCGTGATAAAAAAAATAGCACCATTGTATAGCAAAAAAAAAAAAAAATCTTTGAAGAAAAGTCCTCAAACTGTTGCTAATAAACAGGAAACTGATACCTATAAATAGAAGTTATTCAATGTAATAGTAAAAGAAGAAAGAAAAAAGAAAAAAACAAAACACCCCCTTAAATTTTTGACTGTAAAAAAATTCCCTCCATTTTTGTCTGTGAGCTCCGTTTCTGAGTGGACCTCACTCAAATGTACTATCAGTCTGCCATTCAACGTTTCCTCAGTGCTCAGATTCAGTTCAGCTGTCGAAAAAAAAAATATATATATATCTATATCTATCACAAAAACAAAACACTGTGTTCTATTTTGAGTTATATATTTGTGATTTTTTTAGTTTATTCTGAAATAACTTTTGAAAATTACTTTTGAAAACAGGCCTCTATAAACCGAGCCATGGTTTCCGTATGTTTTTCTATGGGACTCTGTGGACGAGTGTGTATTTGCACTTAGGAGGCTCTTGAGGGTATATACTCACCTGGGGCGGGGTGTAGGTGTGTTGGGGGGCTCTGTTTCTGCAAAAAAAATAAAAAAATAAATCATCAAAGCCAATGTTGGAAATAATCTTTGACATGTCCTAGACTTTATTAAAAAGTATAAACAATCAGAAAAATTGACCATTTTGTGTGACATTTTCAGCACCTCTGTAATGAAGCTTTTTCATATGACTATTGAAACAGATTTAAGCAGAGCTAAATAAATTATGTACTATATTTTTATAGCTGTCAAACTTGGAGTAAAAGGGTGTCAACAATAAACAAGGATTGTTTTTCTAACAGGTCACAAGGGATCTACTCTACTGTGATGAACATATAATTATCAACCACGTGTCTGCCCTGCCTATACAACAAAATTACAGTTTTTTTCTAATTTCCAGTTGCATTCAAAGTTATTAGTAGAACCAGTCTTGTGCACCCTGGTACATGCGTCACTCCTGGTCCATTGTACAAACACCAGAGTCAGACAAACACATTCTTAGTGAGCAAACAAGTTATATCAAAGAACGCTGCACATGAAATCTACTGAAGAGGGAAATCACAAAAAGTACAGAGTTCATTTTCAAAAACAGATAAAAGCCAGTAGAAAAAATTGTCACAGGTTTACAATTCGCTCTTTGTCTAGTCTAGCGGTGGTTTCAAAAGCCAAATTTGAGTGCAATAAAAATACTATTCCATTGCTTCATGAGCAAATATCATCAACTACACTGTTATTAATAATGTGTGTAGAAGATGGGATCAGAAGTACACACCGAAGATGTCTGTTTTTTTCTGTTTCAAATAAAAATATGTTAAATGATTTTCTCGATAAAAGAAATAAGGATAAGTAATCACACACAATCAACATGATCTATGGACTCTACCAGAAGATGGCAGCAGAGCAACAGGACAGAAACAAGTGTTGAAGTAAGAATGCTGTCCATACATACAAACTAAACCCTTGTGTTGACTAAATTGTACTTTCATGTGCTCTCTTATATTGGTAAAATCCATTTTAGTTAATTGTTGATTTAGATTGTGTGACAGGCACATATCTAGGAGAAGAGAGTAAAGTTGGCTCCTTAGGGTGTTGTCCTTCTGGAATTTCTTTGTCTCTGAGCTTAGCTGATGTGCACTAGTTTAGGCAAGCAACGCCCTGGACCTTGGCACAAACTTTCACCAATCAGATGCATGATGTGTGGATGACTGAGGTGGGGCTTGAGCAGAAATGGTTACTTTTCTATTGTCCTTGGTGTGGCCCATTACCAAATTACAGATTTAAAAAGCATTCAAAAAACATTTACAAATCAATGCAAACAATATTATTTACCACTTCATTCAGTCTTTATTTGGGCAAAATTGTTTGGTAAAATTTTTTATCTTTGAGCTGTTTTTGGCATTCATCGTGGGACAGTTCCTGACTCTTCAGAGTTCGTTTTAATCCAGTTTCAAATTAAATGCAGGTATTTTAGGAGTGTTTGAATGTGGACTCTGTATGTCCAGAGTGGGGGAAGGGCCATAAATGCTTCCTGTTTTTTGCAGACAACCCTGAGGTCAACTTTAGACGCCTACAACTAGATGACCTTGATTAGAAAGCAAAACTAACTAATATCCTGTAGTCCAAAAATCATCACCAGACTCGTTGGGAGCATTTTTACAGCCAATACTGTGTTCATTACAACTGTGTGTTCACATTAGCATGTCGGGGAAGGCTAACTATTGTTTGTTGAAAATGTCTGGATGTATTACCGAGTTATCAAAAAGCAAGACAAAATACATTTTCTGACAGTTTCAATAATAATTTAGGAAGAGAAAAGTGTCATTATGCATTATTCTTTGTCAGATCATAACTTTTGTGTAATTTATATGGATTTTGGCCCTTGCTTACAATATAGTTACTAAGTAACAGTTGTAGATTTACCTCTAACTATGTCACATGTGCTGCTCATGTCCAACCAGAAACATTATTATTAACTGGAGGGAAAAACAGGCAAAGATTTTTGTTGAAAAAAGAAAAAAGTCATGTCACTATATTTTAGTTTAGAAAGGCAGTGCTGCTACTTTCTATTTGAGAAAGTGAGCTGAGCATGCGGCATGATGTGTCTGTATTGCACATATTGTCTCTGAAATTATCAACCGTAAACTGGCGCATAAGCCAGTGTAGTCATTGTTTTGCTTTTCTGTTTTGCTGAAAGACTAGTCAGGATTGAGGGAAAGATGAAAGCTGCAATGTACAGAGACATTCTGGATGAAAATCTGCTCCAGAGCACTCTTAACCTCACACTGGGGCGACGGTTCATCTTTCAGCAGGACAATGACCCTAAGCACACGGCCAAGATATCGAAGGATACTGCAAAGAGGAATGGGCAAAACTGGCCAAATATAGGTGTGCCAAGCTTGTGGCATCATAGTGAAGCTCTGTGAATACTTTCCGGATGCACTGTAGACCTGACCAACTGCAGCAGCCCCAGATCATAACCCGCCCTCACAGGCTTGTACAGTAGGCACTAGGAATGATGGGTGCATAATACCCCAGTGAGCCGACCATTCCCCCTCCAAGACGATGGTTTCTCACTATCCTTCCAGTATTTAATAATGCGTTTCCAGTGACACTGACATCTTTTCCACGATCACATGATTTGTCTTTCCACATGTTACAGTTTGGTTTAAGTACTGTGTTGCAGCTGAAAGACAATAACCAATGCAGTAAAGATCAAACAGGAGGCTTGTACTTATTTGCGTAGTTGAATTCAAGGGGTGACTTTTTTTTCTTCGGCCAGGCAGTTTATCTATAAATATATTCTCTTTTGTTTTTTCTCAACTTTTTTTTTTTTTTTTTTTACTGTTTCACACCAGCCTTTCAAGGTGTGACAAGGGCACCTCCGGTTCAGTCATTGTCGGCATTTCTTAGTGGTTAACATCTATAAATTCAATTGTATAGTGCTGCTTCAATAATAGTGTTGCAGTTTTTATGACTAGACTTTTCCTGGACATAGTTTGCTTTTTAAAATAATATTATTGCTGTAAATGCAAAATAAATGTTAACATGCAGTTAGAGTCTGACTTGTGTCTCACATCGTCATGGAGCCTGTTCTAGATTTTAGCTGCATAAAACTGAAACACTGATTCCCCATGTTTAGTGCTGACTTTGGCACCAGCAGAAGGCCCATCCCTGAGGTCCTCAGAGTGTGAGATGGATCATATGACACTAACATGTCAGAGATGTTTCCTTCTTTGAATATAAACAAACAAATGCTTACTAATTGTTACAAGTCTATAAAAATAATAATAATGATAAAAATAACACAATTGCTATTTTAGAGCTGTGTCTATATCTGACTTGTGTGTTTCTGTGTTGTCGTTTTATGGTTTTAATGGTGCGTTAATGAGCCACAGGATATTGCCAAACTCGGGGGCATAGCACAGTGGGTCCCTAATACATTCTGTAATTTTGTATATGATTTATTTATCCAACCAAATTCAGATATTATTACTTTTTTTTCATTCACTATAGCTACAATTTACACCCTATGGTTGCTGCATACACCTAACAATAACTCTCTAATTGTTTTTTTTAACAACTTAGCTAACGTGAACATGTATTTTCAAACTAAGAACCTCTGTGCATTTCTTTTCAGTCGACAATAATCTTTGTGGTTTCAGTCTTTGAGGACCAAGTGAGCATCAAACCCCAGGCCTCCTGCATGTGAGGCGAATGAGGTTGAAGATTAGATCCACAATATGTTCTTCTTAAAGACAACCCATCCAGGGAGCCATGGGAAAAATACATCCACACAGTCAAACCACACCAAAAACTTATAAAACACAAAAGAATGAAAAATATATGTGAGATGCTGTGTAGCATTAAATTGAAGAGAGTTGCATGCGGAGAACATCACACAGGATGGAGAGGCGGGGCCCTGCAGGAAGGTGAGAGCAGAAATGGACTGAAGTGACCTACGTCATCACTAAACTGCTTTGTTTGTCGTGACTTTCAGTTATATATATATAGGTGTGATTGAGAAGTGTTGCGACCTCTCACTCTTGCAGTTGAGAGTGGACTGCTTCGCTGTAAGACTTGTTGATCGGAAACTAGAGTAAACTAGATATTCCGTTCTGAATATTTTATTTTTATCATCCGAGATCCATCACACCTCACTGAACGGTAAGCTTTAATTTCCAGTTCTCATATTTCAACCATTTTAACTTTTATCTGGGGCTAGACTGAGACACAAGCAGTACTTGAGGCCTGAGTAGGATTATGGAGCTCTTTATAATTTAAGAAGGAAGGCCTCAATCTGGACGAGACTCGAGCTGAATTTAACTGAATTAACTTTAACTTAACAATTATGACCGAGGTAGGTTAATCGCTTTCAGTTTCTTACAGGAGAGCTTTGAGGCTACAGTGATACTGTCCAGAGAAACTATATGCTCAGATGAAGAGTTTTGCAGACGTTTAGGACCTAGCACAATGACCTCGCTTTTTTTCAGTGTTCAGGAGCAGATAATTAAGTGTCATCCATGTTTTTATATCCTTCACGCAGGCACTACTGTCTGTCTACTTGATCGGTCTGGTCAGGTTTCATTGATAAATACAGCTGTGTGTCATCTGCATAGCTGTGAAAGTTAATGCCATGCTTTCTGATAATCTTACCTAACAGCAGCATATAAAGCGTGAAGAGTCATTCAGTTTCAACTTAAACAGGACATCACTGTCATTACACATCATTACTATCTATTACTCTATATATCATTACTCATACTACCATCATCTTTATATTATCACATGCATAGCCTTTCATAAAAATCTATTTATATTATAGTTAAACTGCATAAGTAACTCTAATGCTCCATAACTGCCTATCACATTTATTCATACCTTTTTTGGAATGCCTTTAATGATGTACATCCTTGTAGAGTATTATCTAGATTATTCCGAAGGTTTGCTCCTCTAATTGAGATACATCTCCCTTTGGTGTTGGTCCTGGCCATATTATTTTGATAAAGACCAGTTCCTCAAAGTATGTTGAGTCTCTCTGGATTTTAACCTCTCTTCTACATCACTGCTGCGATATTCAGATCAGCTAGATCTGGTAATACGCTGTTTCCTAGTATCACAAATGGTTGTTTTGGCATGAATTCTCGTGCAGTTGTGGTCTTTGGAGTGCAGTTTGAGTTATGACTGCACTCCTTTTGCCTCAAAACCTAGAGCACTTTTCTAAAACATTACTATTACAATATATTCAGTCTATACTTTCTCTGCAGAATAATTTTGACAATATAGAAGTAATTGCCATTTTATAATTTTCATAATTTTGACTTTTATCAGGCAGCCATGAGGACCTACTTGCTGTTTTTGCTGGTGCTCGCCCCATCTGTTGTGTTGGGAAAAGACGTCGTTGATCGCTACAACGACTTCATCAAACAACACGTGTACCAGGGCGTGCCATGGAACGGCTGTGATGAGGCGATACGCAGCCGAAAAATAACCGACGGCAACAAGTGCAAGAAGACCAACACATTCATCGATTCTGGGATCTCTGAAATCGAAGAGGTGTGTAGAGGAGACGGGCGCCCATACAGAAATCAGTCTAACATGAAAATGAGCAAAAAGCCTTTCTGTGTGGTAAACTGCACAGTGACAAACAACAACTATCCCGACTGTAGGTACAAAAGTAAAAAGAAAGAAGCTGTGCTTATCGTCATCGAATGTGCTGAAGGCTACCCTGTGCACTATGACGAGGATGTCCCATTTCAAAATAAAACCAAAAAGTGTGGAAATGTATTGATTGATTGAACAGCTGTACATTTTGATAAAACTCTGAATATTTCTTTCAATAAAAATCATTTGAACAGCAAAAGTCAAGGATTTGTATTAATATTTGTTACAGTGTTATTTATGGGTTTTTATATTGTATCATAATTAACCATTGGAATTATATAGCCTCTTCATGACACTCAAAGTGCTTTATGTTCATTCACTCTGTAGCCACAGCTGCCCCGAGACAGACAGACGGAGTCAATCCAAGCCATAAGCCCCACCCACCACCAACAACCACCACTCACACACACCAAATCAAATCAATTTATTTTTTATAATGCCCAAAATCACAACAACAGTTGCCTCAATGGGCCACAGGTAAAAGCAGTTCAGATAACTGTCCCAGAATGCCCCTGTCCTTTGACCCTCCTTCGCGGCGAGGAAAAACTACAAAAAACCCCATGGGAAAAAGTAGAAACCTCGGGGAGAACCACAGTGAAGGAGAGATCCTACTCCCACGGACGGACAGGCTGCAGATGAACTAGGACTGACATCCACTTGGACTGTGGAGCCAGAACCACTCAAGAGGGAGGTGGCTTTAAAGAGTTCCTCCAGGCGGACGAGGAGCAGTCCACCCAGTGTAGAGAGATCCTCCAGCAGGAGATGAGGAACAGTTCATCTAAAGTAGATGGAGTTCGTCCAGGCAGACGAGGTATGGCTAATCCAGCTGTCCAGGCGGGTGGCGCATAGATCGTCCAGTGTAGAGGTCGATCCTCCAGACAGATGGGGGTGGGGGGGTCGTCACTGGAGCAGCCGCCGCAGTGTCTGAAACAGTCTCCACTCCCCGGGGGAAGTGGAGAGAAAGAGAAACATGTGAACAGCAATGAACAGACTACAGTTGAAGTAATATTAAATATTGTTGATAGATAAAGTAGGAAGAACCAGAGGATAGTGTTCAAGCTGCCATACTTCCCCCAGCAGAGTTGCTCCAAGGGCAGCATAGCTAAAACTGTAGGTTTTTATTTCTGTTCCTAACTGGCCTGACCATAAGCTATTTCAAAGAGGAACGTTTTGAGCCTGGTCTTAAATGTAGAGACTGTGTCGGCCTCTTTTACATGAACAGGGAGCTGGTTCCATAACATAGGAGCTTGGTAGCTAAATGCTCGACCTCCTACTAGTTCTAGGTCTACTACACCAGAATCATACAGGGCAATGTAGGTGAAGTGTCGTGCTTTAGGACTGATTGAATGATTTCAATATCTGATTTGAATAAATATGACTCTGTATTTGCTCTACTTTTTATTATTATTAATAAAAAACAGTATATTTTAGTGAAATAGGATCCAATAAGACAATCAGCTATTCAAATAACCAACATACATGACACTTCAAATTATTGCTACTGTCATTTTCATCTCGCTTTGGTGGTCCCAAGTCGCCTGCATGGCTATTCTGGGGGGCCCGGTCAGAAAAGTTTGGGAACCCCAGTGTAGCCCAGGGAAAAATATGGGTTAATCCATCCAATCCAGTTCCCAGTCCAGGTTTTCCATTCCCTCCCTTCCAATCCTCTGTATTCAATGCAGTTGCCAGTCCACGTTTTCCACCCTTTTCCTCCCCTTGCCACATGACACACCTCCTTCAGTTCATTTAGCCAATCACAGCCCTCTACCCCAGTATAAAACCTGCTCTGACTTCTCTCAGCTCAGTTGTGTGGGAGAGAAGCCAGAGGACAGCAGCTGGAGGTCAGTACAAACGATCAATCAAACAAACAAATATTGGGTTCCATATATTCTGTTAAATTCTGTTAAACATTTCTGTAGAACCAAAACCGTCGTGTGTGCTGGGCAAATATTTCAAACTGAACTGGTGAGTCTGATTTCACAGTTTGTTAGCGTTAGCAACATGCTAGGCTAGGCTACATGCTAACATGTGCTCTTCGTTTATTTTATTTCCTGTTGATGCCAAAAAATGTATGTTATATGACAATAGCAATATGCTAACTAGCATGCTAACGTTAGCATGCTACATGCTAACATGTGCTGACAAGGTTTTCTTTTGTTTCATGTGATCTTTTTTGTAACGTTACAAACTATGCTAATATTAGCTTAATGTTAGCCCACAGTGTGCCCATTTTTAGTTGGCTTTTGTTTAATATACAGGCCAGGCGCCCATTCTGGGTAGACTTGATGGCGAGCTAGACTCTGGAGCACACAACGTTCCTGTTTTTCACTCTTCGGTCTGGTAGGAGGCTACGGCCTGTCCTTTTCCTCTCCCACCTCCTCGAGCTACGCAACCGCCGCAATATTCAAACCCCGGACAATCGCGCAACGGACATTTCCAAACTTTTCAATAACCAACATATGGACTAAATCGCGGTGCGCAGCCTTGGTGTTTTCAGTTTCTGTTGGGAAAACAGACTTTGGATTTAGTTGTTTTTTTCCTGCCTGAACAAACAACTTATTTCTTGGACATTTGATTTAATTTAATATTGTTCTGATTTATTTCTGCTGCAGTATTTGTATATATTGGGTTTTGTTTATTTACACCGTTTTGTACAATACACCTTTTTCATAATTCAACCATTCCGTCAATTGTTATTATTTACTGATCCCTACCCTCCAGCAGCTGTTCCTAGTCTTCCTGATCAATTAGCCTACATTATTCAGCCTCACACAGCAGTGGTTCCCAGTCTTTTTTTGTCTCAAGTACCCCCTAAGTCAGTGGTCCTCACTATTTTTTTAAAGGAGAGCCACATTGGCAAACCAAAAATAAGGAGCGAGCCGCAAAACATCATCATCCACTCTTGTGGTCCTCGTACTTTTGTTTTTTTGCTCTGAGTACCTTTTCATTTGCGTGTGCGCGTGTGTGTGTGTGTACACTGATCTGGTGCTGATCCTGTATTCTGGTGGATATTAGCTGTAATAAATAGCTGGTTGGCCCATTCTAGGTTGCATGGTGTGGTTTTATTTTTAGTGCCCCTCAGCCCCCCTAACCCCAAGCCCCTAAGTTTTGCTGCATAGGCCTTGCACTCCTCACACGCAGTTTCCCTTCTTTCTCCTCCAAAACTGTCAGTCTGCAGATGTTTAATCCAGGACAGCTAAACCTATATTTTTGTATGTACATTTATAACATTTGTCTTTTGCAACAGCGAGTTTGATTTTGAAGCTCGCGCTTGCGGCGCTTCCGTGCGTCTGCTGCATTTGCGTCTTTTGCTCTTTCATTCATTCAACATTTTGCTTCCTTTCTCCGCGAATATGAGGCAGATTAACGTTAAATAAAAAACATTTTGTAGTTTGAGACCAGAATAAAATTGTTTTGTGGTCATATAGTGGCCCCCCGAATAAACCTGCTCCGCCCGCGCATCTGTCCGAGTCTGCTCCTAAACCCAGACTCCATCACTCACTGTCTGCGGCGCGTGCAGAGAGAAAAAAGGAGTGACGCTCAGAAGTGACTGCGGGGAAAGAGGAGGGATGAAAAGTTTGTACTGGTCTTTAAACGGAGAGAAAGCACTAAAGTACCGCAAGGGTAACGACTGTTACGTATCACTGATCAATTTGTAGTGAGTACTCGCAAATTCGACCGCACTTCTAGAGAGTATATGCTATACCTGCGTATCACTAGACTACACTGTTGCCGCAGACTTTCGTCGAGCTTCTGCATTTGTTTCTTCAGTTGTCCTTCCCACGCTCTGTGTCCGTCCACCTGGATCCACTTTTTTCGGCTAGATGCCGTTACTTAGCCAGTGTGCTAACTTAAGTTGAAGCGTTGGATGCGCAGCAGTCACCAGTGCCGCTGTAACTCTGTCGTAAACATTTGCATTCAGTGCGCAACATTCGCCGACACGGAATAAAACAGAAAATAGGACGGGAATGTGTATTCGTAAGTGTTATTTAGGGAGACGATTGATCCATCTATTTTTGTATATTAGAAAATATTACACGATAACACGAGCTGCCAATAAGGCTTGAGAGCCACATGCAGCTCGCGAGCCGCGCAATGAGTAACACGGCCCTAAGGTTTGTTTCACACTCAGCATACCCCTTCACTTGGGTTTTGGGCAAATAAATGGGTTTATTTAAATATAATCAATCGTCACTATCATAGTTTTGTAGCCCCTGGTGATTCCTCATGTACCCCTTGGGGTCCCCGTACCCCTGGTTGGGAAACACTGCCTTAAGACCCAACAACAGTCTGTTTTAGCTACTGTTCCTGCGGTCCCTCATTAAGGCCCTGACCTGCTTAACTCCTGAGATCGAACAGGATCAGGCATTGACAAGCAGGCATGGCCACAAACCAAAATATCTTGGAGGCCCATCAGAGTTATGAAAAAAAGCATTGTATAGCAAAAAAAAATTGTCAGAATGTTGCCAATATACAGGACACCTTTGAATAGAAGATATTCAACATAATATATTTTAAAAAGAAAAACAGGCAGCATAAACTAAAAACAATTCCCTTCATTTTTGTCTGTGAGCTCCGTTTCTGAGTGGACCGTTGGCCTCGCTCAAGTGTGCTGTCAGTTTGCCATTCAAAGTTTCCTCAGCGCACAGATTCAATTCAACTGCACAAAAAAACAAAACTATGTACCACAACTATTATAAGTCTATAAACCCTTTCAGTGTGTATTTTGTGTTATATATTTGTGAATTTTACAGTTTATTCTGAAATTGAAAACAGAGTCTGTGGAGGAGTGTATATTTGCACTTAGGAGGCTCTTGACGGTATATACTCACCTGGGGTGGGGTGCAGGTGTGTTGGGGGCTCTGGGTGGGGCGAGAAAAAACAAAAGCCTTTTTCCACAAACACATAATTATCAACCTTGTGTATGCCCTGCCTATACAACAAAATTACAGGTTCGCCTCATGAGCAAATATCCTCAACTACTGTTATTAATATGTGTAGAAGATGGGATCAGAAGTAAACAAAATGTATGACAATTTTCAAACTGAAGATGTCTGTATTTGCAAGAAACTCTTCAAATAATTAATACTTTATATATATATATATATATATATATATATATATGAAATAAGGAAAACTAATCAAAATCAACATCTTTCCTCATGATCTATGGACTCTACCAGGAGATGGCAGCAGAGCAACAGGACAGAAACAAGTGTTGAAGTAAGAATGCTGTCCATACATACAATTTTTGAACATTAAAATTAAACTATCAATATTGTTATAATTGTAAAATCCATTTTAGTTAGTTTTTTGATTTTGTGACGTTATTCTTTTGAAACACCTTCCACTCACTCTCTTGTCTGGACCAAACAAGAACAATCATGAGACTCAGAGCCAGAACAACAGCCAGAACAAACACACACTGTCCGCTGATGGTTCTACAAACTAACTTTACAATCTGTATTAAAAAAAATAACAAGGTTGACAGCAATAGTTTGTAAATCGCAAGTGCTGGAGGCAGCAGAGTGAAGAATGGACTCAATGCCCTGCCGTATTACAGGTACAGTTTGGAAAAAGGCATGCGTTAAATTAAAAATGATTATTTTAAAAAACTTTGCTTGAACTATCCTTTGGCGTAAATGTCTCATGTTACAACGTGGACACCTGCGGCTTATAGACCGGTGCCACTTATATATGTACAAAGTTGTTTTTCTTTGTAAATATGGCTGGTGCAGCTTATACTCAGGTGCGCTCAATAGTCTGAATTTTACGGTAAACACATTTAGGTCCGGTTAGAAACAAGCAGTTCATGCGGGGCTGACTAAAATGAGTCCCAATTCAAGGTGAAGCTGCTCCTGAACCCTTTGGAGCGCAAACAAAGGACTGGACTCTTTGTGAAGCTGAGACTCTGTAGTTTTGGCCTCTAGTGCAGGGCCGTAGCACCAGATTCTGGGCCCCAGTTATAAACATTCTTGGTGGGCTCCTAATACGCAGATACTTTTTGTGATTTATTTAACCCAGCAAATTTGGTTATTATGTTTTCACTCACTTTTGTTAGAACCTGCACCTTATGGTTTCTATATACACCAGACAATAATTTGCTAATTCATAGTCCTGCTGTGTTGCTACGGACCTATATATGATACTGTACTGTTATTTTTGCAATAAGTACCAGACCAATTTCACAAACATCTCAGAATCTTTTATTACTGTAAGAAACACACACAAACAGCAAATTATAATCACCTGTTTTATTTGTTATCAACCTGACTAATACGTGATTATTTTCCTCTTTTCTGGATGGGGGTGATGGGGCCCTCAGATCTCATGCATTGAAATTTATCTCATCTTCAACAACAGTGCATTTTGTAACCACAAAAATAAATTAAAGCAAATTGAAAAATGAAACTGAAAAAAGTAAATAAATAAATAAAATTCACGTGCGTTTGGGAACCCCTTCACTTCTCTGGGCCCCGGGGAAACTGGTACCCTTTGCCACCCTGGTCTGACGCCCCTGCTCTTTAGAGTCATCGTTTTCAATTTGTGCTTTTAGAGAACAAACTAACTCATCCTACAACGGTTGTAAATAAGAGACTCATAGCTTTCTTTTTATACTTCCACATTGCACAAAACAAATGAAGGTGAATTAGAAACAGAAACCATGCGCTGAAGCTGTATTTCAATGTTTTTCTGTTTTAGTTTAAGTAGTCTTAATTAGAGCAGCAACAAGTTAATTGACTAATCGCACCTTATCGATTATATTTGTCAAATTATTTAATAATCAAACAATTGTCTTGTCTATACACCAAAACATGCCATGTCCTGACAGATGAGATTTTACGACTCGGACAGAGCAGGAATTATATGAAAATCACAAGAGAAACATGTTGTGTTTTTGATGAAAACACTCTTGTTTGTGAACCACCAGGATGGCCTCAAATAGCTTAACTTCTGCATTCTGGGTGAAACTGAACTAAAAACCTCATATTTGCGGTCATTTGTGTTCGAAACCAAAATCTCATGCCCTGCCCTGGGCCCCAGTCCTGGTTTAGTTCTAGTTTAGACCTTGTTTGTTCTGGTTTAATCTGGTTTTAGAACTGGTTTAGTCCTGCTTTAGACCTGGTTTAATCCTGATTGAGTCCTGGTTTAGACCTGATTTAATCCTGCTTTAGACCTGATCGAGTCCTGGTTTAGACTTGGTTTAGTCTTGCTTTAGACCTGATTTAATCCTGGTTTAGACCTGGTTTAGTTTTGCTTTAGACCTGGTTTAGTTTTGCTTTACATCTGGTTTAATCCTGCTTTAGACCTGATTGAGTCCTGGTTTAGACTTGGTTTAATCCTGGTATAGATCTGGTTTAGTCTTGCTTTAGTCCTTGTTTAGTCCTGCTTTAGACTCGTAAACTTGTTATAAACCCTGCACCTTTCAGTTGTTCTCATAGACTTATTAGAAAGCTTCCGTTAAATATTCTGGGAAGAGCAGAAGGGGAAGAAGCAACCGAAGATTTTGCATGAAATTGTGTAACATTTGGAGGGAGGGGGGAGGGACGGGGGCTTGATCAGCAAAAATAAGTATATAAAAAGGACCAGACCAGACTATGTGACTGAACGCAGAAGCTGGGCACTAATCAGGTAACCTCCCTCTGTCTTTTGTCAAGAGCTGCATACTTTGTACGAACACGCTTTCACTCTTTCTTGCATCTTTTACCAGGGAGCCATGAGGACATACGTGCTGTTTTTGCTGGTGCTCGCCTCATCTGTTGTGTTTGCATATAACGTCCCTGAGCGCTACAATCAGTTCATCAACCAACACGTGTACCAGGGCATGGAATGGAACCGCTGTGATGAGGTGATACGCAGCCGAAATATAACCGACAACAACCAGTGCAAGAAGACCAACACATTCATCAAGTCTGAGCCCGATGAAATCAAAGAGGTGTGTAGAGAAGCCAGGCGCCCATCCGGAAAGATAATTAGCAAAAAGCCTTTCCGTGTGGTAACCTGCACACTGACGAAGAACGACTATCCCGACTGTGAGTACGAAGGGCGCTCTGCTACTATGTACATCATCATCGAATGTGAGGGAGAATACCCTGTGCACTATTACGGGGAACGCCCACGTCTCCGACGAGTCGCTAGGAAAAAAAGTGTGAAAATGTTTTGATTGATTGAACAGCTGTAAATTACATAAAACTCTGAACATTTCTTTCAATAAAAATCATCTGAACAGCAAAAGTCAAGGATTTTTGTGAATATTTCTTAATGTTATTTATGGGTTTTCATATTATGTCATAATTACTCATTGGAATTATATAGCCTCTTTCATGATACTCAAAGTGCTTTATGTTCATTCACTCTGTAGCCACAGCTGCACCGAGACAGACAGATGGAGTCAATCCAAGCCATAAGCCCCACCCACCACCACCAACAACAACCACTCACACACACCAGAATCATACAGGGCAATGTAGGTGAAGTGTTATGCTTTAGGACAGCGGTACCCAGAGTGGGCGTCGGGGACTCCTGGGGGGTCGTGAGGGGTGAGTTGGGGTTCGCAAGTTGATTTAAATATCTGATTTTAATAAATATGACACTATATCTACTCTATTTTTTAAATTATTATTAAAAACAGTATTTTTAGTGAAATAAGGTCCAATAAGACAATCAGCTATTCATATAACCAACATACATGACGCTTCAAATTATTGCTACTGTCATTTTCATTTCGCTTTGGTGGTCCCAAGTCGTTTTCATGGCTATTTTGGGGGGCCCGGTCAGAAAAGTTTGGGAACCCCTGCCTTAGGACAGCTGTTCCCAGTCTTTATTGTCTCGAGTACCCCCTAAAGTTTGTTTCACACTCAGCGTACCCCTTCACTTGAGTTTTGGGCAAATAAATGGGTTTCTTTAAATCAAAATCATTAAATCATTTTAATCAATCATTACTATCAGTCCCTTCATTTTTGTCTGTGAGCTCCGTTTCTGAGTGGACCGTTGGCCTCGCTCAAGTGTGCTGTCAGTTTGCCATTCAAAGTTTCCTCAGCGCACAGATTCAATCCAACTGCACACAAAAAAAAAGTACCACAACTACTATAAGTCTAGAAACCCTTTCAGTGTCTATTTTGCGTTATATATTTGTGAATTTATGAAAGTTTATTCTGAAATTGAAAACAAAGCCATGGTTTCTGTATGTTTTTCTATGGGACTCTGTGGAGGAGTGTATATTTGCACTTAGGAGGCTCTTGAGGGTATATACTCACCTGGGGCGGGGTGCAGGTGTGTCGGGGGCTCTGGGGAGCTCCGGGTGGGGCGAGAAACAAAAGCCTGTTTCCGCAAAAAAAAAAAATCATCTTTTTGACATGTCCAAGGCTTTAATAAAAAGTGTAAACAATTTCAGCCTATATTCATATTTTATATGAAAAATGGGCCATTTTGAATGACCTTTTCAGCACCTAATGTAGCTTTTTCACATCACTATTGAAATATCAAAATCTTGGAATTTTCTACAACAGATTAAAGCAAAACTAAATAAATGATCTATTATATTTTTACAGCTGTCGAAAAAGTGGAGTAAAAGGGCGTTAACAGTAAACAAGGATGGTTTTTCTAACAGGTCACAAGTGATCTACTCTACTGTGATGAACATATAATTATCAACCACGTGTCTGCCCTGCCTATACAACAAAATTACAGGTTCGCTTCATTAGCAAATATCCTCCACTACACTGTTATTAATAATATGTGTAGAAGATGGGATCAAAAGTAAACAATGTATGACAATTTTCAAACTGAAGATGTTTTTGCAAAGAAACTCTTCAAATAATTTGTAATACGATTTTTTTTTTTTCGATAAAAGAAATGAGGCTAACTAATCAAAATCAACATCTTTCCTCATAATCTATGGACTCTACCAGAAGATGGCAGCAGAGCAACAGGACAAAAACAAGTGTTGAAATAAGAATGCTGTCCATACATACAATTTTTGAACACAAAAATTAAACCACCAATATTATCTTATATTTGTAAAAATCAATTTAAAGGTTGAATGGAGGATTTCTCGCTGATTTGAAAATCTGCGACTGTTAGTCCTTTTTTTGAAAAAGGGCATGCGCAGGTTCCCCCTCCCTCCCCGTTTCTCCTGAGTGAACGCCTATCAAACCTTGTGCACGAGCACGCCCAGCAGCACTTCTCCGTGTGCATTTGTTTACAAGAAGATTGGTGTCGCTTTCTCACGACAACCTCCGCGAAGAAGATTTAAAAACTTTCAAAATGTATAAAAACAAAGTCAGAAACAGTTGCCTGTCCAGCAGAAACTTTGCAACGGAGGCATCAGTTGCAAGCCTGTTTTGCGCTTTCAATGCTCGCCAGCGCGTAAACGATTCCCCCAGAATAACACGCGTTTTGTTTCTTTCCTCTGCAGACTTTCGTCTCTTCTGTGAAAGCTCGAAAACAGTCTTTCTCTTTCGTTCCTCAGCCATTTCGGTACTTCGCGGATGAAAGTTTAGACCTACAATGACGGAACTCGCCACTAACCTCCTGCTACATAAACACACAAGCATATCAACCACGCATGCGCGGCCAGGGGAGCGAGCGTTTCCCCCCCTGGACGAGCCTGCGGGCGTGCACTAGCACGCAGAGAATGATTGACACCCGAGCGGACCAGTTATTTGTGCTACCCACGAGGAAATTAGATTCTGATTTGTTGCCCTAAATCCTCCATTCAACCTTTTAAGTTAGAAAGTTGTTGATTTAGATTGTGTGACATTATTCTTTTGAAACACCTTCCACTTACTCTCTTGTCTGGACCAAACAAGAACAATCATGAGACTCAGAGCCAGAACAATCAAACACTGTCGGCTGATGGTTCTACAAACTCATGTTACAATCTGTGTAAAAGAAATAACAAGGTTGACAGCAATAGTTTGTAAATCGCAAGTGTTGGAGGCAGCCGAGTGAAGAATGGACTCAATGCCCTGCCGTATTACAGGTACAATTTGGAAAAAGGCATGCGTTAAATTAAAAATAATTCTTTTTTAAAACTTTGCTTGAACTATCCTTCGGCGTAAATGTCTCATGTTACAACGTGGACACCTGCGGCTTATAGACCGGTGCCACTTATATATGTACAAAGTTGTTTTTCTTTGTAAATATGGCTGGTGCAGCTCAGGTGCGCTCAATAGTCTGAATTTTACAGTAAACACATTTAGGTCCGGTTAGAAACAAGCAGTTCATGCGGGGCTGACTAAAATGAGTCCCAATTCAAGGTGAAGCTGCTCCTGAACCCTTTGGAGCGCAAACAAAGGACTGGACTCTTTGTGAAGCTGAGTGAAGCTGTGTAGTTTTGGCCTCTAGTGCAGGGCCGTAGCTCCTAATACACAGATACTTTGTTTGTGATTTATTTAACCCAGCAAATTTGGTTATTTTTTCATTCACTATTGTTATAACATGCACCTTATGGTTTCTATATACACCAGACAATAATTCGCTAATTCATAGTCCTGCTGTGTTGCTACAGACCTATATATGATACTGTACTGTTATTTTTGCAATAAGTACCAGACCAATTTCACAAACACCTCAGAATGTTTTATTACTGTAAGAAACACACACAAACAGCAAATTATAATCACCAGTTTTATTATCAACCTGATTATTTTCCTCTTTTCTGGATGGGGGTTATGGGGCCCTCAGATCTCATGCGTTGTTTTTGTAATTTATCTCACCTTCAACAACTGTGCATTTTGTAACAACAAAAATAAATTAAAGCATTGAAAAATGTAACTGGAAAAATAAATAAATCACATGCTTTTGGGAACCACTTCACTGCTCTGGGCCCCGGGGAAACTAGTACCCTTTGCCACCCCGTTCAGACGCCCCTGCTCTTTAGTCATTTTTACAGTTTGTGCTTTTAGAGAACACACCAACTCATCCCAGGTTGTAAATAAGAGACTCATAGCTTTCTTTTTATACTTCCACATTGCACAAAACAAATGAAGGTGAATTAAAAAGAGAAAACCATGCTCTGAAGCTTTATTCCAAATTTTTTTTTTCTGTTTAGTTTAAGTAGTCTTCATTAGGGCAGCAACAAGTTAATTGACTAATCGCACCTTATCGATTTATATTTGTCAAATAATTTAACAATCAAACAATAACTGTCTGGCCTAAACACCAAAACACGCCATGTCCTGACAGAAGAGATTTTATGACTCGGACAGAGCAGGAATTATATGAAAGTCACACGAGAAACACGTTGTGTTTTTGATGAAAACACTCGTTTGTGAACCACCAGGATGTCCTCAAACAGCTTCACTTCCGCATTCTGGGTGAAACTGAACTGAACTGAACTTAAAACCCCACATTTGTGGTCATTTGTGTTCGAAACCAAAATCCCATGCTTTAGAAGGGCCCCTCCCTGCCCTGGGCCCCAGTCCTGGTTTAGTTCTAGTTTAGACCTGGTTTGTTCTGCTTTAATCTGGTTTTAGACCTAGTTTAGTCCTGGTTTAGACCTGGTTTAATCCTGCTTTAGACCTGATTGAGTCCTGGTTTAGACCTGGTTTAATACTGGTTTAGACCTGGTTTAGTCCTGCTTTAGACCAAGTTTAATCCTGGTTTACACTTGGTTTAGTCTTGCTTTAGACCAAGATTAATCCTGGTTCAGACTTGGTTTAGTCCTGCTTTAGACCTGGTTTAATCCTGGTTTAGTCCTGCTTTATACCAAATTTAATCCTGGTTTAGACTTGGTTTAGTCTTGCTTTAGACCTGGTTTAATCCTGGTTTAGACCTGGTTTACTCTTGCTTTACACCTGGTTTAATCCTGGTTTAGACCTGATTGAGTCCTGCTTTAGACAAAGTTTAATCCTGCTTTAGACTTGGTTTAGTCTTGCTTTAGACCTGGTTTAATCCTGGTTTAGACCTGCTTTAGACCTGGTTTAATCCTGCTTTAGACCTGATTGAGTCCTGGTTTAGACCTGGTTTAATCCTGGTTTAGACCTGGTTCAGTCCTGCTTTAGACCAAGTTTAATCCTGGTTTAGACTTTGTTTAGTCTTGGTTTAGACCAAGATTAATCCTGGTTCAGACTTGGTTTAATCCTGCTTTAGACCTGGTTTAATCCTGGTTTAGACCTGGTTTAGTCCTGGTTTAGACAAAGTTTAATCCTGCTTTAGACCAAGTTTAATCCTGGTTTAGACTTGGTTTAGTCTTGCTTTAGACCAAGATTAATCCAGGTTCAGACTTGGTTTAGTCTTGCTTTACACCTGGTTTAATCCTGCTTTAGACCTGATTGAGTCCTGGTTTAGACTTGGTTTAATCCTGGTTTAGACCTGGTTTAGTCTTGCTTTACACCTGGTTTAGTCCTTGTTTAGTCCTGCTTTAGACTTGTAAACTTGCTATAAACCCTGCACCTTTCAGTTGTTTTCATAGACTTATTAGAAAGCTTTGGTTAAATATTCTGAGAAGAAAAGCAGAAGGGGAAGAAGCAACCGAAGATTTTGCATGAAATTGTGTAACATTTGGATGCAGGGGGGAGGGACGGGGGCTTGATCAGCAAAAATAAGTATATAAAAAGGACCGGACCAGACCATGCGACTGAACGCAGAAGCTGGGCACTAATCAGGTAACCTCCCTCTGTCTTTTGTCATGAGCTGCATACTTTGTACGAACACGCTTTCACTCTTTCTTGCATCTTTTACCAGGGAGCCATGAGGACATGCGTCCTGTTTTTGCTGGTGCTCGCGCCGTCTCTTCTGTCGGCAGCGACCGTCAGTGAGCGCTACAGGAAATTTGTTGACCAACACGTCTTCCAGGGTTGGGGCCAGGTCAACTGCGACAATGAGATCAGAACCAGAGGCATAACCGGAACCTCCAGCACTGATTGTAAGTGGACCAACACCTTCATCAAGGCGGACATAAACGAAATCAAGAAGGTGTGCAATCGAGCCGGTGCCCCCTTCCAAAACAGCGCTAACTTGAGAGTGAGCAACCAGCCTTTCCCCATCGTGACCTGCAAGCGGCGGAGCGGCAGGGCCCATCCCGATTGCGAGTACAACGGCGTGTATTCCCCCACGGTGTACATCGTCATCGCATGCGAGCAAGGCTTACCTGTACACTACGACCAGTACGTCCACACCAACAGGGGTTAAGACAAAAAGATTGAAATTGATTGAATCAGCTGTAAACTGTACAAATGTAATGGAAATATCTTCAAATCAAAATAAAAATCACTTGATCAGCATGTACTCAGAGGATTTTTCGTTTTTGTTTTTACATTAAATTATTGTAGGGTATAGACCTGTCCATCTATTTATCTAAAACCTTCTAAAAACCAATAAACAAGATTTGTTTACAACGTAGCACCTATTATACACTGAATAAATAAAAAATGTATCAGCAGAAATTCCACTAAAATACAACAGTTCATCAGTAGCAGCCCTTTAAAATGCAATTATCCAATTTACAATTAATCATTAGCAAAACCTTCTAAAATTATCAATTATCAAATTCATCATAAAACCTTTAAACATGATTTTAACATAATGTTCTAAAATACATTCATTTAAATTAATTATTTCCTTAATCTCCAAATATGAACGTCAGATTCATCTCCGTCATCCTGTCTTCCTTGGGGTTTAGAGTGACGAAAGTTGCTTTTTTGGTCAGTTTTCTTTCTCAACAACAAACATCCAATCTGAGGTGTTATTATTTCATTCAATCCACTTTATCCATATATTTCTCTGGGACATTGGGCCATTTTTCATAAAATGCCTTTTTCTCCCTTAGATCAGTCCTCAAAGTGTCTCTGACGGGTTGGACTACTCATTTAACTAAAATGCAGTTAAGATAAATCTGTTTCAAATTTTGCTAAAATATTGACAAATTGTGCCCCTGTTTTGCTTTTTTATTAGGGTTTTTAATTTTACTTCCTGGTTGTAAATGATGACATCACATTGGGAAATGCCCATCCTGTACACTGGGCCAAAACTGTCAAATGTCATTTGAATTTTTTTTTTTATTTTGCCAAAGAAAAATACATGTGAACGCCTTTGTTCACCACGTTTTTCAACTTTTCTCCACAAACGGTTAATTGGTTGGTGTAAAACTATAATTCATATTTACAAGAGGTCATAACACTGAACATCAAAAGTAAAAAACCTGGGAAATTACCAAGAAACCATCCTGTATACGGGGTCAGAACGCCTCTAATGTTAGAGACTTAAAAAAAAAATAACAATAATACATGTGAACGCCTTTATTTTGTTGAATCAATGTTTAAAGGGTCAAAAAAGTTGTTTCTTTTGTGTAAATTATGCATAACCTTTGGATGGAACTCCCTAGTGTTTGTTTGCTGTAATTTTTCACAGATTTTTCTACTTTTTTCTAATTTGGCTACTTTATTAGCATAAAACTATAATTTATATTTACCAAAGGTATTAATACACCACAAAAATTAGAACATTGTAAAAACCTGTCATACACACTTTAAGTACTTAGTTTAGTTTATTATCTATTTGTGAGGGACCATGTACAAACACAATCTCGTAAAAGATTCTTTGCACCAGATTTAGCCAAGAGCTACTTCCCATCCACAATCCCTGGGCAGGTGTGCACAAGCATTAAAACATTTTAATTGGTTAATTTTTGTTTTTTGGTTTATGTATTTCAGTGTTCAGTGTATTACAGTGAACACTTTGTAACACTTGCCAATATATTGTGTAAGAACTGTCTATTTGCACTACCACATTTGCACATTACAAATTGCCAACTGTACATTTCTGTATATAGTCTTAGTCTATCTATCTTAGTCTATTTTATTCTTAATTTTATGCATGCCTCTTTTAGATATTTTATTATATTTTAATCATTGTTTTATGTTGCACCTTACGCTGAAGCAAGTTCCTATGTTTGTGAATTTTTGATCACTGACAATGACAATAAACCGTTTCTGATTCAATTATTCACATAAAAAGTTAACAACAAAAAAAAGGAATAGGCTGAAAAACCGAACTCTTGGAGAAGTTGCAGAGGCGTGCTATGCACATTATTTTTTCAGATACAGTTGCCCAAAAAAACTTAAATCCATCAGGTTATGCAGTTTTGACACTCGTGCCACTCAAACAAAAACATATTTTTCTCTTGCCTGTTGTGGCTACAAGTTGCTTCACGGTACATTGTCAAGAGCCCTCGTCCAATTTTGCCCCCCTCTTCGTACATCCAGTGTTAACTTGAGAAAACAAAGATTGGAACTGCCTGGACTCTCACACCCAACCTCTCATTCTCTCTTTCGACCGGTTACCAATTCTTTTTGTAACAAAACGACTGAATCAGATCCAAGAAAGGCATGGTTTATTTGACGCCTAACCTGATAATCCATTCAATAATATAATGAAAAAGCTTTACATAAACAAATTTGCAAACATAATACATTCAATTAGCAAACCTTTTTCACGATGGTGCTTGCCAAGTTCCGGTTGCTTTAAAAGCGCAGATCTTCACTTACCGATCCATTCATTCCTAATGAGGATTAGCTGAGTCTTGTTAAAATAAATAAAATTGAAAAAGATCTCACGGCTGGCAGCAGGTTAAAACCGTTACGTACCCTGCAAATGTGTCACCGGAGGAAACCTGTGTGTTTATAAAAGTAAATGTTTTTATCTCAAAGCTAAAGGCTAACATAAATGAACTTAAATGCAAAGTAGTCAAACTTGATAAAAGTACAAAGAATGTCAACTGTTTTTGTAAACAGGTTAGATCAGTTTGTGGTGTTCTTTTAACATCATTGATTAAATTAAGGGGTGCGGAGCGGCTAGAGCTTCTGCCTCCCAATAAGGAGATTGTGGGTTCGAATCCCGGACCACCCCAACATCACACGATCTCTCTGGGTGGAGTCTGCATGTCCTCCGTGTGTTACCGTGGGCTCTCTCCGGCTTCCTCCCACTGTCCAAAGACATGACTGTGTAGGTTAATTGGAAAATTCTAAATTGCCCGTAGTGTGTGAATGTGAGAGTGAATGGTTGTCTGTCCTTGTCCATGTCTGCGTGTTAGCGATGAGTTGGCCAAGATCTCGTGATCTTGTTCACGAGTGAGGGAAGGACCTCCGACCATGTAACAAGAAACCCCCATGATGCTTTGAGCAACAGGAACGATCACACAGTTTGCAGGCTTTTGTATGTAAGATCAAAATTGAAAGCGTCTGAAATTATATAAAATAGAACTTACAGGTATCGTTAGTCTAACCATGTCCACGTGCTTCTGTTTGTATCGTCCGACGTGCTTGTTCACGCGGCTCGCACATGTTTACCGTGATGTTGCTTAATATAAAAATGGTAATTTCAGTGAGTTTAGAAACAGTTTAAAATAACATTTTCTTCTATTTTATTTTAATACAAAAAATTATTAAGTACATTTCTGTGTCTGGAGAGCCGGTCGCCGAGGCTGCCATCCAGATCTTTCTGCACCAGCCTCTTACGGATCCTCCCGCAGGTGGTAGGTCCATGGGAGGACGGCTCCACGTCGCTCGTTCGGGCTGTGCCCTGTGGGCAAAGGCCCGGCCACCAGGCACTCGCCGTCGAGCACCCGCTCCAGGGTGACGCCAATCCGGGTGATGTAATTGGCCTCGTTGTCTCACAATTCATAAGGGTGCTTTTGAACTGCTCTTAGTCTGACCCGTCACCAAGGACCTGTTTGCCATGGGTGACTCTACCGGGGAATGAAACCCCCGACAACATAGCTCCCAGGATCATTCAGGTGCTCAAACCACTCAACCGTGTTATGGTGGCGGTTCAAGGAGGGGTACACTGGACCAGCTCTATACTCTCACTGAAATTACCATTTTTATATTAAGAAATATCATGGTAAACATGTGCAAGCCGCGTGAACGAGCACGTCGCACGATACAAAAAGAAGCACGTGGACATGGTTAGACTAACGATACCTGTAAGTTGTATTTTATATAATTTCAGACGCTTTCACATTTGATCTTACATACAAAAGCCTGCAAGCTGTGTGATCGCTCCCGTTGCTCAAAGCTTCATGGGAGATTCTTGTTACATGGTCGCAGACACGGACAAGGACAGACGACCATTCACTCGAGGATTCATGGGAGTTTGCCTAACCAGCTCACATATGCTTTGTGGATCTAGAGAAGGCATTCGACCGTGTGCCCCGGGGCGCCTTGTAGGGGGTGCTCCGAGATTATGGGGTCCAGGGCCCATTGTTAAGGGCTGTCCAGTCCCTGTATGACCGGAGCAGGAGCTGTGTTCGCATTGCCGGCAGTAAGTCAGACCTGTTCCCGGTGCATGTTGGACTCCGCCAGGGCTGCCCTTTGTCACCGGTTCTGGGCGTGGAGGGTGTACGTTTGGGAACCACAGGCTCTCATCTCCGCTGTTTGCAGATGATGTCGTCCTGATGGCTTCATCAGGTGACTGATGGCTTCAGTTCAATCTAGTTTACTTAAAAACTAAATAAGAAATACAAAATCCCCTCTATGCATTATTTTGTAACTAATATGTGTACAAAATTAACAAAGAAATTTAAAACTGGTCCTGTCCATTTTTCTGATTTTAATGTCCCAAATATGTGTATTTTTGGTCATTTTTACACATAAAATGCCTTATTTCTACATGAAAACATTACATGATGAAAAACATGTAATACAGTTTTGTTTTTTTGTTTTTTTTTTACATTTATGTGAGTAAACTACAGGAGAAGTTTCAAATTGATTAAACATTAAATTTAAGATTTTTTCCTATTCACCTGCAGTGTACCACCTTAAAAAAAAAAAGTATACTCTTTGGCACTATATTATTTTTTTACTTTAATGAAGAATTTCTAATATTAATATATACAATTTCATTTAGCTTTAAACATTTAGCCTGAATAAACAAATGATTCACTTTAAAAATGGTACAAAATCAAATACAGTTTCTATCTTATCTACCCATCATAGTGATGTAAAATATTTACAAATGCTCTACAATTTAAGAAAGTAAAATTGTAGGAGAACAATTACTTAGTTAAATGGGCTGATGCTTGCACAATTGATTATCAACAATCCCTTTTTTATATCAATTTTGAGAAAATATGTTCAGAACTGCAGACAGTTTCAGACTGTTAGGAGCTGGTTCCACTGTTTGATTGTTTTAGAGGACATTGCAGCTTGTGCAAAGGCAGAACACAGTTTATTTGGGTTAAATGTTGAGAGAACAAATTGACCAAAAAAAAAATAACAAAAGTGACAAAGCTAGCCCTGCGACTGTTTTGTGAAAATACACTGCTGGTTTTCTTTTTTTAAGGAAGTGCAATCGCATACAAAAAATTTCATGTCAACAAAAAAAAAAGCTAGGGTTTCTCAGGACAATTGTCTTTGTGTCGATGTCAGCGAATGTTGCAAGAGTGGTTTTCCGCCCAGAGACTGCAGGGGGTGACGTCGGACGCGTCAAATGCATATGCAACCGTCACCGAGACTTTCATAGACGTTAAATAAGGCAAAAATGATACTTAACTTTGTTTTAAATGACATACAGTGGGTAAAAAAAGTATTTAGTCAAACATCAATCTTGAGTATATCCCTTAAAGATTTTGGCCAAAACTAGGCTTTTTCTAAAGTGCAAAATAAGCACTGGTTTGTCCACCGGAGGTTGTTTGGGGCTTTTGGGGGGCATTTGAAGCCAGTTTTGAGCACTTTTAAAATTTGGTGAAATTTGAGCCAGACGACCGGTCCGGACCTTACGAAAAGTTGGATTTTGGGCCATGGCAGATTTCGGCCGAAGAGAGGCAATCTCTCACGAAACAAGAGCCGATTTGTCCGCCCGGCGTGGTTGGGGTCTGTTTGGGAGCATTTGAAGCCAGTTTTGAGCACTTTTAAAATTTGGTGAAATTTGAGCCGGACGACCGGTCGGACCTTACGAAAAGTCGTATTTTGGGCCATGGCAGATTTCGGCCGAAGAGAGGCAATCTCTCACGAAACAAGAGCCGATTTGTCCGCCCGGCGTGGTTGGGGTCTGTTTGGGAGCATTTGAAGCCAGTTTTGAGCACTTTTAAAATTTGGTGAAATTTGAGCCGGACGACCGGTCCGGACCTCACGAAAAGTCGGATTTTGGGCCATGGCAGATTTCGGCCGAAGAGAGGCAATCTCTCACGAAACAAGAGCCGATTTGTCCGCCCGGCGTGGTTGGGGTCTGTTTGGGAGCATTTGAAGCCAGTTTTGAGCACTTTTAAAATTTGGTGAAATTTGAGCGGACGACCGGTCGGACCTTCTGAAAAAGTCGTATTTTGGGCCATGGCAGATTTCGGCGAAGAGAGGCAATCTCTCACGAAACAAGAGCCGATTTGTCCGCCCGGCATGGTTGGGGTCTGTTTGGGAGCATTTGAAGCCAGTTTTGAGCACTTTTAAAATTTGGTGAAATTTGAGCCGGACGACCGGTCCGGACCTCACGAAAAGTCGGATTTTGGGCCATGGCAGATTTCGGCCGAAGAGAGGCAATCTCTCACGAAACAAGAGCCGATTTGTCTGCCCGGCGTGGTTGGGGTCTGTTTGGGAGCATTTGAAGCCAGTTTTGAGGACTTTTAAAATTTGGTGAAATTTGGTTCCGGGTTAGTGACTGATGGAGTAGGTCGTGCCTTGTGGGAGCTCCTGCGAAACTGTTTTTAAAAAAGTATATCTGGGCATATTATGGTTCTGTGGCAAGATATTTTGTAACTCGGGCTTTGCTTTACCTATTTGAATGCTGATATGTCTCCGAAAAGCAAAAATACCAACAACGTGGCGGCAGCGCTGACCTGGTGCCGCAGCTAATTCTACATCCTCGGCTCTGAGTGATCCCGCGGCGCCAGCTTCGCCTCCGTCCCCGGGGAAAACGGCTGTCGGTGTTTTGGACATGGCTTCTGCAGACTTTAAGGCTGATTTGTTGGCCAGCCTTAGAGAGGAAATGGTGGGCATTTTTAAAGCTGAATTGGCTACGGCTATGACGGCTAACGTGGCCCAGATAAAGTCCGAATTGCAAACTGTGAAAACCGAGCTAAACGCTAGCATAGCGGCTATCAAGACAGATGTGAGTGAGCTAAGAGGCACAGTACACGACATGGAAGGCCCGCTCTCGGCGTGTACTGATGACATTGTTTCGCTTAGAGCAAATGTGGATAAACTTGTAGCTCAAGTTGCCTCTCTGGAGAATAAATGTGATGATTTGGAAGCGAGATCCCGGCGCAACAATATTAGGATTTTGGGATTGCCCGAAGAGAATGGCCCCATCGCGGCGGCCAACGTCTCCACTCTGCTGAAAGACGCTTTTGGTCTCGACAAACCGCCGCTTGTGGACCGGGCACACAGGTCCATTCAACCGAAGCCTAAACCCGGTGAGCGTCCCCGTGCCATCATAGCATGTTTACACTATCATGCAGACTGTGTGGACATCTTAAAGCGGGCCAGAGTCCAGCAGCGGATCCAGCTTGAAAATGCGGTGGTCTCTGTTTATCCGGAGTATACAGCATGAACGGCCAAGGCTCGCGCCGCCTTCAACGAGGTCCGACGCAAGCTGAGGGAAATGCCTGACATACGGTTTGGTCTACTACATCCAGCTCGCCTCCGGATCACAAGTAAAGGTGTTACTAAAGAGTTTACATCTCCTGGAGAGGCTAATGTCTTTCTTAAAACTCTCGAGTAGAACTGGTTTGTCACCACAGAGTTAAAGCGTCAAAGAACTGATTAATATTCTTATTTTGTACTGTCAATTATGGCGCTACAATAATTTTCGAATACTATGCCACAATGATCGGTATGTGATTCTGTTATGTACTTGATGCAACTATACTGGACAGATAAGCACGTAAAGTTTATTTATTTTATGCTTATATATATGTTGCAGTCAGTACGGTTGTTGCTTTCTTTGTTTTTTGTTTTGTTTTTAGTTATCAGACATACCAAGATATTAGCCCTGTTTTATAAGTTTTTTGATTTTGGTGTTTTGCAGGAGCTCCTTCTTAGTTTGGAGCATTACGGTGTTGGCGGTTAGGTCCACAGCCTGGAGTTTTTCCTTTTATTTTCCTTCAACTCCTTGTGGAGTTTGCACTGGTATCCTATCGTTTGGGGATGGGGTAGTGGTAAGTGCAGTGGGGGGAGGGAGCGGGTTTTGGGGTGAGTTCACGTTGAAGTTTACTCTTATTCGTTTTTGTCTTCGTTTTATTCAGGTTTTTTTTTTTTTTTTTTTTTTTTCAGCTTTTCCCCCTTTTTTGGGTGGGGGGGTTGGAATATTTAGCTATTTTCTTTTCACTGATATTTAATACATATGGCTAACGTGGCTTCTAATGTCAGATTTATTAGCTGGAATATTAAAGGTCTGGGGAGCGCTGTTAAACGGTCTAGGGTGTTTTCACATTTAAAACGTTTAAAGCCTGATATTGTTTTTTTACAGGAAACTCACATGAGACCTGTCAGACCGAGTCAGACTGAAGTGCCCCTGGGTTGCTGAGGTATTCCATTCTAGCTTCAACTCTAAGGCCAGAGGGGTTGCCATCTTAATCGGTAAATCTGCTTTGTTTACGCCGACAAAGACTATTTCTGATAGAGACGGCAGATATCTGATTGTTTCAGGTACATTATCTCGGGTTCCTGTTTTATTAGTTAATGTATACGCGCCTAATTTTGACAATCCTGGTTTTATGAATAAGATGTTTGAGAATCTACCCTCTTTGAATGACCATTTTTTAATTTTTGGTGGGGACATGAACTGTGTAGTGAATCCTAAATTAGATCGCTCTAAGCCGGCAACTGCTTATTCCCAAATGGCGAAGACCCTTAACACATTTATGTCTGATGGAGGTTATGTTGACCCCTGGAGATTTCGTAACCCTATTGATAGGCGGTACTCTTTTTATTCACATGTGCACCAGACCTTCTCTCGAATAGATTATTATTTTATTGATGCTAGACTTATACCTAAAGTGACAGATGTAGTGTATCATTCCATTGTTATTTCGGATCACGCCCCAGTGTCCTTGGATATTCAAATATCGCCAGGACCTCGTTATTCGTCTCCGTGGAGATTTAACACCTTACTTCTATCGGACGATAAGTTTTGTAAAGTTATCACAGCTGCGATTGATGACTTTATTAGTTTGAATCATTCTGAAACAGAGCCAGTCTCGAAGGCACTATTATGGGAATCTTTAAAGGCCTACCTGAGAGGCCAGATAATCTCCTACTCAGCACATGTGAAGAAAGAAAGGGTGTTAAGGATTGAGAATCTGTCATCTCGGATAGGCTCAATTGACCAACAACTTGCAGGAGCTTTCTCTGATACTCTATTGAAACGTCGAATTGCTTTGCAAACTGAGCTAGATCTTATTACTACCAATGAAGCGGAACGCCTGTTGCTACATTCTCGTTTCTAGATATTATGAACATGGAGACAAATCAGGAAGATTATTAGCCCATCAATTACGCCGTCAAGCATCATCTCGCTAATACCTTGCATCAAGGATAGGTCTGGAGTCGTGGTTGAGGAGCCTACCCTCATTAATTCAGTTTTTCCTCTTTTTATGAATCCTTATACAGCTCTGAATTCCCTTCCGATACTACAGACATGCATGCTTTTTTAGATAATCTGAACTTTCCGACGGTTGATTTGGACATGGTTGATAAATTGGACTTGGAACTTACAGCTCAAGAGCTTGTCGCTGCCCTGCAGAGTATGCAGTGTAATAAGGCACCAGGTCCGGATGGGTTTCCGGTCGAATTCTTCAAGGCGTTTCATACCAAACTTATCCCATTACTGCTTTCAGTTTACTCTGAATCACTATTACACGGCTCCCTTCCGCCTACACTGAGACAAGCCTCTATTAGTGTTCTTTTAAAAAAGGATAAAGAGCCTGATGTATGTACTTCCTACAGACCTATCTCTCTAATGAACGTAGATGCTAAAATTCTCGCTAAAGCGTTAGCTTGTCGTTTAGAAAAGGCGCTGCCGACTATCATCTCCAAGGAACAGACAGGCTTTATAAAAGGGCGTCAACTTTTTTATAATGTTCGTACTCTACTAAACATAATGTTTGCAAATGAAAATACGAACATACCAGAAGTAGTCATTTCGGTCGACGCTGAGAAAGCGTTTGACAGAGTTGAATGGCGCTATTTATTTGTAGTCTTGTCAAAATTCGGTTTTGGCGAAAGATTCATGTCGTGGATACGTCTTCTTTATACACTACCATGTGCTAGCATTATTACCAATAGTGTTCAGTCTAGTAGCTTTATCTTGAACAGAGGTTGTCGACAAGGCTGTCCCCTATCGCCGCTTTTATTTGCACTTGCAATTGAGCCCCTGTCAATTCATCTGAGAACCTCCCCAACCTTCACTGGTATTATTCGATCACATACAGAATTTAGGCTCTCATTGTATGCTGATGACTTGCTATTGTACGTCTCTGATCTGGAAAACATGTTCCCCGCTATTCTTTCTTTCTTTTGCAGATTTGGTTCATTTTCAGGATATAGGATTAATATTTCAAAGTGTGAATGTTTTCCAGTTAACAAATTGGCGGCACAACTTTCTCCATCAGACATTCCTTTCAAATTTAGCCCATCTGGGTTTAGGTATCTCGGTGTCAGCATAGCTAGACCCTACAAGTCTCTCTTCTCTGCTAACTTTTCTTCCCTGCTGGCTGAGATGAGAGATGATTTTCAAAGGTGGGCTTCCCTTCCTCTTACTTTGATCGGGAGGATTAATACAGTTAAGATGACTGTCCTACCAAGATTTTTATTCCTATTCCAATGTTTACCAATTTTTCTATCCAAAGGGCTCTTTAAAACAATTGATGAAACAATATCTCATTTTTTGTGGAACGGTAAAACACCTCGAGTGAGACAAAAAATACTTCAAAATTGTAAATTTGATGGCGGTCTCTCACTTCCAAATTTTCAGTTCTATTACTGGGCAGTGAATATAGCTAGAATTACATACTGGACAAAATCAGACGACATACCCTGGTGTCAGTTGGAAGCGCAGTCATGTCCCTCCTCATCACTTTTCGCTTTACTGTCTGGTTCGACTTCACTCAACCCCTCTGGCCTTACCTGCAACCCTGTGGTGACTTCCACACTCAAAATATGGTTTCAGTTCAGAAAACATTTTGGTTTTATAACTCCCACTCCCTTGACACCACTGATGAAGAATCTTGTGTTTAAACCTGCATTCACTGATACAGTTTTTTCTGTGTGGCATGATAAGGGATTAAAGTGCTTTAAAGATTTCTACAAAGGAGGGGTTTTCAACTCGTTTCCAGATTTGGCTTGTGAGTTCAATCTCCCGCTTTCTCATCTTTTTAGGTATTTTCAGGTCAGACATTGTGTTAGGTCATTGTTCACTGGTTTTCCTCAACTGCCACCTGACCAGCCTTGGGCTGATCTTTTTCAATTGAATCCCTCCCAAAAGTCAATTATTTCAAAAATTTACAGTACTATTCAGTCGTATGACAGTTACTTGACCACCAAAACAAAAGAGGCTTGGGAGTGTGAGTTGGGTGTGGCACTTGGGGAAGACTGGTGGGACTCTGCACTTCAACTCATTCATAAGAGTACGGTTTGTGCACGTTTATCTCTGATACAATTTAAGGTTCTTTTTAGATGTCACTACTCTAAGACAAAGCTAGCTAAGATCTTCCCAACCACAGTAGATGTTTGTGACAGGTGTGGCGGTTCGCCTTGTAATTTGACGCATATGTTCTTTTCGTGTCCAGCCCTCACGACCTTTTGGCAGATATATTTTGATTTTTTTGTCCAAGGTACTTGCCAGAACTATTGCTATTTCACCTCATGTGGCGATTTTTGGTCTTCCTGAGGACTATCCCCAGTACTCTGTTTTACAACAACAAGTTTTGGCATTCACTTCCCTGATCGCAAGACGGCATCTCCTACTACACTGGAAGTCAATACACCCCCCTTCCAGCACACAATGGACTAATGAGGTTATGTCTTTTTTGAAAGTGGAAAAGATCAGATACTCAAAGAAAGGTACTGTTGGCATATTTTTTAAGAAATGGCAGTAATTTATTGACCTGTATGAAACCATCTGAGCCCCCTTTTTTTTTTTTTTTTTAATTTATTTATTTTTATTTATTTATTTTTATATTTATTTATTTATTTATTTATTTATTTTTAATTTTAATTAATTTTATTTATTTTTAAATTTATTTTCATTATTTATTTTTACCCTCTTTGTTTATTATTTACTTTTATTATCATGAACATTGTAATATAGCGGTTGCACTATGTTCTTGTTTAGTTTGTTTTATATACTGTTAAATTGGAAAACAAATGTACATGATGGCACTTTCTGTTAAATGGAGATTTATATTTCTATGTACATCAATAAAATATATGAAAAAAAAAAAAAAAAAAAAAACAAATTTGGTGAAATTTTAGCCGGACGACGGTCGGACCTCACGAAAAGTCGGATTTTGGGCCATGGCAGATTTCGGCCGAAGAGAGGCAATCTCTCACGAAACAAGAGCCGATTTGTCCGCCCGGCGTGGTTGGGGTCTGTTTGGGAGCATTTGAAGCCAGTTTTGAGCACTTTTAAAATTTGGTGAAATTTGAGCGGACGACCGGTCGGACCTTTTAAAAGTCAGATTTTGGGCCATGGCAGATTTCGGCCGAAGAGAGGCAATCTCTCACGAAACAAGAGCCGATTTGTCCGCCCGGCGTGGTTGGGGTCTGTTTGGGAGCATTTGAAGCCAGTTTTGAGCACTTTTAAAATTTGGTGAAATTTGAGCGGACGACCGGTCGGACCTTACGAAAGTCGGATTTTTGGGCCATGGCAGATTTCGGCGAAGAGAGGCAATCTCTCACGAAACAAGAGCCAATTTGTCCGCCCGGCGTGGTTGGGGTCTGTTTGGGAGCATTTGAAGCCAGTTTTGAGCACTTTTAAAATTTGGTGAAATATGTACCGGAAGACCTTAACGGACCTCACGAAAAGTCGGATTTTGGGCCATGGCAGATTTCGGCCGAAGAGAGGCAATCTCTCACGAAACAAGAGCCGATTTGTCCGCCCGGCGTGGTTGGGGTCTGTTTGGGAGCATTTGAAGCCAGTTTTGAGCACTTTTAAAATTTGGTGAAATTTGAGCCGGACGACCGGTCAGGACCTCACGAAAAGTCGGATTTTGGGCCATGGCAGATTTCGGCGAAGAGAGGCAATCTCTCACGAAACAAGAGCCGATTTGTCCGCCCGGCGTGGTTGGGGTCTGTTTGGGAGCATTTGAAGCCAGTTTTGAGCACTTTTAAAATTTGGTGAAATTTGAGCGGACGACCGGTCCGGACCTCACGAAAAGTCGGATTTTGGGCCATGGCAGATTTCGGCCGAAGAGAGGCAATCTCTCACGAAACAAGAGCCGATTTGTCCGCCCGGCGTGGTTGGGGTCTGTTTGGGAGCATTTGAAGCCAGTTTTGAGCACTTTTAAAATTTGGTGAAATTTGAGCGGACGACCGGTCGGACCTCACGAAAAGTCGGATTTTGGGCCATGGCAGATTTCGGCGAAGAGAGGCAATCTCTCACGAAACAAGAGCCGATTTGTCCGCCCGGCGTGGTTGGGGTCTGTTTGGGAGCATTTGAAGCCAGTTTTGAGCACTTTTAAAATTTGGTGAAATTTGAGCCTGACGACCGGTCCGGACCTCACGAAAAGTCGGATTTTGGGCCATGGCAGATTTCGGGCGAAGAGAGGCAATCTCTCACGAAACAAGAGCCGATTTGTCCGCCCGGCGTGGTTGGGGTCTGTTTGGGAGCATTTGAAGCCAGTTTTGAGCACTTTTAAAATTTGGTGAAATTTGAGGCTGACGACCGGTCCGGTCCTTACGTAAAGTCTGATTTTGGGCCATGGCAGATTTCGGCGAAGAGAGGCAATCTCTCACGAAACAAGAGCCGATTTGTCCGCCCGGCGTGGTTGGGGTCTGTTTGGGAGCATTTGAAGCCAGTTTTGAGCACTTTTAAAATTTGGTGAAATTTGAGCGGACGACCGGTCGGACCTTACGAAAAGTCGGATTTTGGGCCATGGCAGATTTCGGGCCGAAGAGAGGCAATCTCTCACGAAACAAGAGCCGATTTGTCCGCCCGGCGTGGTTGGGGTCTGTTTGGGAGCATTTGAAGCCAGTTTTGAGCACTTTTAAAATTTGGTGAAATTTGAGCGGACGACCGGTCGGACCTCACGAAAAAGTCGGATTTTGGGCCATGGCAGATTTCGGCCGAAGAGAGGCAATCTCTCACGAAACAAGAGCCGATTTGTCCGCCCGGCGTGGTTGGGGTCTGTTTGGGAGCATTTGAAGCCAGTTTTGAGCACTTTTAAAATTTGGTGAAATTTGAGCGGACGACCGGTCCGGACCTCACGAAAAGTCGGATTTTGGGCCATGGCAGATTTCGGCCGAAGAGAGGCAATCTCTCACGAAACAAGAGCCGATTTGTCCGCCCGGCGTGGTTGGGGTCTGTTTGGGAGCATTTGAAGCCAGTTTTGAGCACTTTTAAAATTTGGTGAAATTTGGTTCCGGGTTAGTGACTGATGGAGTAGGTCGTGCCTTGTGGGAGCTCCTGCGAAACTGTTTTTAAAAAAGTATATCTGGGCATATTATGGTTCTGTGGCAAGATATTTTGTAACTCGGGCTTTGCTTTACCTATTTGAATGCTGATATGTCTCCGAAAAGCAAAAATACCAACAACGTGGCGCACGGCAGCCTGGTGCCGCAGCTAATGCTACATCCTCGGCTCTGAGTGATCCCGCGGCGCCAGCTTCGCCTCCGTCCCCGGGGAAAACGGCTGTCGGTGTTTCGGACATGGCTTCTGCAGACTTTAAGGCTGATTTGTTGGCCAGCCTTAGAGAGGAAATGGTGGGCATTTTTAAAGCTGAATTGGCTACGGCTATGACGGCTAACGTGGCCCAGATAAAGTCCGAATTGCAAACTGTGAAAACCGAGCTAAGCGCTAGCATAGCGGCTATCAAGACAGATGTGAGTGAGCTAAGAGGCACAGTACACGACATGGAAGGCCCGCTCTCGGCGTGTACTGATGACATTGTTTCGCTTAGAGCAAATGTGGATAAACTTGTAGCTCAAGTTGCCTCTCTGGAGAATAAATGTGATGATTTGGAAGCGAGATCCCGGCGCAACAATATTAGGATTTTGGGATTGCCCGAAGAGAATGGCCCCATCGCGGCGGCCACCGTCTCCACTCTGCTGAAAGACGCTTTTGGTCTCGACAAACCGCCGCTTGTGGACCGGGCACACAGGTCCATTCAACCGAAGCCTAAACCCGGTGGCGTCCCGTGCCATCATAGCATGTTTACACTATCATGCAGACTGTGTGGACATCTTAAAGCGGGCCAGAGTCCAGCAGCGGATCCAGCTTGAAAATGCGGTGGTCTCTGTTTATCCGGAGTATACAGCATGAACGGCCAAGGCTCGCGCCGCCTTCAACGAGGTCCGACGCAAGCTGAGGGAAATGCCTGACATACGGTTTGGTCTACTACATCCAGCTCGCCTCCGGATCACAAGTAAAGGTGTTACTAAAGAGTTTACATCTCCTGGAGAGGCTAATGTCTTTCTTAAAACTCTCGAGTAGAACTGGTTTGTCACCACAGAGTTAAAGCGTCAAAGAACTGATTAATATTCTTATTTTGTACTGTCAATTATGGCGCTACAATAATTTTCGAATACTATGCCACAATGATCGGTATGTGATTCTGTTATGTACTTGATGCAACTATACTGGACAGATAAGCACGTAAAATTTATTTATTTTATGCTTATATATATGTTGCAGTCAGTACGGTTGTTGCTTTCTTTGTTTTTTGTTTTGTTTTTAGTTATCAGACATACCAAGATATTAGCCCTGTTTTATAAGTTTTTGATTTTGGTGTTTTGCAGGAGCTCCTTCTAAGTTTGGAGCATTACGGTGTTGGCGGTTAGGTCCACAGCCTGGAGTTTTTCCTTTTATTTTCCTTCAACTCCTTGTGGAGTTTGCACTGGTATCCTATCGTTTGGGGATGGGGTAGTGGTAAGTGCAGTGGGGGGAGGGAGCGGGTTTTGGGGTGAGTTCACGTTGAAGTTTACTCTTATTCGTTTTTGTCTTCGTTTTATTCAGTTTTTTTTTTTTTTTTTTTTTTTTTTAGCTTTTCCCCCTTTTTTTGGGTGGGGGGGTTGGAATATTTAGCTATTTTCTTTTCACTGATATTTAATACATATGGCTAACGTGGCTTCTAATGTCAGATTTATTAGCTGGAATATTAAAGGTCTGGGGAGCGCTGTTAAACGGTCTAGGGTGTTTTCACATTTAAAACGTTTAAAGCCTGATATTGTTTTTTTACAGGAAACTCACATGAGACCTGTCAGACCGAGTCAGACTGAAGTGCCCCTGGGTTGCTGAGGTATTCCATTCTAGCTTCAACTCTAAGGCCAGAGGGGTTGCCATCTTAATCGGTAAATCTGCTTTGTTTACGCCGACAAAGACTATTTCTGATAGAGACGGCAGATATCTGATTGTTTCAGGTACATTATCTCGGGTTCCTGTTTTATTAGTTAATGTATACGCGCCTAATTTTGACAATCCTGGTTTTATGAATAAGATGTTTGAGAATCTACCCTCTTTGAATGACCATTTTTTAATTTTTGGTGGGGACATGAACTGTGTAGTGAATCCTAAATTAGATCGCTCTAAGCCGGCAACTGCTTATTCCCAAATGGCGAAGACCCTTAACACATTTATGTCTGATGGAGGTTATGTTGACCCCTGGAGATTTCGTAACCCTATTGATAGGCGGTACTCTTTTTATTCACATGTGCACCAGACCTTCTCTCGAATAGATTATTATTTTATTGATGCTAGACTTATACCTAAAGTGACAGATGTAGTGTATCATTCCATTGTTATTTCGGATCACGCCCCAGTGTCCTTGGATATTCAAATATCGCCAGGACCTCGTTATTCGTCTCCGTGGAGATTTAACACCTTACTTCTATCGGACGATAAGTTTTGTAAAGTTATCACAGCTGCGATTGATGACTTTATTAGTTTGAATCATTCTGAAACAGAGCCAGTCTCGAAGGCACTATTATGGGAATCTTTAAAGGCCTACCTGAGAGGCCAGATAATCTCCTACTCAGCACATGTGAAGAAAGAAAGGGTGTTAAGGATTGAGAATCTGTCATCTCGGATAGGCTCAATTGACCAACAACTTGCAGGAGCTTTCTCTGATACTCTATTGAAACGTCGAATTGCTTTGCAAACTGAGCTAGATCTTATTACTACCAATGAAGCGGGCGCCTGTTGCTACATTCTCGTTCTAGATATTATGAACATGGAGACAAATCAGGAAGATTATTAGCCCATCAATTACGCCGTCAAGCATCATCTCGCTTAATACCTTGCATCAAGGATAGGTCTGGAGTCGTGGTTGAGGAGCCTACCCTCATTAATTCAGTTTTTTCCTCTTTTTATGAATCCTTATACAGCTCTGAATTCCCTTCCGATACTACAGACATGCATGCTTTTTTAGATAATCTGAACTTTCCGACGGTTGATTTGGACATGGTTGATAAATTGGACTCGGAACTTACAGCTCAAGAGCTTGTCGCTGCCCTGCAGAGTATGCAGTGTAATAAGGCACCAGGTCCGGATGGGTTTCCGGTCGAATTCTTCAAGGCGTTTCATACCAAACTTATCCCATTACTGCTTTCAGTTTACTCTGAATCACTATTACACGGCTCCCTTCCGCCTACACTGAGACAAGCCTCTATTAGTGTTCTTTTAAAAAAGGATAAAGAGCCTGATGTATGTACTTCCTACAGACCTATCTCTCTAATGAACGTAGATGCTAAAATTCTCGCTAAAGCGTTAGCTTGTCGTTTAGAAACAGCGCTGCCGACTATCATCTCCAAGGAACAGACAGGCTTTATAAAAGGGCGTCAACTTTTTTATAATGTTCGTACTCTACTAAACATAATGTTTGCAAATGAAAATACGAACATACCAGAAGTAGTCATTTCGGTCGACGCTGAGAAAGCGTTTGACAGAGTTGAATGGCGCTATTTATTTGTAGTCTTGTCAAAATTCGGTTTTGGCGAAAGATTCATGTCGTGGATACGTCTTCTTTATACACTACCATGTGCTAGCATTATTACCAATAGTGTTCAGTCTAGTAGCTTTATCTTGAACAGAGGTTGTCGACAAGGCTGTCCCCTATCGCCGCTTTTATTTGCACTTGCAATTGAGCCCCTGTCAATTCATCTGAGAACCTCCCCAACCTTCACTGGTATTATTCGATCACATACAGAATTTAGGCTCTCATTGTATGCTGATGACTTGCTATTGTACGTCTCTGATCCGGAAAACATGTTCCGGCTATTCTTTCTTTCTTTTGCAGATTTGGTTCATTTTCAGGATATAGGATTAATATTTCAAAGTGTGAATGTTTTCCAGTTAACAAATTGGCGGCACAACTTTCTCCATCAGACATTCCTTTCAAATTTAGCCCATCTGGGTTTAGGTATCTCGGTGTCAGCATAGCTAGACCCTACAAGTCTCTCTTCTCTGCTAACTTTTCTTCCCTGCTGGCTGAGATGAGAGATGATTTTCAAAGGTGGGCTTCCCTTCCTCTTACTTTGATCGGGAGGATTAATACAGTTAAGATGACTGTCCTACCAAGATTTTTATTCCTATTCCAATGTTTACCAATTTTTCTATCCAAAGGGCTCTTTAAAACAATTGATGAAACAATATCTCATTTTTGTGGAACGGTAAAACACCTCGAGTGAGACAAAAATACTTCAAAATTGTAAATTTGATGGCGGTCTCTCACTTCCAAATTTTCAGTTCTATTACTGGGCAGTGAATATAGCTAGAATTACATACTGGACAAAATCAGACGACATACCCTGGTGTCAGTTGGAAGCGCAGTCATGTCCCTCCTCATCACTTTTCGCTTTACTGTCTGGTTCGACTTCACTCAACCCCTCTGGCCTTACCTGCAACCCTGTGGTGACTTCCACACTCAAAATATGGTTTCAGTTCAGAAAACATTTTGGTTTTATAACTCCCACTCCCTTGACACCACTGATGAAGAATCTTGTGTTTAAACCTGCATTCACTGATACAGTTTTTTCTGTGTGGCATGATAAGGGATTAAAGTGCTTTAAAGATTTCTACAAAGGAGGGGTTTTCAACTCGTTTCCAGATTTGGCTTGTGAGTTCAATCTCCCGCTTTCTCATCTTTTTAGGTATTTTCAGGTCAGACATTGTGTTAGGTCATTGTTCACTGGTTTTCCTCAACTGCCACCTGACCAGCCTTGGGCTGATCTTTTTCAATTGAATCCCTCCCAAAAGTCAATTATTTCAAAAATTTACAGTACTATTCAGTCGTATGACAGTTACTTGACCACCAAAACAAAAGAGGCTTGGGAGTGTGAGTTGGGTGTGGCACTTGGGGAAGACTGGTGGGACTCTGCACTTCAACTCATTCATAAGAGTACGGTTTGTGCACGTTTATCTCTGATACAATTTAAGGTTCTTTTTAGATGTCACTACTCTAAGACAAAGCTAGCTAAGATCTTCCCAACCACAGTAGATGTTTGTGACAGGTGTGGCGGTTCGCCTTGTAATTTGACGCATATGTTCTTTTCGTGTCCAGCCCTCACGACCTTTTGGCAGATATATTTTGATTTTTTGTCCAAGGTACTTGCCAGAACTATTGCTATTTCACCTCATGTGGCGATTTTTGGTCTTCCTGAGGACTATCCCCAGTACTCTGTTTTACAACAACAAGTTTTGGCATTCACTTCCCTGATCGCAAGACGGCATCTCCTACTACACTGGAAGTCAATACACCCCCCTTCCAGCACACAATGGACTAATGAGGTTATGTCTTTTTTGAAAGTGGAAAAGATCAGATACTCAAAGAAAGGTACTGTTGGCATATTTTTTTAAGAAATGGCAGTCATTTATTGACCTGTATGAAACCATCTGAGCCCCCCCCCCCCCTTTTTTTTTTTTTTTTTAAATTTATTTATTTTTATTTATTTATTTTTATTTTTTTTATTTTTTATTATTTTTTTAATTTTAATTAATTTTATTTATTTTTTTTTATTTATTTTCATTATTTATTTTTACCCTCTTTGTTTATTATTTACTTTTATTATCATGAACATTGTAATATAGCGGTTGCACTATGTTCTTGTTTAGTTTGTTTTATATACTGTTAAATTGGAAAACAAATGTACATGATGGCACTTTCTGTTAAATGGAGATTTATATTTCTATGTACATCAATAAAATATATGAAAAAAAAAAAAAAAAAAAAATTTGGTGAAATTTGAGCCGGACGACCGGTCCGGACCTCACGAAAAGTCGGATTTTGGGCCATGGCAGATTTCGGCCGAAGAGAGGCAATCTCTCACGAAACAAGAGCCGATTTGTCCGCCCGGCGTGGTTGGGGTCTGTTTGGGAGCATTTGAAGCCAGTTTTGAGCACTTTTAAAATTTGGTGAAATTTGAGCCGGACGACCGGTCCGGACCTTACGAAAAGTCAGATTTTGGGCCATGGCAGATTTCGGCCGAAGAGAGGCAATCTCTCACGAAACAAGAGCCGATTTGTCCGCCCGGCGTGGTTGGGGTCTGTTTGGGAGCATTTGAAGCCAGTTTTGAGCACTTTTAAAATTTGGTGAAATTTGAGCCGGACGACCGGTCCGGACCTTACGAAAAGTCGGATTTTGGGCCATGGCAGATTTCGGCCGAAGAGAGGCAATCTCTCACGAAACAAGAGCCAATTTGTCCGCCCGGCGTGGTTGGGGTCTGTTTGGGAGCATTTGAAGCCAGTTTTGAGCACTTTTAAAATTTGGTGAAATTTGAGCGGACGACCGGTCGGACCTCACGAAAAGTCGGATTTTGGGCCATGGCAGATTTCGGTCGAAGAGAGGCAATCTCTCACGAAACAAGAGCCGATTTGTCCGCCCGGCGTGGTTGGGGTCTGTTTGGGAGCATTTGAAGCCAGTTTTGAGCACTTTTAAAATTTGGTGAAATTTGAGCGGACGTCCGGTACGGACCTCACGAAAAGTCGGATTTTGGGCCATGGCAGATTTCGGCCGAGAGAGGCAATCTCTCACGAAACAAGAGCCGATTTGTCCGCCGGCGTGGTTGGGGTCTGTTTGGGAGCATTTGAAGCCAGTTTTGAGCACTTTTAAAATTTGGTGAAATTTGAGCGGACGACCGGTCCGGACCTCACGAAAGTCGGATTTTGGGCCATGGCAGATTTCGGCGAAGAGAGGCAATCTCTCACGAAACAAGAGCCGATTTGTCCGCCCGGCGTGGTTGGGGTCTGTTTGGGAGCATTTGAAGCCAGTTTTGAGCACTTTTAAAATTTGGTGAAATTTGAGCGGACGACCGGTCGGACCTCACGAAAAGTCGGATTTTGGGCCATGGCAGATTTCGGCGAAGAGAGGCAATCTCTCACGAAACAAGAGCCGATTTGTCCGCCCGGCGTGGTTGGGGTCTGTTTGGGAGCATTTGAAGCCAGTTTTGAGCACTTTTAAAATTTGGTGAAATTTGATCACGACGTACGGTCCGGACCTCACGAAAAGTCGGATTTTGGGCCATGGCAGATTTCGGCCGAAGAGAGGCAATCTCTCACGAAACAAGAGCCGATTTGTCCGCCCGGCGTGGTTGGGGTCTGTTTGGGAGCATTTGAAGCCAGTTTTGAGCACTTTTAAAATTTGGTGAAATTTGAGCGGACGACCGGTCGGACCTCACGAAAAGTCGGATTTTGGGCCATGGCAGATTTCGCCGAAGAGAGGCAATCTCTCACGAAACAAGAGCCGATTTGTCCGCCCGGCGTGGTTGGGGTCTGTTTGGGAGCATTTGAAGCCAGTTTTGAGCACTTTTAAAATTTGGTGAAATTTGAGCCGGACGACCGGTCCGGACCTCACGAAAAGTCGGATTTTGGGCCATGGCAGATTTCGGCCGAAGAGAGGCAATCTCTCACGAAACAAGAGCCGATTTGTCCGCCCGGCGTGGTTGGGGTCTGTTTGGGAGCATTTGAAGCCAGTTTTGAGCACTTTTAAAATTTGGTGAAATTTGAGCCGGACGACCTCACGAAAAGTCGGATTTTGGGCCATGGCAGATTTCGGCCGAAGAGAGGCAATCTCTCACGAAACAAGAGCCGATTTGTCCGCCCGGCGTGGTTGGGGTCTGTTTGGGAGCATTTGAAGCCAGTTTTGAGCACTTTTAAAATTTGGTGAAATTTGAGCCGGACGACCGGTCCGGACCTTACGAAAAGTCGTATTTTGGGCCATGGCAGATTTCGGCCGAAGAGAGGCAATCTCTCACGAAACAAGAGCCGATTTGTCCGCCCGGCGTGGTTGGGGTCTGTTTGGGAGCATTTGAAGCCAGTTTTGAGCACTTTTAAAATTTGGTGAAATTTGAGCCGGACGACCGGTCCGGACCTCACGAAAAGTCGGATTTTGGGCCATGGCAGATTTCGGCCGAAGAGAGGCAATCTCTCACGAAACAAGAGCCGATTTGTCCGCCCGGCGTGGTTGGGGTCTGTTTGGGAGCATTTGAAGCCAGTTTTGAGCACTTTTAAAATTTGGTGAAATTTGGTTCCGGGTTAGTGACTGATGGAGTAGGTCGTGCCTTGTGGGAGCTCCTGCGAAACTGTTTTTAAAAAAGTATATCTGGGCATATTATGGTTCTGTGGCAAGATATTTTGTAACTCGGGCTTTGCTTTACCTATTTGAATGCTGATATGTCTCCGAAAAGCAAAAATACCAACAACGTGACGACGACGCGGCCTGGTGCCGCAGCTAATGCTACATCCTCGGCTCTGAGTGATCCCGCGGCGCCAGCTTCGCCTCCGTCCCCGGGGAAAACGGCTGTCGGTGTTTCGGACATGGCTTCTGCAGACTTTAAGGCTGATTTGTTGGCCAGCCTTAGAGAGGAAATGGTGGGCATTTTTAAAGCTGAATTGGCTACGGCTATGACGGCTAACGTGGCCCAGATAAAGTCCGAATTGCAAACTGTGAAAACCGAGCTAAGCGCTAGCATAGCGGCTATCAAGACAGATGTGAGTGAGCTAAGAGGCACAGTACACGACATGGAAGGCCCGCTCTCGGCGTGTACTGATGACATTGTTTCGCTTAGAGCAAATGTGGATAAACTTGTAGCTCAAGTTGCCTCTCTGGAGAATAAATGTGATGATTTGGAAGCGAGATCCCGGCGCAACAATATTAGGATTTTGGGATTGCCCGAAGAGAATGGCCCCATCGCGGCGGCCACCGTCTCCACTCTGCTGAAAGACGCTTTTGGTCTCGACAAACCGCCGCTTGTGGACCGGGCACACAGGTCCATTCAACCGAAGCCTAAACCCGGTGAGCGTCCCCGTGCCATCATAGCATGTTTACACTATCATGCAGACTGTGTGGACATCTTAAAGCGGGCCAGAGTCCAGCAGCGGATCCAGCTTGAAAATGCGGTGGTCTCTGTTTATCCGGAGTATACAGCATGAACGGCCAAGGCTCGCGCCGCCTTCAACGAGGTCCGACGCAAGCTGAGGGAAATGCCTGACATACGGTTTGGTCTACTACATCCAGCTCGCCTCCGGATCACAAGTAAAGGTGTTACTAAAGAGTTTACATCTCCTGGAGAGGCTAATGTCTTTCTTAAAACTCTCGAGTAGAACTGGTTTGTCACCACAGAGTTAAAGCGTCAAAGAACTGATTAATATTCTTATTTTGTACTGTCAATTATGGCGCTACAATAATTTTCGAATACTATGCCACAATGATCGGTATGTGATTCTGTTATGTACTTGATGCAACTATACTGGACAGATAAGCACGTAAAGTTTATTTATTTTATGCTTATATATATGTTGCAGTCAGTACGGTTGTTGCTTTCTTTGTTTTTTGTTTTGTTTTTAGTTATCAGACATACCAAGATATTAGCCCTGTTTTATAAGTTTTTTGATTTTGGTGTTTTGCAGGAGCTCCTTCTTAGTTTGGAGCATTACGGTGTTGGCGGTTAGGTCCACAGCCTGGAGTTTTTCCTTTTATTTTCCTTCAACTCCTTGTGGAGTTTGCACTGGTATCCTATCGTTTGGGGATGGGGTAGTGGTAAGTGCAGTGGGGGGAGGGAGCGGGTTTTGGGGTGAGTTCGCGTTGAAGTTTGCTCTTATTCGTTTTTGTCTTCGTTTTATTCAGTTTTTTTTTTTTTTTTTTTTTTTTTTTTTTTCAGCTTTTCCCCCTTTTTTTGGGTGGGGGGGTTGGAATATTTTGCTATTTTCTTTTCACTGATATTTAATACATATGGCTAACGTGGCTTCTAATGTCAGATTTATTAGCTGGAATATTAAAGGTCTGGGGAGCGCTGTTAAACGGTCTAGGGTGTTTTCACATTTAAAACGTTTAAAGCCTGATATTGTTTTTTTACAGGAAACTCACATGAGACCTAATGACCGAGTCAGACTGAAGTGCCCCTGGGTTGCTGAGGTATTCCATTCTAGCTTCAACTCTAAGGCCAGAGGGGTTGCCATCTTAATCGGTAAATCTGCTTCGTTTACGCCGACAAAGACTATTTCTGATAGAGACGGCAGATATCTGATTGTTTCAGGTACATTATCTTGGGTTCCTGTTTTATTAGTTAATGTATACGCGCCTAATTTTGACAATTCTGGTTTTATGAATAAGATGTTTGAGAATCTACCCTCTTTGAATGACCATTTTTTAATTTTTGGTGGGGACATGAACTGTGTAGTGAATCCTAAATTAGATCGCTCTAAGCCGGCAACTGCTTATTCCCAAATGGCGAAGACCCTTAACACATTTATGTCTGATGGAGGTTATGTTGACCCCTGGAGATTTTGTAACCCTATTGATAGGCGGTACTCTTTTTATTCACATGTGCACCAGACCTTCTCTCGAATAGATTATTATTTTATTGATGCTAGACTTATACCTAAAGTGACAGATGTAGTGTATCATTCCATTGTTATTTCGGATCACGCCCCAGTGTCCTTGGATATTCAAATATCGCCAGGACCTCGTTATTCGTCTCCGTGGAGATTTAACACCTTACTTCTATCGGACGATAAGTTTTGTAAAGTTATCACAGCTGCGATTGATGACTTTATTAGTTTGAATCATTCTGAAACAGAGCCAGTCTCGAAGGCACTATTATGGGAATCTTTAAAGGCCTACCTGAGAGGCCAGATAATCTCCTACTCAGCACATGTGAAGAAAGAAAGGGTGTTAAGGATTGAGAATCTGTCATCTCGGATAGGCTCAATTGACCAACAACTTGCAGGAGCTTTCTCTGATACTCTATTGAAACGTCGAATTGCTTTGCAAACTGAGCTAGATCTTATTACTACCAATGAAGCGGAACGCCTGTTGCTACATTCTCGTTCTAGATATTATGAACATGGAGACAAATCAGGAAGATTATTAGCCCATCAATTACGCCGTCAAGCATCATCTCGCTTAATACCTTGCATCAAGGATAGGTCTGGAGTCGTGGTTGAGGAGCCTACCCTCATTAATTCAGTTTTTTCCTCTTTTTATGAATCCTTATACAGCTCTGAATTCCCTTCCGATACTACAGACATGCATGCTTTTTTAGATAATCTGAACTTTCCGACGGTTGATTTGGACATGGTTGATAAATTGGACTCGGAACTTACAGCTCAAGAGCTTGTCGCTGCCCTGCAGAGTATGCAGTGTAATAAGGCACCAGGTCCGGATGGGTTTCCGGTCGAATTCTTCAAGGCGTTTCATACCAAACTTATCCCATTACTGCTTTCAGTTTACTCTGAATCACTATTACACGGCTCCCTTCCGCCTACACTGAGACAAGCCTCTATTAGTGTTCTTTTAAAAAAGGATAAAGAGCCTGATGTATGTACTTCCTACAGACCTATCTATCTAATGAACGTAGATGCTAAAATTCTCGCTAAAGCGTTAGCTTGTCGTTTAGAAACGGCGCTGCCGACTATCATCTCCAAGGAACAGACAGGCTTTATAAAAGGGCGTCAACTTTTTTATAATGTTCGTACTCTACTAAACATAATTTTTGCAAATGAAAATACGAACATACCAGAAGTAGTCATTTCGGTCGACGCTGAGAAAGCGTTTGACAGAGTTGAATGGCGCTATTTATTTGTAGTCTTGTCAAAATTCGGTTTTGGCGAAAGATTCATGTCGTGGATACGTCTTCTTTATACACTACCATGTGCTAGCATTATTACCAATAGTGTTCAGTCTAGTAGCTTTATCTTGAACATAGGTTGTCGACAAGGCTGTCCCCTATCGCCGCTTTTATTTGCACTTGCAATGGAGCCCCTGTCAATTCATCTGAGAACCTCCCCAACCTTCACTGGTATTATTCGATCACATACAGAATTTAGGCTCTCATTGTATGCTGATGACTTGCTATTGTGCGTCTCTGATCCGGAAAACATGTTCCCCGCTATTCTTTCTTTCTTTTGCAGATTTGGTTCATTTTCAGGATATAGGATTAATATTTCAAAGTGTGAATGTTTTCCAGTTAACAAATTGGCGGCACAACTTTCTCCATCAGACATTCCTTTCAAATTTAGCCCATCTGGGTTTAGGTATCTCGGTGTCAACATAGCTAGACCCTACAAGTCTCTCTTCTCTGCTAACTTTTCTTCCCTGCTGGCTGAGATGAGAGATGATTTTCAAAGGTGGGCTTCCCTTCCTCTTACTTTGATCGGGAGGATTAATACAGTTAAGATGACTGTCCTACCAAGATTTTTATTCCTATTCCAATGTTTACCAATTTTTCTATCCAAAGGGTTCTTTAAAACAATTGATGAAACAATATCTCATTTTTTGTGGAACGGTAAAACACCTCGAGTGAGACAAAAAATACTTCAAAATTGTAAATTTGATGGCGGTCTCTCACTTCCAAATTTTCAGTTCTATTACTGGGCAGTGAATATAGCTAGAATTACATACTGGACAAAATCAGACGACATACCCTGGTGTCAGTTGGAAGCGCAGTCATGTCCCTCCTCATCACTTTTCGCTTTACTGTCTGGTTCGACTTCACTCAACCCCTCTGGCCTTACCTGCAACCCTGTGGTGACTTCCACACTCAAAATATGGTTTCAGTTCAGAAAACATTTTGGTTTTATAACTCCCACTCCCTTGACACCACTGATGAAGAATCTTGTGTTTAAACCTGCATTCACTGATACAGTTTTTTCTGTGTGGCATGATAAGGGATTAAAGTGCTTTAAAGATTTCTACAAAGGAGGGGTTTTCAACTCGTTTCCAGATTTGGCTTGTGAGTTCAATCTCCCGCTTTCTCATCTTTTTAGGTATTTTCAGGTCAGACATTGTGTTAGGTCATTGTTCACTGGTTTTCCTCAACTGCCACCTGACCAGCCTTGGGCTGATCTTTTTCAATTGAATCCCTCCCAAAAGTCAATTATTTCAAAAATTTACAGTACTATTCAGTCGTATGACAGTTACTTGACCACCAAAACAAAAGAGGCTTGGGAGTGTGAGTTGGGTGTGGCACTTGGGGAAGACTGGTGGGACTCTGCACTTCAACTCATTCATAAGAGTACGGTTTGTGCACGTTTATCTCTGATACAATTTAAGGTTCTTTTTAGATGTCACTACTCTAAGACAAAGCTAGCTAAGATCTTCCCAACCACAGTAGATGTTTGTGACAGGTGTGGCGGTTCGCCTTGTAATTTGACGCATATGTTCTTTTCGTGTCCAGCCCTCACGACCTTTTGGCAGATATATTTTGATTTTTTGTCCAAGGTACTTGCCAGAACTATTGCTATTTCACCTCATGTGGCGATTTTTGGTCTTCCTGAGGACTATCCCCAGTACTCTGTTTTACAACAACAAGTTTTGGCATTCACTTCCCTGATCGCAAGACGGCATCTCCTACTACACTGGAAGTCAATACACCCCCCTTCCAGCACACAATGGACTAATGAGGTTATGTCTTTTTTGAAAGTGGAAAAGATCAGATACTCAAAGAAAGGTACAGTTGGCATATTTTTTAAGAAATGGCAGTCATTTATTGACCTGTATGAAACCATCTGACCCCCCCCCCTTTTTTTTTTCTTTTTTTTAATATATTATTTTTTTCTTTTTTTTTATATTTATTTATTTATTATTTTTTTTTTTAATTTTAAATAATTTTATTTTATTTTTTTTATTTATTTTCATTATTTATTTTTACCCTCTTTGTTTATTATTAGGCCCGAGCCGAGGACGAGAATCGTCCCGGCGAGGGACTAATTGTAATTCTTACGGAATCGGGGAGATCGCGAAATACGCATAGTAAACGATGACGGATATGGCCGTGACTGGTGTCCAAAATTAGAACTCGATGAGCTCTAATTATGAGTGAAGGCCCCGCGAAAAAATATTGCACGACGGCTGAGTAGCGCCCCCTCGAAAATGGATTAACATTGGGCCAATGGGAGCCCGGCCATGAAAAATGTTACGCTAAAAATCCAACTCATGGCCCAAAAAATAGAACAGGTCAGGACATGTAAAAAATCCTCTTATGACCCCGCCCCCAACCCAACAGGAAGTCGGCCATATTGGATCAAACCCGGGGCTGAGAAAAGCACACACCTGTGCACTTTTGACTCCTCCTCCAACAGTTTTCATCGAAATCACTTCAAATTTGGTCACAAGACACTAAACCCATGTGGAATGACATACTATCAATTTGAATGTGATACATCTTCAGATATGGTCATGGTGAATTTTCTACAAACTCTTAATTTTTGGAATATTAATAAAAATTATCTATTTTTCACACAATGTTTTCTTGAAAAATGCTAATAGAGCAATTGTGCAGATTTGAAAGCTGAGCGGACTGATATGAAAATCAAGCACCTATCTGATAAAATGGCTCTATAGCGCCCTCTTTAAATTTTATTTTAAAAAATTCATAACAGCCAGGCTGTTTGTCATGGACGGCTGAAAAAATGTGCAGAGGGTTTATTTGTGATGGGGCACAATGTGACAAAGTGGCAGACTCCAGCTATTGTCCATATAAGAGAAAAATAATAGTAGAAAAACATGTTTCCGTTATTATTATTATTAGGCCCGAGCCGATGGGACGAGAATCGTCCCGGCGAGGGACTAATTGTAATTCTTACGGAATCGGGGAGATCGCGAAATACGCATAGTAAACTATGATGGATATGGCCGTGAGTGGTGTCGAAAATTAGAACTCGATGAGCTCTAATTATGAGTGAAGGCCCCGTGAAAAAATATTGCACGACGGCTGAATAGCGCCCCCTCGAAAATGGATTAACATTGGGCCAATGGGAGCCCGGCCATGAAAAATGTTACGCTAAAAATCCAACTCATGGCCCAAAAAATAGAACAGGTCAGGACATGTAAAAAACCCTCTTATGACCCCGCCCCGAACCAAACAGGAAGTCGGCCATATTGGATCAAACCCGGGGCTGAGAAAAGCACACACCTGTGTACTTTTGACTCCTCCTCCAACAGTTTTCTGCGAAATCACTTCAAATTTGGTCACAAGACACTAAACCCATGTGGAATGACATAATATCAGTTTGAATGTGATACATCTTCAGATATGGTCATGGTGAATTTTCTACAAACTCTTAATTTTTGGAATATTAATAAAAATTATCTATTTTGCACACAATTTTTTCTTGGAAAATGCTAATAGAGCGCTTGTGCAGATTTGAAAGCTGAGCGGACTGATATGCAAATCAAGCAGCTATCTGATAAAATGGCTCTATAGCGCCCTCTTCAAATTTTATTTTCAAAAATTCATAACAGCCAGGCTGTTTGTCATGGAGAACTGAAAAAATCTACAGAGGGTTTATTTGTGATGGGGTACAATGTGACAAAGTGGCATGACTCTAGCTATTGTACTTATGGAGAAAAATAATAGTGGAAAAAGAATTTTCCGTTATTATTATTATTATTATTATTATTCTTTTCGCCTAAACCGCCCTTGATTTGACCCCCTGAACATTAACGAAAACTCAATTTTATTTGACCCAAAATTCAAGGTCGGTGAAAAATTTGTTTTTTTGATATTCTAAAAAATTAATGATGCACAATGACTCACTAGCGCCATCTCAAAAATCAAAATACATTACAGCAATGGAATGTCAACTTCATCGTAGACATATGAAATTTGGTACGAAGGTAGGTCATGTCAAGACGAGTATAAAATTCTATTATGACCCCGCCCTAAACCCTACAGGGCGTCGGCCATTGTGGGCGGAACCTGCTTTTTTCGCAAATTTACAATTCGCGTTGTATTTTTTTACACCGTGGATTTTCAATCAGTGTGCTTGAAACTTTGGAACAATGACCTACACCCTCTTGCGTTTACAGATGATTCATGTGATTTTTGATATCTTGAAAAATGTGGGTGTGGCCAACCCGCAAATCAAAACACTCAATTTTCAAAGTCTTTCAACTTGCGTATCTCTGGCCAGGAGCGTCCGATTTTCCGGCATTAATATACGTTTTGTTCGAAATCACGGGCTGAACGTAATGGTATACAATACATACGTGTATGTTCTATAATTGCTCTACAGCGCCCCCTTGAAATTTTGAATTGGACAAAAAAATTTTAGTTTGCCGGAAACACACGAAATTCGGGAAACAGACACTTGTTCCCATTCTGAACAAAAAAGCCAATGAGATCACACCTTTATCTGTAAGCATGTTACCGTGGCAATGACAAATATGTGCCATTGAAATACATGGGATTTGGTAAACAGGACACAGATTCTGCTCAAATTCTCCCCAAACACAGTCTGAGGGCTTTGGTGATTGACACCCTGTCCCTGCACTGGCCCCTCCTCCTTGTAAAAGGTGAGGAGGAGAGAGGGGCGGCAGCAGCGGCAGTGGCTCAGTGGCAGAGAGATTGTCTTATGATCCAAAGGTCAGCGGTTCGAATCCCGCTCCTCACATAAACATCCTTGGGCAAGACACTTAACCCCCAGTGTCTGCTGCTCTGGTGTGTCAATCATAAATACATATGTGACCGTTTACCGAGAGGGAGAGAAATGAAGAGGAGAACAGAGAGCAGTCTGCCCCCTACTGGCCAACCCGCGCAACTACCCCGCCCTTACGTGCCTCAACGTGAGCGCGCCTCACTGTGAACGCGCCTCCAGCCTAGAGCGGAGCGGAGGGAGCACCTCGTGCTGCGGTAAACAGTGACGCACTGGAATAAACTTTTTCTCCGTCATGACGGTGCGTCGTGCTGAGTCCTACGTCCTGGATCTGACCTGGAGTTTGGTAAATAACAAGCTAACTCTTCTATCTGTCGTTTCTTTCGTGTAATTACTGTGTAGCATTAGCATTAGCTCTTTTCTATCGTTTTACGTGCATTTGCTGCAGTTGTTAAGACTTTGGCCACACAAACGGAGAACGTGTGCTGTCGAGAAAGTCCGAAGGCGAATGTGTGTTTGTGTCGTGAATTAGAGTTCAAACTGGGGCAAACAGATCAGATGTTCTGACAGATGACGTGGCTAGTACCGACCCGTTGTGTTCACAGCAGCAGCGCTGGAACTAAAGAAGTGGCGTTCAAAGCGAAGTGACACTGAACAGACGCGGTTACGGTCGCCCCAGAGGGCTTTACGGTTCTGCCGCGCGCTTCACGGAGCCGCGGCTTAAGCTCCGCGTCATCCGAGTGAAGCCGCGTCATCTTAGTGAGGAGCCCCGTCTGCTGCTCACCCGAGGGGGACGGTTTGGTGTTCTTTACCTGCTCAGCTGTTTGTCCCGTCAGCTGAGACGGGCTGTTAATGGGATATACGGGGCAGTGCGCGCCGCTCTCTCTTTTTCTCTCTCACGCGGCGGAGCGGCTGGCGCTGGACCGGAGGAAGAGCGCGGTCACCGGGCCTGACACACGGACTGTGGACCGGGTTTGGAGCAGGGACCGCGCGCCTCGACTCATGGACCGACAGCGCACGGCTCTTTCTTGTCCGGTGACGCCGTTCCTTTTCCTTTACCTCGCGGAGGTGCCGCTGAGCGCGTCGCATCGGCCCAGCTTTGGTCTTCGTTTGGGATTTTGAGATCTCAAAAACTATTTTTTCTTTTTGGATTGTTGTGGAGCCCACGTCTATTTTTTGTTCAGCGCCATGAGGCGGAGGAATCTGTTCATGGCCCGGGGGAGACGGGCGCGCGGCCGATGGACTAGGAGACATTAAAGGGGATGTATGAAGTTTTGTGGATTTTTTTTTTTGTTTGTGGAAAAGGACAAATTATACTTTGTACTTTAAACAGATTGCATTTTGTCATTGTTTTGTTGGCTTTGAGATTCACAGGACATTAAAGGCCATAAAAAAGTGAAGTCATTTACTCAGATGAATATTTGTGTTGCTAACATCTCTCATTATGGGTGAGTGTTACAACCCCATATCAAGATAAGTTAAAATTATATTATGACCCCGCCCTAAACCCTACTGTACAGCCGTGACAACGTCTGACCTTCACTCATCGCACTGAATGGAGCAGCAGTATATGGAGGTTGTTTGTGTGGGAGCGGTGATGCAGGAGGAAAAGCGGGCGGGTGAGAGGCGGGCTCTTGGTGTTGGCATGGGGGGCGGGGCGAGGGCCTTTAACGCCGCTTGCGGCTTTAATTATTATTATTATTATTATTCTTTTCGCCTAAACCGCCCTTGATTTGACCCCCTGAACATTAACGAAAACTCAATTTTATTTGACCCAAAATTCAAGGTCGGTGAAAAATTTGTTTTTTTGATATTCTAAAAAATTAATGATGCAAAATGACTCGCTAGCGCCATCTCAAAAATCAAAATACATTACGGCAATGGGAGGTCAACTTCATCGTAGACATATGAAATTTGGTACGAAGGTAGGTCATGTCAAGACGAGTATAAAATTCTATTATGACCCCGCCCTAAACCCTACAGGGCGTCGGCCATTGTGGGCGGAACCTGCTTTTTTCACAAATTTACAATTCATGCTTTATTTTTTTACACTGTGGAATTTCAATCAATGTGCTTGAAACTTTGTAACAATGACCTACACCCTCTTGCGTTTACAGATGATTCATGTGATTTTTGATATCTTGAAAAATGTGGGTGTGGCCAACCCGCAAATCAAAACACTCAATTTTCTAAGTCTTAAAACTTGCATATCTCTGGCCAGGAGCGTCATATTTTCCGGCATTAATATACGTTTTTTTCTAAATCACGAGCTGAACGTAATGGTATACAATACATATTTTTTGGTTCTCTGATTGCTCTACAGCGCCCCCTTGAAATTTTGAATTGGACAAAAAATTTTACTTTGCCGGAAAATTATGAAATTTGGGAACAAGATACTTCTTACCATTCTGAACAAAAAAGCCAATGACATCACACCTTTATCTGTAAGCATGTTACCGTGGCAATGACAAATATGTGCCATTGAAATACATGGGATTTGGTAAACAGGACACAGATTCTGCTCAAATTCTCCCCAAACACAGTTTGAGGGCTTTGGTGATTGACACCCTGTCCCTGCACTGGCCCCTCCTCCTTGTAAAAGGTGAGGAGGAGAGAGGGGCGGCAGCAGCGGCAGTGGCTCAGTGGCAGAGAGACTGTCTTGTGATCCAAAGGTCAGCGGTTCGAATCCCGCTCCTCACATAAACATCCTTGGGCAAGACACTTAACCCGCCTTGCCCCCAGTGTCTGCTACTCTGGTGTGTCAATCATAAACACATACGTGACCGTTTACCGAGAGGGGAGAGAAATGAAGAGGAGAACAGAGAGCAGTCTGCCCCCTAGTGGCCAACCCGCGCAACTATCCCGCCCTTACGTTCCTCAACGTGAGCGCGCCTCACTGTGAACGCGCCTCCAGCCTAGAGCAGAGCGGAGCACCTCGTGCTGCGGTAAACAGTGACGCACTGGAATACTCTTTTTCTCCGTCATGACGGTGCGTCGTGCTGAGTCCTACGTCCTGGATCTGACCTGGAGTTTGGTAAATAACAAGCTAACTCTTCTATCTGTCGTTTCTTTCGTGTAATTACTGTGTAGCATTAGCTTTAGCTATTTGCACTCGTTTTACGTGTACTTGCTGCAGTTGTTAAGACTTTGGCCACAGAAACAGAGAACGTGTGCTGTCGAGAAAGTCCGAAGGCGAATGTGTGTTTGTGTCGTGAATTAGAGTTCAAACTGGGGCAAACAGATCAGATGTTCTGACAGATGACGTGGCTAGTACCGACCCGTTGTGTTCACAGTAGCAGCGCTGGAACTAAAGAAGTGGCGTTCAAAGCGAAGTGACACTAAACAGACGCGGTTACGGTCGCCCCAGAGGGCTTTACGGTTCTGCCGCGCGCTCCACTGAGCCGCGGCTTAAGCTCCGCGTCATCCGAGTGAAGCCGCGTCATCTTAGTGAGGAGCCCCGTCTGCTGCTCACCCGAGGGGGACGGTTTGGTGTTCTTTACCTGCTCAGCTGTTTGTCCCGTCAGCTGAGACGGGCTGTTCATGGGATATACGGGGCAGTGCGCGCCGCTCTCTCTTTTTCTCTCTCACGCGGCGGAGCGGCTGGCGCTGGACCGGAGGATGAGCGCGGTCACCGGGCCTGACACACGGACTGTGGACCGGGTTTGGAGCAGGGACCGCGCGCCTCGACTCATGGACCGACAGCGCCCGGCTCTTCTTGTCCGGTGACGCCGTTCCTTTTCCTTTACCTCGCGCGGAGGGAGCGCGCTTCGCAGCGGCCCAGCTTTGGTCTTCGTTTTGGGATTTTGAGATCTCAAAAACTATTTTTTCTTTTTGGATTGTTGTGGAGCCCACGTCTTGGCCCCGGCGTATTTTTTGTTCTGCGCCATGAGGCGGAGGAATCTGTTCATGGCCCGGGGGAGACGGGCGCGCGGCCGATGGACTAGGAGACATTAAAGGGGATGTATGAACTTTCGTGGATTTTTATGTTTGTTTGTGGAAAAGGACAAATTATACTTTGTACTTTAAACAGATTGCATTTTGTCATTGTTTTGTTGGCTTTGAGATTCACAGGACATTAGAGGCCATAAAAAAGTGAAGTCATTTACTCAGATGAATATTTGTGTTGGTAACATCTCTCATTATGGGTGTGTGTTACAACCCCATATCAAGATAAGTTAAAATGATATTATGGCCCCGCCCTAAACCCTACTGTACAGCCGTGACAACGTCTGACCTTCACTCATCGCACTGAATGGAGCAGCAGTATATGGAGGTTGTTTGTGTGGGAGCGGTGATGCAGGGGGTGAAAGCAGGCGGGTGAGAGGCGGGCTCTTGGTGTTGGCATGGGGGGCGGGGCGAGGGCCTTTAACGCCGCTTGCGGCTTTAATTTACTTTTATTATCATGAACATTGTAATATAGCGGTTGCACTATGTTCTTGTTTAGTTTGTTTTATATACTGTTAAATTGGAAAACAAATGTACATGATGGCACTTTCTGTTAAATGGAGATTTATATTTCTATGTACATCAATAAAATATATGAAAAAAAAAAAAAAAAAAAATTTGGTGAAATTTGAGCGGACGACGGTCGGACCTCACGAAAAAAGTCGGATTTTGGGCCATGGCAGATTTCGGCGAAGAGGCAATCTCTCACGAAACAAGATCTGATTTGTTCGCGCGGCGTGGTTGGGGTCTGTTTGGGAGCATTTGAAGCCAGTTTTGAGCACTTTTAAAATTTGGTGAAATTTGAGCCGGACGACCGGTCCGGACCTTACGAAAAGTCGGATTTTGGGCCATGGCAGATTTCGGCCGAAGATAATGGAATCTCTCACGAAACAAGAGCCGATTTGTCCGCCCGGCGTGGTTGGGGTCTGTTTGGGAGCATTTGAAGCCAGTTTTGAGCACTTTTAAAATTTGGTGAAATTTGAGCCGGACGACCGGTCGGACCTCACGAAGTCGGATTTTGGGCCATGGCAGATTTCGGCGAAGAGAGGCAATCTCTCCGCGAAACAAGAGCCGATTTGTCCGCCCGGCGTGGTTGGGGTCTGTTTGGGAGCATTTGAAGCCAGTTTGAGCACTTTTAAAATTTGGTGAAATTTGAGCGGACGACCGGTCGGACCTTCTGAAAAGTCGGTTTTTGGGCCATGGCAGATTTAGGCCGAAGAGAGGCAATCTCTCACGAAACAAGAGCCGATTTGTCCGCCCGGCGTGGTTGGGGTCTGTTTGGGAGCATTTGAAGCCAGTTTTGAGCACTTTTAAAATTTGGTGAAATTTGGGCGGACGACCGGTCGGACCTTCTGAAAAGTCGGATTTTGGGCCATGGCAGATTTCGGCGAAGAGGCAATCTCTCACGAAACAAGAGCGATTTGTCCGCCCGGCGTGGTTGGGGTCTGTTTGGGAGCATTTGAAGCCAGTTTTGAGCACTTTTAAAATTTGGTGAAATTTGAGCGGACGACCGGTCGGACCTCACGAAAAAGTCGGATTTTGGGCCATGGCAGATTTCGGCGGAATAGGCAATCTCTCACGAAACAAGAGCCGATTTGTCCGCCCGGCGTGGTTGGGGTCTGTTTGGGAGCATTTGAAGCCAGTTTTGAGCACTTTTAAAATTTGGTGAAATTTGGGCGGACGACCGGTCGGACCTTCTGAAAAGTCGGATTTTGGGCCATGGCAGATTTCGGCGAAGAGGCAATCTCTCCGCGAAACAAGAGCGATTTGTCCGCCCGGCGTGGTTGGGGTCTGTTTGGGAGCATTTGAAGCCAGTTTTGAGCACTTTTAAAATTTGGTGAAATTTGAGCGGACGACGGTCGGACCTTCTGAAAAGTCGGATTTTGGGCCATGGCAGATTTCGGCGAAGAGGCAATCTCTCACGAAACAAGAGCCGATTTGTCCGCCCGGCGTGGTTGGGGTCTGTTTGGGAGCATTTGAAGCCAGTTTTGAGCACTTTTAAAATTTGGTGAAATTTGAGCGGACGACCGGTCGGACCTCACGAAAAGTCGGATTTTGGGCCATGGCAGATTTCGGCGAAGAGGCAATCTCTCACGAAACAAGAGCGATTTGTCCGCCCGGCGTGGTTGGGGTCTGTTTGGGAGCATTTGAAGCCAGTTTTGAGCACTTTTAAAATTTGGTGAAATTTGAGCGGACGACGGTCGGACCTCACTGAAAAGTCGGATTTTGGGCCATGGCAGATTTCGGCGAAGAGGCAATCTCTCCGCGAAACAAGAGCCGATTTGTCCGCCCGGCGTGGTTGGGGTCTGTTTGGGAGCATTTGAAGCCAGTTTTGAGCACTTTTAAAATTTGGTGAAATTTGAGCGGACGACCGGTCGGACCTCACGAAGTCGGATTTTGGGCCATGGCAGATTTCGGCGAAGAGAGGCAATCTCTCACGAAACAAGAGCCGATTTGTCCGCCCGGCGTGGTTGGGGTCTGTTTGGGAGCATTTGAAGCCAGTTTTGAGCACTTTTAAAATTTGGTGAAATTTGAGCGGACGACGGTCGGCGGACCTTCTGAAAAAGTCGGATTTTGGGCCATGGCAGATTTCGGCGAAGAGGCAATCTCTCACGAAACAAGAGCCGATTTGTCCGCCCGGCGTGGTTGGGGTCTGTTTGGGAGCATTTGAAGCCAGTTTTGAGCACTTTTAAAATTTGGTGAAAGTTGTGGCGGACGACCGGTCGGACCTCACGAAAAGTCGGATTTTGGGCCATGGCAGATTTCGGCCGAAGAGGCAATCTCTCACGAAACAAGAGCGATTTGTCCGCCCGGCGTGGTTGGGGTCTGTTTGGGAGCATTTGAAGCCAGTTTTGAGCACTTTTAAAATTTGGTGAAATTTGAGCGGACGACCGGCCGGACCTTCTGAAAAGTCGGATTTTGGGCCATGGCAGATTTCGGCCGAAGAGAGGCAATCTCTCACGAAACAAGAGCCGATTTGTCCGCCCGGCGTGGTTGGGGTCTGTTTGGGAGCATTTGAAGCCAGTTTTGAGCACTTTTAAAATTTGGTGAAATTTGAGCAGGACGACCGGTACTGACCTCACGAAAAGTCGGATTTTGGGCCATGGCAGATTTCGGCGAAGAGGCAATCTCTCACGAAACAAGAGCCGATTTGTCCGCCCGGCGTGGTTGGGGTCTGTTTGGGAGCATTTGAAGCCAGTTTTGAGCACTTTTAAAATTTGGTGAAATTTGGGCGGACGACCGGTCGGACCTCACGAAAAGTCGGATTTTGGGCCATGGCAGATTTCGGCGAAGAGAGGCAATCTCTCACGAAACAAGAGCGATTTGTCCGCCCGGCGTGGTTGGGGTCTGTTTGGGAGCATTTGAAGCCAGTTTTGAGCACTTTTAAAATTTGGTGAAATTTGAGCGGACGACCGGTCGGACCTCACGAAAAGTCGGATTTTGGGCCATGGCAGATTTCGGCGAAGAGGCAATCTCTCACGAAACAAGAGCCGATTTGTCCGCCCGGCGTGGTTGGGGTCTGTTTGGGAGCATTTGAAGCCAGTTTTGAGCACTTTTAAAATTTGGTGAAATTTGAGCGGACGACCGGTCGGACCTCACGAAAAGTCGGATTTTGGGCCATGGCAGATTTCGGCGAAGAGGCAATCTCTCACGAAACAAGAGCGATTTGTCCGCCCGGCGTGGTTGGGGTCTGTTTGGGAGCATTTGAAGCCAGTTTTGAGCACTTTTAAAATTTGGTGAAATTTGGGCGGACGACGGTCGGCGGACCTTCTGAAAAGTCGGATTTTGGGCCATGGCAGATTTCGGCGAAGAGGCAATCTCTCACGAAACAAGAGCCGATTTGTCCGCCCGGCGTGGTTGGGGTCTGTTTGGGAGCATTTGAAGCCAGTTTTGAGCACTTTTAAAATTTGGTGAAATTTGAGCGGACGACGGTCGGCGGACCTTCTGAAAAGTCGGATTTTGGGCCATGGCAGATTTCGGCCGAAGAGGCAATCTCTCACGAAACAAGAGCGATTTGTCCGCCCGGCGTGGTTGGGGTCTGTTTGGGAGCATTTGAAGCCAGTTTTGAGCACTTTTAAAATTTGGTGAAATTTGAGCGGACGACCGGTCGGCGGACCTTACGAAAAAGTCGGATTTTGGGCCATGGCAGATTTCGGCGAAGAGGCAATCTCTCACGAAACAAGAGCCGATTTGTCCGCCCGGCGTGGTTGGGGTCTGTTTGGGAGCATTTGAAGCCAGTTTTGAGCACTTTTAAAATTTGGTGAAATTTGAGCGGACGACCGGTCGGACCTTCTGAAAAGTCGGATTTTGGGCCATGGCAGATTTCGGCGAAGAGGCAATCTCTCACGAAACAAGAGCGATTTGTCCGCCCGGCGTGGTTGGGGTCTGTTTGGGAGCATTTGAAGCCAGTTTTGAGCACTTTTAAAATTTGGTGAAATTTGAGCGGACGACCGGTCGGACCTCACGAAAGTCGGATTTTGGGCCATGGCAGATTTCGGCGAAGAGGCAATCTCTCACGAAACAAGAGCCGATTTGTCCGCCCGGCGTGGTTGGGGTCTGTTTGGGAGCATTTGAAGCCAGTTTTGAGCACTTTTAAAATTTGGTGAAATTTGAGCGGACGACGGTCGGACCTTCTGAAAAGTCGGATTTTGGGCCATGGCAGATTTCGGCGAAGAGGCAATCTCTCACGAAACAAGAGCGATTTGTCCGCCCGGCGTGGTTGGGGTCTGTTTGGGAGCATTTGAAGCCAGTTTTGAGCACTTTTAAAATTTGGTGAAATTTGGGCGGACGACCGGTCGGCGGACCTTCTGAAAAGTCGGATTTTGGGCCATGGCAGATTTCGGCGAAGAGGCAATCTCTCACGAAACAAGAGCGATTTGTCCGCCCGGCGTGGTTGGGGTCTGTTTGGGAGCATTTGAAGCCAGTTTTGAGCACTTTTAAAATTTGGTGAAATTTGAGCGGACGACCGGTCGGCGGACCTTCACGAAAAGTCGGATTTTGGGCCATGGCAGATTTCGGCGAAGAGGCAATCTCTCCGCGAAACAAGAGCCGATTTGTCCGCCCGGCGTGGTTGGGGTCTGTTTGGGAGCATTTGAAGCCAGTTTTGAGCACTTTTAAAATTTGGTGAAATTTGAGCGGACGACCGGTCGGACCTTCTGAAAAGTCGGATTTTGGGCCATGGCAGATTTCGGCGAAGAGAGGCAATCTCTCCGCGAAACAAGAGCGATTTGTCCGCCCGGCGTGGTTGGGGTCTGTTTGGGAGCATTTGAAGCCAGTTTTGAGCACTTTTAAAATTTGGTGAAATTTGAGCGGACGACGGTCGGCGGACCTTCTGAAAAAGTCGGATTTTGGGCCATGGCAGATTTCGGCGAAGAGGCAATCTCTCACGAAACAAGAGCCGATTTGTCCGCCCGGCGTGGTTGGGGTCTGTTTGGGAGCATTTGAAGCCAGTTTTGAGCACTTTTAAAATTTGGTGAAATTTGAGCGGACGACCGGTCGGACCTTCTGAAAAGTCGGATTTTGGGCCATGGCAGATTTCGGCGAAGAGGCAATCTCTCACGAAACAAGAGCGATTTGTCCGCCCGGCGTGGTTGGGGTCTGTTTGGGAGCATTTGAAGCCAGTTTTGAGCACTTTTAAAATTTGGTGAAATTTGGGCGGACGACCGGTCGGACCTCACTGAAAAGTCGGATTTTGGGCCATGGCAGATTTCGGCGAAGAGGCAATCTCTCCGCGAAACAAGAGCGATTTGTCCGCCCGGCGTGGTTGGGGTCTGTTTGGGAGCATTTGAAGCCAGTTTTGAGCACTTTTAAAATTTGGTGAAATTTGAGCGGACGACGGTCGGACCTCTGAAAAGTCGGATTTTGGGCCATGGCAGATTACGGCGAAGAGGCAATCTCTCCGCGAAACAAGAGCGATTTGTCCGCCCGGCGTGGTTGGGGTCTGTTTGGGAGCATTTGAAGCCAGTTTTGAGCACTTTTAAAATTTGGTGAAATTTGAGCGGACGACCGGTCGGACCTTCTGAAAAGTCGGATTTTTGGGCCATGGCAGATTTCGGCGAAGAGGCAATCTCTCACGAAACAAGAGCCGATTTGTCCGCCCGGCGTGGTTGGGGTCTGTTTGGGAGCATTTGAAGCCAGTTTTGAGCACTTTTAAAATTTGGTGAAATTTGGGCGGACGACCGGTCGGACCTTCTGAAAAAGTCGGATTTTGGGCCATGGCAGATTTCGGCGAAGAGGCAATCTCTCCGCGAAACAAGAGCCGATTTGTCCGCCCGGCGTGGTTGGGGTCTGTTTGGGAGCATTTGAAGCCAGTTTTGAGCACTTTTAAAATTTGGTGAAATTTGGGCGGACGACCGGTCGGACCTCACGAAAAGTCGGATTTTGGGCCATGGCAGATTTCGGCGAAGAGGCAATCTCTCACGAAACAAGAGCGATTTGTCCGCCCGGCGTGGTTGGGGTCTGTTTGGGAGCATTTGAAGCCAGTTTTGAGCACTTTTAAAATTTGGTGAAATTTGAGCGGACGACCGGTCGGACCTTCTGAAAAGTCGGATTTTGGGCCATGGCAGATTTCGGCGAAGAGAGGCAATCTCTCACGAAACAAGAGCCGATTTGTCCGCCCGGCGTGGTTGGGGTCTGTTTGGGAGCATTTGAAGCCAGTTTTGAGCACTTTTAAAATTTGGTGAAATTTGAGCGGACGACGGTCGGTCGGACCTTCTGAAAAGTCGGATTTTGGGCCATGGCAGATTTCGGCGAAGAGAGGCAATCTCTCCGCGAAACAAGAGCCGATTTGTCCGCCCGGCGTGGTTGGGGTCTGTTTGGGAGCATTTGAAGCCAGTTTTGAGCACTTTTAAAATTTGGTGAAATTTGAGCGGACGACCGGTCGGACCTTCTGAAAAGTCGGATTTTGGGCCATGGCAGATTTCGGCGAAGAGGCAATCTCTCACGAAACAAGAGCCGATTTGTCCGCCCGGCGTGGTTGGGGTCTGTTTGGGAGCATTTGAAGCCAGTTTTGAGCACTTTTAAAATTTGGTGAAATTTGAGCGGACGACCGGTCGGACCTTCTGAAAAGTCGGATTTTGGGCCATGGCAGATTTCGGCGAAGAGAGGCAATCTCTCACGAAACAAGAGCGATTTGTCCGCCCGGCGTGGTTGGGGTCTGTTTGGGAGCATTTGAAGCCAGTTTTGAGCACTTTTAAAATTTGGTGAAATTTGGGCGGACGACCGGTCGGACCTCACGAAAAGTCGGATTTTGGGCCATGGCAGATTTCGGCGAAGAGGCAATCTCTCACGAAACAAGAGCGATTTGTCCGCCCGGCGTGGTTGGGGTCTGTTTGGGAGCATTTGAAGCCAGTTTTGAGCACTTTTAAAATTTGGTGAAATTTGGGCGGACGACCGGTCGGCGGACCTTCTGAAAAGTCGGATTTTGGGCCATGGCAGATTTCGGCGAAGAGGCAATCTCTCACGAAACAAGAGCCGATTTGTCCGCCCGGCGTGGTTGGGGTCTGTTTGGGAGCATTTGAAGCCAGTTTTGAGCACTTTTAAAATTTGGTGAAATTTGAGCGGACGACCGGTCGGACCTTCTGAAAAGTCGGATTTTGGGCCATGGCAGATTTCGGCGAAGAGGCAATCTCTCCGCGAAACAAGAGCGATTTGTCCGCCCGGCGTGGTTGGGGTCTGTTTGGGAGCATTTGAAGCCAGTTTTGAGCACTTTTAAAATTTGGTGAAATTTGAGCGGACGACCGGTCGGCCCTTCTGAAAAGTCGGATTTTGGGCCATGGCAGATTTCGGCCGATGTTCATGGAATCTCTCACGAAACAAGAGCCGATTTGTCCGCCCGGCGTGGTTGGGGTCTGTTTGGGAGCATTTGAAGCCAGTTTTGAGCACTTTTAAAATTTGGTGAAATTTGAGCGGACGACCGGTCGGCGGACCTTCGAAAAGTCGGATTTTGGGCCATGGCAGATTTCGGCCGAAGAGGGCAATCTCTCCGCGAAACAAGAGCCGATTTGTCCGCCCGGCGTGGTTGGGGTCTGTTTGGGAGCATTTGAAGCCAGTTTTGAGCACTTTTAAAATTTGGTGAAATTTGGGCGGACGACCGGTCGGACCTCACGAAAAGTCGGATTTTGGGCCATGGCAGATTTCGGCGAAGAGGCAATCTCTCACGAAACAAGAGCCGATTTGTCCGCCAGGTGTGGTTGGGGTCTGTTTGGGAGCATTTGAAGCCAGTTTTGAGCACTTTTAAAATTTGGTGAAATTTGAGCGGACGACCGGTCGGACCTTCTGAAAGTCGGATTTTGGGCCATGGCAGATTTACGGCGAAGAGGCAATCTCTCACGAAACAAGAGCCGATTTGTCCGCCAGGTGTGGTTGGGGTCTGTTTGGGAGCATTTGAAGCCAGTTTTGAGCACTTTTAAAATTTGGTGAAATTTGGGCGGACGACCGGTCGGCGGACCTTCTGAAAAGTCGGATTTTGGGCCATGGCAGATTTCGGCGAAGAGGCAATCTCTCCGCGAAACAAGAGCGATTTGTCCGCCCGGCGTGGTTGGGGTCTGTTTGGGAGCATTTGAAGCCAGTTTTGAGCACTTTTAAAATTTGGTGAAATTTGAGCGGACGACCGGTCGGCCGGACCTTCACGAAAAGTCGGATTTTGGGCCATGGCAGATTTCGGCGAAGAGGCAATCTCTCACGAAACAAGAGCCGATTTGTCCGCCCGGCGTGGTTGGGGTCTGTTTGGGAGCATTTGAAGCCAGTTTTGAGCACTTTTAAAATTTGGTGAAATTTGAGCGGACGACGGTCCGGCGGACCTTCTGAAGAAGTCGGATTTTGGGCCATGGCAGATTTCGGCGAAGAGGCAATCTCTCCGCGAAACAAGAGCGATTTGTCCGCCCGGCGTGGTTGGGGTCTGTTTGGGAGCATTTGAAGCCAGTTTTGAGCACTTTTAAAATTTGGTGAAATTTGGGCGGACGACCGGTCGGACCTCACGAAAAGTCGGATTTTGGGCCATGGCAGATTTACGGCGAAGAGGCAATCTCTCACGAAACAAGAGCGATTTGTCCGCCCGGCGTGGTTGGGGTCTGTTTGGGAGCATTTGAAGCCAGTTTTGAGCACTTTTAAAATTTGGTGAAATTTGGGCGGACGACCGGTCGGACCTTCTGAAAAGTCGGATTTTGGGCCATGGCAGATTTACGGCGAAGAGAGGCAATTTCTCGCGAAACAAGAGCCGATTTGTCCGCCCGGCGTGGTTGGGGTCTGTTTGGGAGCATTTGAAGCCAGTTTTGAGCACTTTTAAAATTTGGTGAAATTTGAGCGGACGACCGGTCGGCGGACCTTCTGAAAAGTCGGATTTTGGGCCATGGCAGATTTCGGCGAAGAGGCAATCTCTCACGAAACAAGAGCGATTTGTCCGCCCGGCGTGGTTGGGGTCTGTTTGGGAGCATTTGAAGCCAGTTTTGAGCACTTTTAAAATTTGGTGAAATTTGAGCGGACGACCGGTCGGACCTCTACGAAAAAGTCGGATTTTGGGCCATGGCAGATTTCGGCGAAGAGGCAATTTCTCGCGAAACAAGAGCCGATTTGTCCGCCCGGCGTGGTTGGGGTCTGTTTGGGAGCATTTGAAGCCAGTTTTGAGCACTTTTAAAATTTGGTGAAATTTGAGCGGACGACGGTCGGACCTTCTGAAAAGTCGGATTTTGGGCCATGGCAGATTTCGGCGAAGAGGCAATCTCTCACGAAACAAGAGCGATTTGTCCGCCCGGCGTGGTTGGGGTCTGTTTGGGAGCATTTGAAGCCAGTTTTGAGCACTTTTAAAATTTGGTGAAATTTGAGCGGACGACCGGTCGGCGGACCTTACGAAAAGTCGGATTTTGGGCCATGGCAGATTTACGGCGAAGAGAGGCAATCTCTCACGAAACAAGAGCGATTTGTCCGCCCGGCGTGGTTGGGGTCTGTTTGGGAGCATTTGAAGCCAGTTTTGAGCACTTTTAAAATTTGGTGAAATTTGGGCGGACGACCGGTCGGCGGACCTTCTGAAAAGTCGGATTTTGGGCCATGGCAGATTTCGGCGAAGAGGCAATCTCTCACGAAACAAGAGCCGATTTGTCCGCCCGGCGTGGTTGGGGTCTGTTTGGGAGCATTTGAAGCCAGTTTTGAGCACTTTTAAAATTTGGTGAAATTTGAGCGGACGACCCGGTCGGACCTTACGAAAAAGTCGGATTTTGGGCCATGGCAGATTTCGGCGAAGAGGCAATCTCTCCGCGAAACAAGAGCGATTTGTCCGCCCGGCGTGGTTGGGGTCTGTTTGGGAGCATTTGAAGCCAGTTTGAGCACTTTTAAAATTTGGTGAAATTTGAGCGGACGACGGTCGGACCTTACGAAAAAGTCGGATTTTGGGCCATGGCAGATTTCGGCGAAGAGAGGCAATCTCTCACGAAACAAGAGCCGATTTGTCCGCCCGGCGTGGTTGGGGTCTGTTTGGGAGCATTTGAAGCCAGTTTTGAGCACTTTTAAAATTTGGTGAAATTTGGGCGGACGACCGGTCGGACCTCACTGAAAAGTCGGATTTTGGGCCATGGCAGATTTCGGCGAAGAGGCAATCTCTCACGAAACAAGAGCGATTTGTCCGCCCGGCGTGGTTGGGGTCTGTTTGGGAGCATTTGAAGCCAGTTTTGAGCACTTTTAAAATTTGGTGAAATTTGAGCGGACGACCGGTCGGACCTTCTGAAAAAGTCGGATTTTGGGCCATGGCAGATTTCGGCGAAGAGAGGCAATCTCTCACGAAACAAGAGCGATTTGTCCGCCCGGCGTGGTTGGGGTCTGTTTGGGAGCATTTGAAGCCAGTTTTGAGCACTTTTAAAATTTGGTGAAATTTGAGCGGACGACGGTCGGACCTCACGAAAAGTCGGATTTTGGGCCATGGCAGATTTCGGCGAAGAGGCAATCTCTCCGCGAAACAAGAGCGATTTGTCCGCCCGGCGTGGTTGGGGTCTGTTTGGGAGCATTTGAAGCCAGTTTTGAGCACTTTTAAAATTTGGTGAAATTTGAGCGGACGACCGGTCGGACCTTCTGAAAAGTCGGATTTTGGGCCATGGCAGATTCGGCGAAGAGAGGCAATCTCTCGAAACAAGAGCGATTTGTCCGCCAGCGTGGTTGGGGTCTGTTTGGGAGCATTTGAAGCCAGTTTTGAGCACTTTTAAAATTTGGTGAAATTTGAGCGGACGACGGTCGGACCTTCTGAAAAGTCGGATTTTGGGCCATGGCAGATTTCGGCGAAGAGGCAATCTCTCACGAAACAAGAGCGATTTGTCCGCCCGGCGTGGTTGGGGTCTGTTTGGGAGCATTTGAAGCCAGTTTTGAGCACTTTTAAAATTTGGTGAAATTTGAGCGGACGACCGGTCGGACCTCACGAAAGTCGGATTTTGGGCCATGGCAGATTTCGGCGAAGAGAGGCAATCTCTCACGAAACAAGAGCGATTTGTCCGCCCGGCGTGGTTGGGGTCTGTTTGGGAGCATTTGAAGCCAGTTTTGAGCACTTTTAAAATTTGGTGAAATTTGAGCGGACGACCGGTCGGCGGACCTTCTGAAAAGTCGGATTTTGGGCCATGGCAGATTTCGGCGAAGAGGCAATCTCTCACGAAACAAGAGCCGATTTGTCCGCCCGGCGTGGTTGGGGTCTGTTTGGGAGCATTTGAAGCCAGTTTTGAGCACTTTTAAAATTTGGTGAAATTTGGGCGGACGACCGGTCGGCGGACCTTACGAAAAGTCGGATTTTGGGCCATGGCAGATTTCGGCGAAGAGGCAATCTCTCCGCGAAACAAGAGCGATTTGTCCGCCCGGCGTGGTTGGGGTCTGTTTGGGAGCATTTGAAGCCAGTTTTGAGCACTTTTAAAATTTGGTGAAATTTGAGCGGACGACCGGTCGGACCTTCTGAAAAGTCGGATTTTGGGCCATGGCAGATTTCGGCGAAGAGGCAATCTCTCACGAAACAAGAGCGATTTGTCCGCCCGGCGTGGTTGGGGTCTGTTTGGGAGCATTTGAAGCCAGTTTTGAGCACTTTTAAAATTTGGTGAAATTTGAGCGGACGACCGGTCGGACCTCACGAAAAGTCGGATTTTGGGCCATGGCAGATTTCGGCGAAGAGGCAATCTCTCACGAAACAAGAGCCGATTTGTCCGCCCGGCGTGGTTGGGGTCTGTTTGGGAGCATTTGAAGCCAGTTTTGAGCACTTTTAAAATTTGGTGAAATTTGAGCGGACGACGGTCCGGACCTCTGAAAAGTCGGATTTTGGGCCATGGCAGATTTCGGCGAAGAGGCAATCTCTCACGAAACAAGAGCCGATTTGTCCGCCCGGCGTGGTTGGGGTCTGTTTGGGAGCATTTGAAGCCAGTTTTGAGCACTTTTAAAATTTGGTGAAATTTGAGCGGACGACCGGTCGGACCTCACGAAAAGTCGGATTTTGGGCCATGGCAGATTTCGGCGAAGAGGCAATCTCTCCGCGAAACAAGAGCGATTTGTCCGCCAGCGTGGTTGGGGTCTGTTTGGGAGCATTTGAAGCCAGTTTTGAGCACTTTTAAAATTTGGTGAAATTTGAGCGGACGACGGTCGGACCTCACGAAAAGTCGGATTTTGGGCCATGGCAGATTTCGGCGAAGAGGCAATCTCTCACGAAACAAGAGCGATTTGTCCGCCCGGCGTGGTTGGGGTCTGTTTGGGAGCATTTGAAGCCAGTTTTGAGCACTTTTAAAATTTGGTGAAATTTGGGCGGACGACCGGTCGGACCTCACGAAAAGTCGGATTTTGGGCCATGGCAGATTTCGGCGAAGAGGCAATCTCTCACGAAACAAGAGCCGATTTGTCCGCCCGGCGTGGTTGGGGTCTGTTTGGGAGCATTTGAAGCCAGTTTTGAGCACTTTTAAAATTTGGTGAAATTTGAGCGGACGACCGGTCGGCGGACCTTCTGAAAAGTCGGATTTTGGGCCATGGCAGATTTCGGCGAAGAGAGGCAATCTCTCCGCGAAACAAGAGCGATTTGTCCGCCCGGCGTGGTTGGGGTCTGTTTGGGAGCATTTGAAGCCAGTTTTGAGCACTTTTAAAATTTGGTGAAATTTGGGCGGACGACCGGTCGGCGGACCTTCTGAAAAGTCGGATTTTGGGCCATGGCAGATTTCGGCCGAAGAGGCAATCTCTCACGAAACAAGAGCGATTTGTCCGCCCGGCGTGGTTGGGGTCTGTTTGGGAGCATTTGAAGCCAGTTTTGAGCACTTTTAAAATTTGGTGAAATTTGAGCGGACGACCGGTCGGACCTTCTGAAAAAGTCGGATTTTGGGCCATGGCAGATTTCGGCGAAGAGGCAATCTCTCACGAAACAAGAGCCGATTTGTCCGCCCGGCGTGGTTGGGGTCTGTTTGGGAGCATTTGAAGCCAGTTTTGAGCACTTTTAAAATTTGGTGAAATTTGGGCGGACGACCGGTCGGACCTTACGAAAAGTCGGATTTTGGGCCATGGCAGATTTCGGCGAAGAGGCAATCTCTCACGAAACAAGAGCGATTTGTCCGCCCGGCGTGGTTGGGGTCTGTTTGGGAGCATTTGAAGCCAGTTTTGAGCACTTTTAAAATTTGGTGAAATTTGAGCGGACGACCGGTCGGACCTTCTGAAAAGTCGGATTTTGGGCCATGGCAGATTTCGGCGAAGAGGCAATCTCTCCGCGAAACAAGAGCGATTTGTCCGCCGGCGTGGTTGGGGTCTGTTTGGGAGCATTTGAAGCCAGTTTTGAGCACTTTTAAAATTTGGTGAAATTTGAGCGGACGACCGGTCGGCGGACCTTCTGAAAGTCGGATTTTGGGCCATGGCAGATTTCGGCGAAGAGGCAATCTCTCACGAAACAAGAGCCGATTTGTCCGCCCGGCGTGGTTGGGGTCTGTTTGGGAGCATTTGAAGCCAGTTTTGAGCACTTTTAAAATTTGGTGAAATTTGAGCGGACGACCGGTCGGACCTCACGAAAAGTCGGATTTTGGGCCATGGCAGATTTCGGCGAAGAGGCAATCTCTCACGAAACAAGAGCCGATTTGTCCGCCCGGCGTGGTTGGGGTCTGTTTGGGAGCATTTGAAGCCAGTTTTGAGCACTTTTAAAATTTGGTGAAATTTGAGCGGACGACGGTCGGACCTTCTGAAAAGTCGGATTTTGGGCCATGGCAGATTTCGGCGAAGAGGCAATCTCTCACGAAACAAGAGCGATTTGTCCGCCCGGCGTGGTTGGGGTCTGTTTGGGAGCATTTGAAGCCAGTTTTGAGCACTTTTAAAATTTGGTGAAATTTGAGCGGACGACCGGTCGGACCTTCACGAAAAAGTCGGATTTTGGGCCATGGCAGATTTCGGCGAAGAGGCAATCTCTCCGCGAAACAAGAGCCGATTTGTGCGCCAGGTGTGGTTGGGGTCTGTTTGGGAGCATTTGAAGCCAGTTTTGAGCACTTTTAAAATTTGGTGAAATTTGAGCGGACGACGGTCGGACCTTCTGAAAAGTCGGATTTTGGGCCATGGCAGATTTCGGCGAAGAGGCAATCTCTCACGAAACAAGAGCCGATTTGTCCGCCCGGCGTGGTTGGGGTCTGTTTGGGAGCATTTGAAGCCAGTTTTGAGCACTTTTAAAATTTGGTGAAATTTGAGCGGACGACGGTCGGACCTTCTGAAAAGTCGGATTTTGGGCCATGGCAGATTTCGGCGAAGAGAGGCAATCTCTCACGAAACAAGAGCCGATTTGTCCGCCCGGCGTGGTTGGGGTCTGTTTGGGAGCATTTGAAGCCAGTTTTGAGCACTTTTAAAATTTGGTGAAATTTGAGCGGACGACCGGTCGGACCTTACGAAAAGTCGGATTTTGGGCCATGGCAGATTTCGGCGAAGAGGCAATCTCTCACGAAACAAGAGCGATTTGTCCGCCCGGCGTGGTTGGGGTCTGTTTGGGAGCATTTGAAGCCAGTTTTGAGCACTTTTAAAATTTGGTGAAATTTGAGCGGACGACCGGTCGGACCTTCTGAAAAGTCGGATTTTGGGCCATGGCAGATTTCGGCGAAGAGGCAATCTCTCACGAAACAAGAGCGATTTGTCCGCCCGGCGTGGTTGGGGTCTGTTTGGGAGCATTTGAAGCCAGTTTTGAGCACTTTTAAAATTTGGTGAAATTTGAGCGGACGACGGTCGGACCTTCACGAAAAGTCGGATTTTGGGCCATGGCAGATTTCGGCGAAGAGGCAATCTCTCCGCGAAACAAGAGCGATTTGTCCGCCCGGCGTGGTTGGGGTCTGTTTGGGAGCATTTGAAGCCAGTTTTGAGCACTTTTAAAATTTGGTGAAATTTGGGCGGACGACCGGTCGGACCTTCGAAAAGTCGGATTTTGGGCCATGGCAGATTTCGGCCGAAGAGGCAATCTCTCCGCGAAACAAGAGCGATTTGTCCGCCCGGCGTGGTTGGGGTCTGTTTGGGAGCATTTGAAGCCAGTTTTGAGCACTTTTAAAATTTGGTGAAATTTGAGCGGACGACCGGTCGGACCTTCTGAAAAGTCGGATTTTGGGCCATGGCAGATTTCGGCGAAGAGAGGCAATCTCTCACGAAACAAGAGCCGATTTGTCCGCCCGGCGTGGTTGGGGTCTGTTTGGGAGCATTTGAAGCCAGTTTTGAGCACTTTTAAAATTTGGTGAAATTTGAGCGGACGACCGGTCGGCGGACCTTCTGAAAAGTCGGATTTTGGGCCATGGCAGATTTCGGCGAAGAGGCAATCTCTCACGAAACAAGAGCCGATTTGTCCGCCCGGCGTGGTTGGGGTCTGTTTGGGAGCATTTGAAGCCAGTTTTGAGCACTTTTAAAATTTGGTGAAATTTGAGCGGACGACGGTCGGTCGGACCTTCTGAAAAGTCGGATTTTGGGCCATGGCAGATTTCGGCGAAGAGGCAATCTCTCACGAAACAAGAGCCGATTTGTCCGCCCGGCGTGGTTGGGGTCTGTTTGGGAGCATTTGAAGCCAGTTTTGAGCACTTTTAAAATTTGGTGAAATTTGGGCGGACGACGGTCGGCGGACCTTCTGAAAAGTCGGATTTTGGGCCATGGCAGATTTCGGCGAAGAGGCAATCTCTCACGAAACAAGAGCGATTTGTCCGCCCGGCGTGGTTGGGGTCTGTTTGGGAGCATTTGAAGCCAGTTTTGAGCACTTTTAAAATTTGGTGAAATTTGAGCGGACGACCGGTCGGACCTTCTGAAAAGTCGGATTTTGGGCCATGGCAGATTTCGGCGAAGAAGGCAATCTCTCACGAAACAAGAGCCGATTTGTCCGCCCGGCGTGGTTGGGGTCTGTTTGGGAGCATTTGAAGCCAGTTTTGAGCACTTTTAAAATTTGGTGAAATTTGGGCGGACGACGGTCGGCGGACCTTCTGAAAAGTCGGATTTTGGGCCATGGCAGATTCGGCGAAGAGGCAATCTCTCCGCGAAACAAGAGCGATTTGTCCGCCCGGCGTGGTTGGGGTCTGTTTGGGAGCATTTGAAGCCAGTTTTGAGCACTTTTAAAATTTGGTGAAATTTGAGCGGACGACCGGTCGGACCTTCTGAAAGTCGGATTTTGGGCCATGGCAGATTTACGGCGAAGAGGCAATCTCTCACGAAACAAGAGCCGATTTGTCCGCCCGGCGTGGTTGGGGTCTGTTTGGGAGCATTTGAAGCCAGTTTTGAGCACTTTTAAAATTTGGTGAAATTTGGGCGGACGACCGGTCGGCGGACCTTCGAAAAGTCGGATTTTGGGCCATGGCAGATTTCGGCGAAGAGGCAATCTCTCACGAAACAAGAGCCGATTTGTCCGCCCGGCGTGGTTGGGGTCTGTTTGGGAGCATTTGAAGCCAGTTTTGAGCACTTTTAAAATTTGGTGAAATTTGAGCGGACGACCGGTCGGCGGACCTTCTGAAAAGTCGGATTTTGGGCCATGGCAGATTTCGGCGAAGAGAGGCAATCTCTCACGAAACAAGAGCCGATTTGTCCGCCCGGCGTGGTTGGGGTCTGTTTGGGAGCATTTGAAGCCAGTTTTGAGCACTTTTAAAATTTGGTGAAATTTGAGCGGACGACCGGTCGGACCTTCTGAAGTCGGATTTTGGGCCATGGCAGATTTCGGCCGAAGAGAGGCAATCTCTCACGAAACAAGAGCGATTTGTCCGCCCGGCGTGGTTGGGGTCTGTTTGGGAGCATTTGAAGCCAGTTTTGAGCACTTTTAAAATTTGGTGAAATTTGGGCGGACGACCGGTCGGACCTTCTGAAAAGTCGGATTTTGGGCCATGGCAGATTTCGGCCGAAGAGGCAATCTCTCACGAAACAAGAGCGATTTGTCCGCCCGGCGTGGTTGGGGTCTGTTTGGGAGCATTTGAAGCCAGTTTTGAGCACTTTTAAAATTTGGTGAAATTTGAGCGGACGACCGGTCGGACCTTACGAAAAGTCGGATTTTGGGCCATGGCAGATTTCGGCGAAGAGGCAATCTCTCACGAAACAAGAGCCGATTTGTCCGCCCGGCGTGGTTGGGGTCTGTTTGGGAGCATTTGAAGCCAGTTTTGAGCACTTTTAAAATTTGGTGAAATTTGAGCGGACGACCGGTCGGCGGACCTTCTGAAAAAGTCGGATTTTGGGCCATGGCAGATTTCGGCGAAGAGGCAATCTCTCCGCGAAACAAGAGCGATTTGTCCGCCCGGCGTGGTTGGGGTCTGTTTGGGAGCATTTGAAGCCAGTTTTGAGCACTTTTAAAATTTGGTGAAATTTGAGCGGACGACCGGTCGGACCTTACGAAAAGTCGGATTTTGGGCCATGGCAGATTTCGGCGAAGAGGCAATCTCTCACGAAACAAGAGCCGATTTGTCCGCCCGGCGTGGTTGGGGTCTGTTTGGGAGCATTTGAAGCCAGTTTTGAGCACTTTTAAAATTTGGTGAAATTTGAGCGGACGACGGTCGGACCTTCTGAAAAGTCGGATTTTGGGCCATGGCAGATTTCGGCGAAGAGGCAATCTCTCCGCGAAACAAGAGCGATTTGTCCGCCCGGCGTGGTTGGGGTCTGTTTGGGAGCATTTGAAGCCAGTTTTGAGCACTTTTAAAATTTGGTGAAATTTGAGCGGACGACCGGTCGGACCTTCTGAAAAGTCGGATTTTGGGCCATGGCAGATTTCGGCGAAGAGGCAATCTCTCACGAAACAAGAGCCGATTTGTCCGCCCGGCGTGGTTGGGGTCTGTTTGGGAGCATTTGAAGCCAGTTTTGAGCACTTTTAAAATTTGGTGAAATTTGAGCGGACGACGGTCGGACCTTCACGAAAAGTCGGATTTTGGGCCATGGCAGATTTCGGCCGAAGAAGGCAATCTCTCCGCGAAACAAGAGCGATTTGTCCGCCCGGCGTGGTTGGGGTCTGTTTGGGAGCATTTGAAGCCAGTTTTGAGCACTTTTAAAATTTGGTGAAATTTGGGCGGACGACCGGTCGGCGGACCTTCTGAAAAGTCGGATTTTGGGCCATGGCAGATTTCGGCGAAGAGGCAATCTCTCCGCGAAACAAGAGCCGATTTGTCCGCCCGGCGTGGTTGGGGTCTGTTTGGGAGCATTTGAAGCCAGTTTTGAGCACTTTTAAAATTTGGTGAAATTTGAGCGGACGACCGGTCGGACCTTCTGAAAAGTCGGATTTTGGGCCATGGCAGATTTCGGCGAAGAGGCAATCTCTCACGAAACAAGAGCGATTTGTCCGCCCGGCGTGGTTGGGGTCTGTTTGGGAGCATTTGAAGCCAGTTTGAGCACTTTTAAAATTTGGTGAAATTTGAGCGGACGACCGGTCGGCGGACCTCACGAAAAGTCGGATTTTGGGCCATGGCAGATTTCGGCGAAGAGGCAATCTCTCACGAAACAAGAGCGATTTGTCCGCCCGGCGTGGTTGGGGTCTGTTTGGGAGCATTTGAAGCCAGTTTTGAGCACTTTTAAAATTTGGTGAAATTTGAGCGGACGACCGGTCGGCGGACCTTCTGAAAAGTCGGATTTTGGGCCATGGCAGATTTCGGCGAAGAGAGGCAATCTCTCACGAAACAAGAGCCGATTTGTCCGCCCGGCGTGGTTGGGGTCTGTTTGGGAGCATTTGAAGCCAGTTTTGAGCACTTTTAAAATTTGGTGAAATTTGGGCGGACGACGGTCGGCGGACCTTCAGCAAAGTCGGATTTTGGGCCTTGGATGTTTTCGGCCGAAGAGAGGCAATCTCTCACGAAACAAGAGGCGATTTGTCCGCCCGGCGTGGTTGGGGTCTGTTTGGGAGCATTTGAAGCCAGTTTTGAGCACTTTTAAAATTTGGTGAAATTTGAGCGGACGACCGGTCGGACCTTACGAAAAGTCGGATTTTGGGCCATGGCAGATTTCGGCGAAGAGGCAATCTCTCCGCGAAACAAGAGCCGATTTGTCCGCCCGGCGTGGTTGGGGTCTGTTTGGGAGCATTTGAAGCCAGTTTTGAGCACTTTTAAAATTTGGTGAAATTTGGGCGGACGACCGGTCGGCGGACCTTCTGAAAAAGTCGGATTTTGGGCCATGGCAGATTTCGGCGAAGAGAGGCAATCTCTCACGAAACAAGAGCCGATTTGTCCGCCAGCGTGGTTGGGGTCTGTTTGGGAGCATTTGAAGCCAGTTTTGAGCACTTTTAAAATTTGGTGAAATTTGAGCGGACGACCGGTCGGACCTTCTGAAAAGTCGGATTTTGGGCCATGGCAGATTTCGGCGAAGAGAGGCAATCTCTCACGAAACAAGAGCCGATTTGTCCGCCCGGCGTGGTTGGGGTCTGTTTGGGAGCATTTGAAGCCAGTTTTGAGCACTTTTAAAATTTGGTGAAATTTGAGCGGACGACCGGTCGGACCTACTGAAAAGTCGGATTTTGGGCCATGGCAGATTTCGGCGAAGAGGCAATCTCTCACGAAACAAGAGCGATTTGTCCGCCCGGCGTGGTTGGGGTCTGTTTGGGAGCATTTGAAGCCAGTTTTGAGCACTTTTAAAATTTGGTGAAATTTGAGCCGGACGACGGTCCGGACCTTACGAAAAGTCGGATTTTGGGCCATGGCAGATTTCGGCCGAAGAGAGGCAATCTCTCACGAAACAAGAGCCGATTTGTCCGCCCGGCGTGGTTGGGGTCTGTTTGGGAGCATTTGAAGCCAGTTTTGAGCACTTTTAAAATTTGGTGAAATTTGAGCGGACGACGGTCGGACCTTCTGAAGTCGGATTTTGGGCCATGGCAGATTTCGGCCGAAGAGGCAATCTCTCCGCGAAACAAGAGCCGATTTGTCCGCCCGGCGTGGTTGGGGTCTGTTTGGGAGCATTTGAAGCCAGTTTTGAGCACTTTTAAAATTTGGTGAAATTTGAGCGGACGACCGGTCGGCGGACCTTCTGAAAAAGTCGGATTTTGGGCCATGGCAGATTTCGGCCGAAGAAAATGGAATCTCTCACGAAACAAGAGCCGATTTGTCCGCCCGGCGTGGTTGGGGTCTGTTTGGGAGCATTTGAAGCCAGTTTTGAGCACTTTTAAAATTTGGTGAAATTTGGGCGGACGACCGGTCGGACCTCACGAAGTCGGATTTTGGGCCATGGCAGATTTCGGCCGAAGAGAGGCAATCTCTCACGAAACAAGAGCCGATTTGTCCGCCCGGCGTGGTTGGGGTCTGTTTGGGAGCATTTGAAGCCAGTTTTGAGCACTTTTAAAATTTGGTGAAATTTGAGCGGGCGACGACGGTCGGCGGACCTCACGAAGTCGGATTTTGGGCCATGGCAGATTTCGGCCGAAGATAATGGAATCTCTCACGAAACAAGAGCGATTTGTCCGCCCGGCGTGGTTGGGGTCTGTTTGGGAGCATTTGAAGCCAGTTTTGAGCACTTTTAAAATTTGGTGAAATTTGAGCGGACGACCGGTCGGACCTTACGAAAAGTCGGATTTTGGGCCATGGCAGATTTCGGCGAAGAGGCAATCTCTCACGAAACAAGAGCCGATTTGTCCGCCAGCGTGGTTGGGGTCTGTTTGGGAGCATTTGAAGCCAGTTTTGAGCACTTTTAAAATTTGGTGAAATTTGAGCGGACGACGGTCCGGACCTTCACGAAAAAGTCGGATTTTGGGCCATGGCAGATTTCGGCGAAGAGGCAATCTCTCCGCGAAACAAGAGCCGATTTGTCCGCCCGGCGTGGTTGGGGTCTGTTTGGGAGCATTTGAAGCCAGTTTTGAGCACTTTTAAAATTTGGTGAAATTTGGGCGGACGACCGGTCGGACCTTACGAAAAGTCGGATTTTTGGGCCATGGCAGATTCGGCGAAGAGGCAATCTCTCCACGAAACAAGAGCGATTTGTCCGCCAGCGTGGTTGGGGTCTGTTTGGGAGCATTTGAAGCCAGTTTTGAGCACTTTTAAAATTTGGTGAAATTGAGCAGACGGAGTTTTGGGCCATGGCAGATTTAGAAGAGAGGCAATCTCTCGAAACAAGAGCCGATTTGTCCGCCCGAAGAAGCGTGGTTAGGTCATGTTTAGGGCCAGGTTTGAGCACTTTTAAAATTTGGTGGTAGAGCGGACTGACAGTCGGCGGACCTGCGAAGAGACGGTCCAGGACCTCCGAAAGTCGGATTTTGGGTACGCATGGCAGATTCGGCGAGAAGAAGAGAGAGCAATCTCTCCACGAGAAATAGAGCCCGATTTGTCCGCCCGGCGTGGTTGGGAGTCTGTTTGGGAGCATTTGAAGCCAGTTTTGAGCACTTTTAAAATTTGGTGAAATTCTGGGACCGGACGGCCGGTCAGGCAACCTCTACGAAAAAAGTCGGATTTTGAGCCGGACGACCGGCCATGGCAGATTTCGGCCG
>CM033630.1:30098278-30298360 GCA_019453435.1 Rhinogobius similis | reverse complement strand
TGAAATTTGGAGCCGGACGACCGGGTCCGACCTCACTAAAAGAATTTGATGGACGAATCGTCCGACCTCTAAAAGTCGCGATTTTTGGGCCATGGCGCAGATTTTCGGTCAAGAGAGGGCAATTCTCACCAAACAAGAGCCGACGAGTTATCGCCCATGGTTGGGGTCTGTTTAAGCATTTAGTCAGTTTTTGAGCAATCTCACTAAACAAGAGCCGATTTGTCCGCCTCGCCGTGGTTGGGGTCTGTTTGGCATATTTGAAGCCAGTTTTGAGCACTTTAAAATTTGGTGAAATTTGAGCCGACGACCGGTCCGACCTCACTTAAAAGTCGGATTTTGGGCCATGGCAGATTTCGTCAAGAGAGGCAATCTCTCACTAAACAAGAGCCGATTTGTCCGCTCGGGCGTGGTTGGGGTCTGTTTGGGAGCATTTGAAGCCAGTTTTGAGCACTTTTAAAATTTGGTGAAATTTGAGCCGGACGACCGGTCCGACTCCCTACGAAAGTCGGATTTTGGGCCATGGCAGATTTCGGCCGAAGAGAGGCAATCTCTCACTAAACAAGAGCCGATTTGTCACGCCCGCGTGGTTGGGGTCTGTTTGGGAGCATTTGAAGCCAGTTTTGAGCACTTTTAAAATTTGGTGAAATTTGAGCCGGACGACCGGTCCGGACCTCACGGAAAAGTCGGATTTTGGGCCATGGCAGATTTCGCCGAAGAGAGGCAATCTCTCACTAAACAAGAGCCGATTTGTTCACGGGCGTGGTTGGGGTCTGTTTGGGAGCATTTGAAGCCAGTTTTGAGCACTTTTTAAATTTGGTGAAATTTGAGCAGTACGTAGGTTCCGGGTCCTTACGAAAAGTCGGATTTTGGGCCATGGCAGATTTCGGCCGAAGAGAGGCAAATCTCTCACTAAACAAGAGCCGATTTGTCGCCCGGCGTGGTTGGGGTCTGTTTGGGAGCATTTGAAGCCAGTTTTGAGCACTTTTAAAATTTGGTGAAATTTGAGCCGGACGACCGGTCCGACCTCACGAAAGTCGGATTTTGGGCCATGGCAGATTTCGCCGAAGAGAGGCAATCTCTCACGAAACAAGAGCCGATTTGTCCGCCCGGCGTGGTTGGGGTCTGTTTGGGAGCATTTGAAGCCAGTTTTGAGCACTTTAAAATTTGGTGAAATTTGAGCCGGACGACCGGTCCGACCTTACGAAAGTCGGATTTTGGGCCATGGCAGATTTCGCCGAAGAGAGGCAATCTCTCACGAAACAAGAGCCGATTTGTCCGCCCGGCGTGGTTGGGGTCTGTTTGGGAGCATTTGAAGCCAGTTTTGAGCACTTTTAAAATTTGGTGAAATTTGAGCCGGACGACCGGACCTTACGAAAAGTCGGATTTTGGGCCATGGCAGATTTCGGCCGAAGAGAGGCAATCTCTCACGAAACAAGAGCCGATTTGTCCGCCCGGCGTGGTTGGGGTCTGTTTGGGAGCATTTGAAGCCAGTTTTGAGCACTTTTAAAATTTGGTGAAATTTGAGCCGGACGACAGTTCAGTCCAGACCTTACGAAAAGTCGGATTTTGGGCCATGGCAGATTTCGGCCGAAGAGAGGCAATCTCTCACGAAACAAGAGCCGATTTGTCCGCCCGGGCGTGGTTGGGGTCTGTTTGGGAGCATTTGAAGCCAGTTTTGAGCACTTTTAAAATTTGGTGAAATTTGAGCCGGACGACCGGTCCGGACCTTACGAAAGTTGGATTTTGGGCCATGGCAGATTTCGGCCGAAGAGAGGCAAACTCACGAAACAAGAGCCGATTTGTCCGCCAGGTCGTGGTTGGGGTCTGTTTGGGAGCATTTGAAGCCAGTTTTGAGCACTTTTAAAATTTGGTGAAATTTGAGCCGTCGACCTGTCCGGACCTCACGAAAAGTCGGATTTTGGGCCATGGCAGATTTCGGCGAAGAGAGGCAATCTCACTAAACAAGAGCCGATTTGTCCGCCCGGGCGTGGTTGGGGTCTGTTTGGGAGCATTTGAAGCCAGTTTTGAGCACTTTTAAAATTTGGTGAAATTTGAGCCGACGACCGTCCGGACCTCACTAAAAGTCGGATTTTGGGCCATGGCAGATTTCGGCCGAAGAGAGGCAATCTCTCACGAAACAAGAGCCGATTTGTCCGCCGGGCGTGGTTGGGGTCTGTTTGGGAGCATTTGAAGCCAGTTTTGAGCACTTTTAAAATTTGGTGAAATTTGAGCGGACGACCGGTCCGGCCGGACCTTACGAAAAGTCGGATTTTGGGCCATGGCAGATTTCGGCACAAGAGCGGCAATCACACACTAAACAAGAGCCGATTTGTCCGCCCGGCGTGGTTGGGGTCTGTTTGGGAGCATTTGAAGCCAGTTTTGAGCACTTTTAAAATTTGGTGAAATTTGAGCCGGACGACCGGTCCGGACCTTCTAAAAGTCGGTTTTTGGGCCATGGCAGATTTCGGCCGAGAGAGGCAATCTCTCACGAAACAAGAGCCGATTTGTCCGCCCGGCGTGGTTGGGGTCTGTTTGGGAGCATTTGAAGCCAGTTTTGAGCACTTTTAAAATTTGGTGAAATTTGAGCCGGACGACCGGTCCGACCTCACGAAAGTCGGATTTTGGGCCATGGCAGATTTCGCCGAAGAGAGGCAATCTCTCACGAAACAAGAGCCGATTTGTCCGCCCGGCGTGGTTGGGGTCTGTTTGGGAGCATTTGAAGCCAGTTTTGAGCACTTTTAAAATTTGGTGAAATTTGAGCCGGACGACCATCCGGACCTTACGAAAGTCGGATTTTGGGCCATGGCAGATTTCGGCCGAAGAGAGGCAATCTCTCACGAAACAAGAGCCGATTTGTCCGCCCGGGCGTGGTTGGGGTCTGTTTGGGAGCATTTGAAGCCAGTTTTGAGCACTTTTAAAATTTGGTGAAATTTGAGCCGGACGACCGGTCCGGACCTCACGAAAAGTCGGATTTTGGGCCATGGCAGATTTCGGCCGAAGAGAGGCAATCTCTCACGAAACAAGAGCCGATTTGTCCGCCCGGCGTGGTTGGGGTCTGTTTGGGAGCATTTGAAGCCAGTTTTGAGCACTTTTAAAATTTGGTGAAATTTGAGCCGACGACCGGTCCGCACCTTACGAAAAGTCGGATTTTGGGCCATGGCAGATTTCGGCCGAAGAGAGGCAATCTCTCACGAAACAAGAGCCGATTTGTCCGCCCGGCGTGGTTGGGGTCTGTTTGGGAGCATTTGAAGCCAGTTTTGAGCACTTTTAAAATTTGGTGAAATTTGAGCCGGACGACCGGTCCGACCTCACTACAAGACGGATATTGGGCCATGGCAGATTTCGGCCAAGAGAGGCAATCTCTCACTAAACAAGAGCCGATTTGTCCGCCCGGGCGTGGTTGGGGTCTGTTTGGGAGCATTTGAAGCCAGTTTTGAGCACTTTTAAAATTTGGTGAAATTTGAGCCGGACGACCGTCGTCCGGACCTCACTAAAAGTCGGATTTTGGGCCATGGCAGATTTCGGCCGAAGAGAGGCAATCTCTCACGAAACAAGAGCCGATTTGTCCGCCCGGCGTGGTTGGGGTCTGTTTGGGAGCATTTGAAGCCAGTTTTGAGCACTTTTAAAATTTGGTGAAATTTGAGCCGGACGACCGGTCCGGACCTTACGAAAAGTCGGATTTTGGGCCATGGCAGATTTCTGCCGAAGAGAGGCAATCTCTCACGAAACAAGAGCCGATTTGTCCGCCCGGCGTGGTTGGGGTCTGTTTGGGAGCATTTGAAGCCAGTTTTGAGCACTTTTAAAATTTGGTGAAATTTGAGCCGGACGACCGGTCCGACCTCACGAAAAGTCGGATTTTGGGCCATGGCAGATTTCGTCAGAAGAGAGGCAATCTCTCACGAAACAAGAGCCGATTTGTCCGCCCGGCGTGGTTGGGGTCTGTTTGGGAGCATTTGAAGCCAGTTTTGAGCACTTTTAAAATTTGGTGAAATTTGAGCCGACGACCGTCCGGACCTTACGAAAAGTCGGATTTTGGGCCATGGCAGATTTCGCCGAAGAGAGGCAATCTCTCACTAAACAAGAGCCGATTTGTCCGCCCGGCGTGGTTGGGGTCTGTTTGGGAGCATTTGAAGCCAGTTTTGAGCACTTTTAAAATTTGGTGAAATTTGAGCCGGACGACCGGTCCGGACCTTACGAAAAGTCGGATTTTGGGCCATGGCAGATTTCGGCCGAAGAGAGGCAATCTCTCACGAAACAAGAGCCGATTTGTCCGCCCGGCGTGGTTGGGGTCTGTTTGGGAGCATTTGAAGCCAGTTTTGAGCACTTTTAAAATTTGGTGAAATTTGAGCCGACGACCGGTCCGGACCTTACGAAAAGTCGGATTTTGGGCCATGGCAGATTTCGGCCGAAGAGAGGCAATCTCTCACTAAACAAGAGCCGATTTGTCCGCCCGGCGTGGTTGGGGTCTGTTTGGGAGCATTTGAAGCCAGTTTTGAGCACTTTTAAAATTTGGTGAAATTTGAGCCGGACGACCGGTCCGGACCTCACGAAAAGTCGGATTTTGGGCCATGGCAGATTTCGCCGAAGAGAGGCAATCTCTCACTAAACAAGAGCCGATTTGTCCGCCAGGGCGTGGTTGGGGTCTGTTTGGGAGCATTTGAAGCCAGTTTTGAGCACTTTTAAAATTTGGTGAAATTTGAGCTGACGACCGTTCCGTTCCTTACTTTTAGTCGGATTTTGGGCCATGGCAGATTTCGGCCGAAGAGAGGCAATCTCTCACGAAACAAGAGCCGATTTGTCCGGCGTGGTTGGGGTCTGTTTGGGAGCATTTGAAGCCAGTTTTGAGCACTTTTAAAATTTGGTGAAATTTGAGCCGGACGACCGGTCCGACTTTAGTTAAGTCGGATTTTGGGCCATGGCAGATTTCGGCCGAAGAGAGGCAATCTCTCACGAAACAAGAGCCGATTTGTTCTGCCGGCGTGGTTGGGGTCTGTTTGGGAGCATTTGAAGCCAGTTTTGAGCACTTTTAAAATTTGGTGAAATTTGAGCCGGACGACCGGTCCGACCTTACGAAAGTCGGATTTTGGGCCATGGCAGATTTCGTCAAGAGAGGCAATCTCTCACGAAACAAGAGCCGATTTGTCCGCCCGGCGTGGTTGGGGTCTGTTTGGGAGCATTTGAAGCCAGTTTTGAGCACTTTTAAAATTTGGTGAAATTTGAGCGGACGACCGGTCCGACCTTACGAAAGTCGGATTTTGGGCCATGGCAGTTTTCTGCCGAAGAGAGGCAATCTCTCACGAAACAAGAGCCGATTTGTCCGCCCGGCGTGGTTGGGGTCTGTTTGGGAGCATTTGAAGCCAGTTTTGAGCACTTTTAAAATTTGGTGAAATTTGAGCCGGACGACCGGGCCGACCTTCACGAAAAGTCGGATTTTGGGCCATGGCAGATTTCGTCAAGAGAGGCAATCTCTCACTAAACAAGAGCCGATTTGTCCGCCCGGCGTGGTTGGGGTCTGTTTGGGAGCATTTGAAGCCAGTTTTGAGCACTTTTAAAATTTGGTGAAATTTGAGCCGACGACCGTCCGGACCTTACGAAAAGTCGGATTTTGGGCCATGGCAGATTTCGCCGAAGAGAGGCAATCTCTCACGAAACAAGAGCCGATTTGTCCGCCCGGCGTGGTTGGGGTCTGTTTGGGAGCATTTGAAGCCAGTTTTGAGCACTTTTAAAATTTGGTGAAATTTGAGCCGGACGACCAGTCCGGACCTCACGAAAAGTCGGATTTTGGGCCATGGCAGATTTCGGACCAAGACAGGCAATCACTCAACAAACAAGAGCCGATTTGTCCGCCCGGCGTGGTTGGGGTCTGTTTGGGAGCATTTGAAGCCAGTTTTGAGCACTTTTAAAATTTGGTGAAATTTGAGCCGACGACGACCGGTCCGACCTTACGAAAAGTCGGATTTTGGGCCATGGCAGATTTCGCCGAAGAGAGGCAATCTCTCACTAAACAAGAGCCGATTTGTCCGCCCGGGCGTGGTTGGGGTCTGTTTGGGAGCATTTGAAGCCAGTTTTGAGCACTTTTAAAATTTGGTGAAATTTGAGCCGGACGACCGGTCCGGACCTTACGAAAAGTCGGATTTTGGGCCATGGCAGATTTCGTCCGAAGAGAGGCAATCTCTCACTAAACAAGAGCCGATTTGTCCGCCCGGCGTGGTTGGGGTCTGTTTGGGAGCATTTGAAGCCAGTTTTGAGCACTTTTAAAATTTGGTGAAATTTGAGCCGGACGACCGGTCCGGCCGGACCTTACGAAAAGTCGGATTTTGGGCCATGGCAGATTTCGGCCGAAGAGAGGCAATCTCTCACGAAACAAGAGCCGATTTGTCCGCCCGGCGTGGTTGGGGTCTGTTTGGGAGCATTTGAAGCCAGTTTTGAGCACTTTTAAAATTTGGTGAAATTTGAGCCGGACGACCGGTCCGGACCTCACGAAAAGTCGGATTTTGGGCCATGGCAGATTTCGGCCGAAGAGAGGCAATCTCTCACGAAACAAGAGCCGATTTGTCCGCCCGGCGTGGTTGGGGTCTGTTTGGGAGCATTTGAAGCCAGTTTTGAGCACTTTTAAAATTTGGTGAAATTTGAGCCGGACGACCGGTCCGACCTTACGAAAGTCGGATATTGGGACATGGCTGATTTCGGCCGACGAGAGGCAATCTCACTAAACAAGAGCCGATTTGTCCGCCCGGCGTGGTTGGGGTCTGTTTGGGAGCATTTGAAGCCAGTTTTGAGCACTTTTAAAATTTGGTGAAATTTGAGCCGGACGACCGGTCCGCCGACCTTACTTAAAAGTCGGATTTTGGGCCATGGCAGATTTCGTCGAAGAGAGGCAATCTCTAACTAAACAAGAGCCGATTTGTCCGCCCGGCGTGGTTGGGGTCTGTTTGGGAGCATTTGAAGCCAGTTTTGAGCACTTTTAAAATTTGGTGAAATTTGAGCCGGACGACCGTTCGGACCGGACCTTACGAAAAGTCGGATTTTGGGCCATGGCAGATTTCGCCAAGAGAGGAAATCTATCACTAAACAAGAGCCGATTTGTCCGCCGGGCGTGGTTGGGGTCTGTTTGGGAGCATTTGAAGCCAGTTTTGAGCACTTTTAAAATTTGGTGAAATTTGAGCCGACGACCGTCCGACCTTACGAAAAGTCGGATTTTGGGCCATGGCAGATTTCGGCCGAAGAGAGGCAATCTCTCACTAAACAAGAGCCGATTTGTCCGCCCGGCGTGGTTGGGGTCTGTTTGGGAGCATTTGAAGCCAGTTTTGAGCACTTTTAAAATTTGGTGAAATTTGAGCCGGACGTGTCCGGCCCTCACGTAAAGTCGGATTTTGGGCCATGGCAGATTTCGACCAAGAGAGGCAATCTCTCACTAAACAAGAGCCGATTTGTCCGCCGGCGTGGTTGGGGTCTGTTTGGGAGCATTTGAAGCCAGTTTTGAGCACTTTTAAAATTTGGTGAAATTTGAGCCGACGACCGGTCCGACCTCACGAAAAGTCGGATTTTGGGCCATGGCAGATTTCGGCCATAGATAGGCAATTTCTCACGTAACAAGAGCCGATTTGTCCGCCCGGCGTGGTTGGGGTCTGTTTGGGAGCATTTGAAGCCAGTTTTGAGCACTTTTAAAATTTGGTGAAATTTGAGCCGACGACCGTCCGACCTTACTAAAAGTCGGATTTTGGGCCATGGCAGATTTCGGCCGAAGAGAGGCAATCTCTCACTAAACAAGAGCCGATTTGTCCGCCCGGCGTGGTTGGGGTCTGTTTGGGAGCATTTGAAGCCAGTTTTGAGCACTTTTAAAATTTGGTGAAATTTGAGCCGGACGACCGTCCGACCTTACGAAAAGTCGGATTTTGGGCCATGGCAGATTTCGGCCGAAGAGAGGCTATCTCTCAAGAAACAAGAGCCGATTTGTCCGCCCGGCGTGGTTGGGGTCTGTTTGGGAGCATTTGAAGCCAGTTTTGAGCACTTTTAAAATTTGGTGAAATTTGAGCCGGACGACCGGTCCGGCCCGACCTTACGAAAAGTCGGATTTAGGGCCATGTCAGATTTCCGCCGAAGAGAGGCAATCTCTCACTAAACAAGAGCCGATTTGTCCGCCCAGGCGTGGTTGGGGTCTGTTTGGGAGCATTTGAAGCCAGTTTTGAGCACTTTTAAAATTTGGTGAAATTTGAGCCGGACGACCGGTCCGACCTTACGAAAAGTCGGATTTTGGGCCATGGCAGATTTCGCCGAAGAGAGGCAATTTCTCACAAAACAAGAGCCGATTTGTCCGCCCGGCGTGGTTGGGGTCTGTTTGGGAGCATTTGAAGCCAGTTTTGAGCACTTTTAAAATTTGGTGAAATTTGAGCCGGACGACCGGTCCGACCTTACGAAAGTCGGATTTTGGGCCATGGCAGATTTCGCCGAAGAGAGGCAATCTCTCACGAAACAAGAGCCGATTTGTCCGCCCGGCGTGGTTGGGGTCTGTTTGGGAGCATTTGAAGCCAGTTTTGAGCACTTTTAAAATTTGGTGAAATTTGAGCCGGACGACCGTCCGACCTTACGAAAAGTCGGATTTTGGGCCATGGCAGATTTCGGCAAGAGAGGCAATCTCTCACTAAACAAGAGCCGATTTGTCCGCCCGGCGTGGTTGGGGTCTGTTTGGGAGCATTTGAAGCCAGTTTTGAGCACTTTTAAAATTTGGTGAAATTTGAGCCTGCCGACCCCAACGGACCTCACGAAAAGTCGGATTTTGGGCCATGGCAGATTTCGGACGATGAGAGGCAATTTCTCACAAAACAAGAGCCGATTTGTCCGCCCGGCGTGGTTGGGGTCTGTTTGGGAGCATTTGAAGCCAGTTTTGAGCACTTTTAAAATTTGGTGAAATTTGAGCCGGACGACCGTCCGACCTTACGAAAGTCGGATTTTGGGCCATGGCAGATTTCGTCAAGAGAGGCAATCTCTCACTAAACAAGAGCCGATTTGTCCGCCAGGGCGTGGTTGGGGTCTGTTTGGGAGCATTTGAAGCCAGTTTTGAGCACTTTTAAAATTTGGTGAAATTTGAGCCGGACGACCGGTCCGGCCCGACCTAACGTAAAGTCGGATTTTCAGCCATGGAAGATTACGCCCAAAGAGAGGCAATCTCTCACGAAACAAGAGCCGATTTGTCCGCCCGGCGTGGTTGGGGTCTGTTTGGGAGCATTTGAAGCCAGTTTTGAGCACTTTTAAAATTTGGTGAAATTTGAGCCGGACGACCGTCCGACCTTACTAAAAGTCGGATTTTGGGCCATGGCAGATTTCGCCGAAGAGAGGCAATCTCTCACGAAACAAGAGCCGATTTGTCCGCCCGGCGTGGTTGGGGTCTGTTTGGGAGCATTTGAAGCCAGTTTTGAGCACTTTTAAAATTTGGTGAAATTTGAGCCGGACGACCGGTCCGGACCAAACGAAAAGTCGGAGTTTGGGCCATGGCAGATTTCGGCCGAAGAGAGGCAATCTCACTAAACAAGAGCCGATTTGTCCCCTCGGCGTGGTTGGGGTCTGTTTGGGAGCATTTGAAGCCAGTTTTGAGCACTTTTAAAATTTGGTGAAATTTGAGCCGACGACCGGTCCGGCCTTACGAAAAGTCGGATTTTGGGCCATGGCAGATTTCGGCCGAAGAGAGGCAATCTCTCACAAAACAAGAGCCGATTTGTCCGCCCGGCGTGGTTGGGGTCTGTTTGGGAGCATTTGAAGCCAGTTTTGAGCACTTTTAAAATTTGGTGAAATTTGAGCCGGACGACCGATCCGGCCCGACCTTACTAAAAGTCGGATTTTGGGCCATGGCAGATTTCGCCGAAGAGAGGCAATCTCTCACTAAACAAGAGCCGATTTGTCCGCCCGGCGTGGTTGGGGTCTGTTTGGGAGCATTTGAAGCCAGTTTTGAGCACTTTTAAAATTTGGTGAAATTTGAGCCGACGACCGGTCCGACCTTACGAAAGTCGGATTTTGGGCCATGGCAGATTTCGTCAAGAGAGGCAATCTCTCACTAAACAAGAGCCGATTTGTCCGCCCGGCGTGGTTGGGGTCTGTTTGGGAGCATTTGAAGCCAGTTTTGAGCACTTTTAAAATTTGGTGAAATTTGAGCCGACGACCGGTCCGACCTCACGAAAAGTCGGATTTTGGGCCATGGCAGATTTCGCCGAAGAGAGGCAATCTCTCACGAAACAAGAGCCGATTTGTCCGCCCGGGCGTGGTTGGGGTCTGTTTGGGAGCATTTGAAGCCAGTTTTGAGCACTTTTAAAATTTGGTGAAATTTGAGCCGGACGACCGGTCCGACCTCACTTAAAAGTCGGATTTTGGGCCATGGCAGATTTCGGCCGAAGAGAGGCAATCTCTCACGAAACAAGAGCCGATTTGTCCGCCCGGCGTGGTTGGGGTCTGTTTGGGAGCATTTGAAGCCAGTTTTGAGCACTTTTAAAATTTGGTGAAATTTGAGCCGGACGACCGGTCCGACCTCACTTAAAAGTCGGATTTTGGGCCCTGGCAGATTTCGGCCGAAGAGAGGCAATCTCTCACAAAACAAGAGCCGATTTGTCCGCCCGGCGTGGTTGGGGTCTGTTTGGGAGCATTTGAAGCCAGTTTTGAGCACTTTTAAAATTTGGTGAAATTTGAGCCGACGACCGTCCGACCTTACGAAAAGTCGGATTTTGGGCCATGGCAGATTTCGCCGAAGAGAGGCAATCTCTCACGAAACAAGAGCCGATTTGTCCGCCCGGCGTGGTTGGGGTCTGTTTGGGAGCATTTGAAGCCAGTTTTGAGCACTTTTAAAATTTGGTGAAATTTGAGCCGGACGACCGGTCCGGACCTCACGAAAAGTCGGATTTTGGGCCATGGCAGATTTCGGCCGAAGAGAGGCAATCTCTCACTAAACAAGAGCCGATTTGTCCGCCCGGCGTGGTTGGGGTCTGTTTGGGAGCATTTGAAGCCAGTTTTGAGCACTTTTAAAATTTGGTGAAATTTGAGCCGGACGACCGTCCGACCTCACTAAAAGTCGGATTTTGGGCCATGGCAGATTTCGCCGAAGAGAGGCAATCTCTCACTAAACAAGAGCCGATTTGTCCGCCCGGGCGTGGTTGGGGTCTGTTTGGGAGCATTTGAAGCCAGTTTTGAGCACTTTTAAAATTTGGTGAAATTTGAGCCGGACGACCGTCCGACCTTACGAAAAGTCGGATTTTGGGCCATGGCAGATTTCGGCCGAAGAGAGGCAATCTCTCACGAAACAAGAGCCGATTTGTCCGCCCGGGCGTGGTTGGGGTCTGTTTGGGAGCATTTGAAGCCAGTTTTGAGCACTTTTAAAATTTGGTGAAATTTGAGCCGACGACCGTCCGACCTTACGAAAGTCGGATTTTGGGCCATGGCAGATTTCGCCGAAGAGAGGCAATCTCTCACAAAACAAGAGCCGATTTGTCCGCCCGGCGTGGTTGGGGTCTGTTTGGGAGCATTTGAAGCCAGTTTTGAGCACTTTTAAAATTTGGTGAAATTTGAGCCGACGACCGGTCCGACCTTACTTAAAAGTCGGATTTTGGGCCATGGCAGATTTCGGCCAAGAGAGGCAATCTCTCACTAAACAAGAGCCGATTTGTCCGCCCGGCGTGGTTGGGGTCTGTTTGGGAGCATTTGAAGCCAGTTTTGAGCACTTTTAAAATTTGGTGAAATTTGAGCCGGACGACCGGTCCGCCGACCTCACTTAAAAGTCGGATTTTGGGCCATGGCAGATTTCGCCGAAGAGAGGCAATCTCTCACTAAACAAGAGCCGATTTGTCCGCCCGGCGTGGTTGGGGTCTGTTTGGGAGCATTTGAAGCCAGTTTTGAGCACTTTTAAAATTTGGTGAAATTTGAGCCGGACGACCGTCCGCCGACCTTACGAAAGTCGGATTTTGGGCCATGGCAGATTTCGCCGAAGAGAGGCAATCTCTCACGAAACAAGAGCCGATTTGTCCGCCCGGCGTGGTTGGGGTCTGTTTGGGAGCATTTGAAGCCAGTTTTGAGCACTTTTAAAATTTGGTGAAATTTGAGCCGGACGACCGGTCCGACCGGACCTTACGAAAAGTCGGATTTTGGGCCATGGCAGATTTCGGCCGAAGAGAAGCAATCTCTCACTAAACAAGAGCCGATTTGTCCGCCCGGCGTGGTTGGGGTCTGTTTGGGAGCATTTGAAGCCAGTTTTGAGCACTTTTAAAATTTGGTGAAATTTGAGCCGGACGACCGGTCCGACCTCACTAAAAGTCGGATTTTGGGCCATGGCAGATTTCGTCAAGAGAGGCATTCTCTCACTAAACAAGAGCCGATTTGTCCGCCCGGCGTGGTTGGGGTCTGTTTGGGAGCATTTGAAGCCAGTTTTGAGCACTTTTAAAATTTGGTGAAATTTGAGCCGGACGACCGGTCCGGACCTTACGAAAAGTCGGATTTTGGGCCATGGCAGATTTCGGGCCGAAGAGAGGCAATCTCTCACGAAACAAGAGCCGATTTGTCCGCCCGGCGTGGTTGGGGTCTGTTTGGGAGCATTTGAAGCCAGTTTTGAGCACTTTTAAAATTTGGTGAAATTTGAGCCGGACGACCGGTCCGACCTCACGAAAGTCGGATTTTGGGCCATGGCAGATTTCGCCGAAGAGAGGCAATCTCTCACTAAACAAGAGCCGATTTGTCCGCCCGGGCGTGGTTGGGGTCTGTTTGGGAGCATTTGAAGCCAGTTTTGAGCACTTTAAAATTTGGTGAAATTTGAGCCGGACGACCGTCCGGACCTTACGTAAAGTCGGATTTTGGGCCATGGCAGATTTGGCCGAAGAGAGGCAATCTCTCACGAAACAAGAGCCGATTTGTCCGCCCGGCGTGGTTGGGGTCTGTTTGGGAGCATTTGAAGCCAGTTTTGAGCACTTTTAAAATTTGGTGAAATTTGAGCCGACGACCGTCCGACCTCACAAAAGTCGGATTTTGGGCCATGGCAGATTTCGCCGAAGAGAGGCAATCTCACTAAACAAGAGCCGATTTGTCCGCCCGGCGTGGTTGGGGTCTGTTTGGGAGCATTTGAAGCCAGTTTTGAGCACTTTTAAAATTTGGTGAAATTTGAGCCGACGACCGTCCGACCTTACGAAAAGTCGGATTTTGGGCCATGGCAGATTTCGCCAAGAGAGGCAATCTCTAACTAAACAAGAGCCGATTTGTCCGCCCGGCGTGGTTGGGGTCTGTTTGGGAGCATTTGAAGCCAGTTTTGAGCACTTTTAAAATTTGGTGAAATTTGAGCCGGACGACCGTCCGACCTCACGAAAAGTCGGATTTTGGGCCATGGCAGATTTCGGTCAAGAGAGGCAATCTCTCACTAAACAAGAGCCGATTTGTCCGCCCGGCGTGGTTGGGGTCTGTTTGGGAGCATTTGAAGCCAGTTTTGAGCACTTTTAAAATTTGGTGAAATTTGAGCCCGGACGACCGTCCGACCTCACGAAAGTCGGATTTTGGGCCATGGCAGATTTCGCCGAAGAGAGGCAATCTCTCACAAAACAAGAGCCGATTTGTCCGCCCGGCGTGGTTGGGGTCTGTTTGGGAGCATTTGAAGCCAGTTTTGAGCACTTTTAAAATTTGGTGAAATTTGAGCCGGACGACCGTCCGGCCGACCTTACGAAAGTCGGATTTTGGGCCATGGCAGATTTCGCCGAAGAGAGGCAATCTCTCACTAAACAAGAGCCGATTTGTCCGCCCGGCGTGGTTGGGGTCTGTTTGGGAGCATTTGAAGCCAGTTTTGAGCACTTTTAAAATTTGGTGAAATTTGAGCCGACGACCGTCCGACCTTACTTAAAAGTCGGATTTTGGGCCATGGCAGATTTCGCCGAAGAGAGGCAATCTCTCACGAAACAAGAGCCGATTTGTCCGCCCGGCGTGGTTGGGGTCTGTTTGGGAGCATTTGAAGCCAGTTTTGAGCACTTTTAAAATTTGGTGAAATTTGAGCCGGACGACCGGTCCGACCTCACTAAAAGTCGGATTTTGGGCCATGGCAGATTTCGCCGAAGAGAGGCAATCTCTCACAAAACAAGAGCCGATTTGTCCGCCCGGCGTGGTTGGGGTCTGTTTGGGAGCATTTGAAGCCAGTTTTGAGCACTTTTAAAATTTGGTGAAATTTGAGCCGGACGACCGGTCCGACCTCACTAAAAGTCGGATTTTGGGCCATGGCAGATTTCGCCGAAGAGAGGCAATCTCTCACTAAACAAGAGCCGATTTGTCCGCCCGGCGTGGTTGGGGTCTGTTTGGGAGCATTTGAAGCCAGTTTTGAGCACTTTTAAAATTTGGTGAAATTTGAGCCGACGACCGTCCGACCTTACGAAAAGTCGGATTTTGGGCCATGGCAGATTTCGCCGAAGAGAGGCAATCTCACTAAACAAGAGCCGATTTGTCCGCCGGCGTGGTTGGGGTCTGTTTGGGAGCATTTGAAGCCAGTTTTGAGCACTTTTAAAATTTGGTGAAATTTGAGCCGGACGACCGGTCCGACCTCACGAAAAGTCGGATTTTGGGCCATGGCAGATTTCGCCGAAGAGAGGCAATCTCTCACTAAACAAGAGCCGATTTGTCCGCCCGGCGTGGTTGGGGTCTGTTTGGGAGCATTTGAAGCCAGTTTTGAGCACTTTTAAAATTTGGTGAAATTTGAGCCGGACGACCGTCCGACCTTACGAAAGTCGGATTTTGGGCCATGGCAGATTTCGGCCGAAGAGAGGCAATCTCTCACTAAACAAGAGCCGATTTGTCCGCCCGGCGTGGTTGGGGTCTGTTTGGGAGCATTTGAAGCCAGTTTTGAGCACTTTTAAAATTTGGTGAAATTTGAGCCGGACGACCGGTCCGACCTCACTAAAAGTCGGATTTTGGGCCATGGCAGATTTCGTCGAAGAGAGGCAATCTCTCACTAAACAAGAGCCGATTTGTCCGCCTCGGCGTGGTTGGGGTCTGTTTGGGAGCATTTGAAGCCAGTTTTGAGCACTTTTAAAATTTGGTGAAATTTGAGCCGACGACCGTCCGTCCGACCTTACGAAAAGTCGGATTTTGGGCCATGGCAGATTTCGCCGAAGAGAGGCAATCTCACTAAACAAGAGCCGATTTGTCCGCCCGGCGTGGTTGGGGTCTGTTTGGGAGCATTTGAAGCCAGTTTTGAGCACTTTTAAAATTTGGTGAAATTTGAGCCGGACGACCGTCCGCCGACCTCACGAAAGTCGGATTTTGGGCCATGGCTGATTTCGGCAAGAGAGGCAATCTCTCACTTAACAAGAGCCGATTTGTCCGCCCGGCGTGGTTGGGGTCTGTTTGGGAGCATTTGAAGCCAGTTTTGAGCACTTTTAAAATTTGGTGAAATTTGAGCCGACGACCGTCCGACCTCACTAAAAGTCGGATTTTGGGCCATGGCAGATTTCGCCGAAGAGAGGCAATCTCTCACTAAACAAGAGCCGATTTGTCCGCCCGGCGTGGTTGGGGTCTGTTTGGGAGCATTTGAAGCCAGTTTTGAGCACTTTTAAAATTTGGTGAAATTTGAGCCGGACGACCGGTCCGACCTTACGAAAAGTCGGATTTTGGGCCATGGCAGATTTCGCCGAAGAGAGGCAAACTCTCTCAAAACAAGAGCCGATTTGTCCGCCCGGCGTGGTTGGGGTCTGTTTGGGAGCATTTGAAGCCAGTTTTGAGCACTTTTAAAATTTGGTGAAATTTGAGCCGGACGACCGTCCGACCTTACGAAAGTCGGATTTTGGGCCATGGCAGATTTCGCCAAGAGAGGCAATCTCTCACTAAACAAGAGCCGATTTGTCCGCCCGGCGTGGTTGGGGTCTGTTTGGGAGCATTTGAAGCCAGTTTTGAGCACTTTTAAAATTTGGTGAAATTTGAGCCGACGACCGGTCCGGACCTTACGAAAGTCGGATTTTGGGCCATGGCAGATTTCGCCGAAGAGAGGCAATCTCTCACTAAACAAGAGCCGATTTGTCCGCCCGGCGTGGTTGGGGTCTGTTTGGGAGCATTTGAAGCCAGTTTTGAGCACTTTTAAAATTTGGTGAAATTTGAGCCCGGACGACCGGTCCGGACCCCACGAAAGTCGGATTTTGGGCCATGGCAGATTTCGTCAAGAGAGGCAATCTCTCACTAAACAAGAGCCGATTTGTCCGCCCGGCGTGGTTGGGGTCTGTTTGGGAGCATTTGAAGCCAGTTTTGAGCACTTTTAAAATTTGGTGAAATTTGAGCCGGACGACCGTCCGACCTCACGAAAAGTCGGATTTTGGGCCATGGCAGATTTCGGCCGAAGAGAGGCAATCTCACTAAACAAGAGCCGATTTGTCCGCCCGGCGTGGTTGGGGTCTGTTTGGGAGCATTTGAAGCCAGTTTTGAGCACTTTTAAAATTTGGTGAAATTTGAGCCGGACGACCGGTCCGACCTATTAAAAGTCGGATTTTGGGCCATGGCAGATTTCGTCGAAGAGAGGCAATCTCTCACTAAACAAGAGCCGATTTGTCCGCCCGGCGTGGTTGGGGTCTGTTTGGGAGCATTTGAAGCCAGTTTTGAGCACTTTTAAAATTTGGTGAAATTTGAGCCGGACGACCGTCCGCCGACCTTACGAAAAGTCGGATTTTGGGCCATGGCAGATTTCGGCCAAGAGAGGCAATCTCTCACTAAACAAGAGCCGATTTGTCCGCCCGGCGTGGTTGGGGTCTGTTTGGGAGCATTTGAAGCCAGTTTTGAGCAATATTAAAATTTGGTGAAATTTGAGCCGGACGACCGGTCCGCAGCGTACGAAAAGTCGGATTTTGGGCCATGGCAGATTTCGCCGAAGAGAGGCAATCTCTCACTAAACAAGAGCCGATTTGTCCGCCCGGGCGTGGTTGGGGTCTGTTTGGGAGCATTTGAAGCCAGTTTTGAGCACTTTTAAAATTTGGTGAAATTTGAGCCGGACGACCGGTCCGACCTCACGAAAAGTCGGATTTTGGGCCATGGCAGATTTCGCCGAAGAGAGGCAATCTCTCACTAAACAAGAGCCGATTTGTCCGCCCAGGCGTGGTTGGGGTCTGTTTGGGAGCATTTGAAGCCAGTTTTGAGCACTTTTAAAATTTGGTGAAATTTGAGCCGGACGACCGGTCCGACCGGACCTTACGAAAAGTCGGATTTTGGGCCATGGCAGATTTCGGCCGAAGAGAGGCAATCTCTCACTATTCTTGAGCCGATTTGTCCGCCCGGCGTGGTTGGGGTCTGTTTGGGAGCATTTGAAGCCAGTTTTGAGCACTTTTAAAATTTGGTGAAATTTGAGCCGGACGACCGGTCCGACCTTACGAAAAGTCGGATTTTGGGCCATGGCAGATTTCGTCAAGAGAGGCAATCTCACTAAACAAGAGCCGATTTGTCCGCCGGCGTGGTTGGGGTCTGTTTGGGAGCATTTGAAGCCAGTTTTGAGCACTTTTAAAATTTGGTGAAATTTGAGTCGGACCACCGTCCGCCGACCTTACGAAAATTCTGATTTTGGGCCATGGCAGATTTCGCCGAAGAGAGGCAATCTCTCACTAAACAAGAGCCGATTTGTCCGCCCGGCGTGGTTGGGGTCTGTTTGGGAGCATTTGAAGCCAGTTTTGAGCACTTTTAAAATTTGGTGAAATTTGAGCCGGACGACCGTCCGACCTTACGAAAAGTCGGATTTTGGGCCATGGCAGATTTCGCCGAAGAGAGGCAAACTCTCACGAAACAAGAGCCGATTTGTCCGGCCGGCGTGGTTGGGGTCTGTTTGGGAGCATTTGAAGCCAGTTTTGAGCACTTTTAAAATTTGGTGAAATTTGAGCCGGACGACCGGTCCGGACCTTACGAAAAGTCGGATTTTGGGCCATGGCAGAAATCGTCCGAAGAGAGGCAATCTCTCACGAAACAAGAGCCGATTTGTCCGCCCGGCGTGGTTGGGGTCTGTTTGGGAGCATTTGAAGCCAGTTTTGAGCACTTTTAAAATTTGGTGAAATTTGAGCCGACGACCGGTCCGACCTTACTTAAAAGTCGGATTTTGGGCCATGGCAGATTTCGCCGAAGAGAGGCATTCTCTCACTAAACAAGAGCCGATTTGTCCGCCCGGCGTGGTTGGGGTCTGTTTGGGAGCATTTGAAGCCAGTTTTGAGCACTTTTAAAATTTGGTGAAATTTGAGCCGGACGACCGGTCCGGACCTCACGAAAAGTCGGATTTTGGGCCATGGCAGATTTCGCCGAAGAGAGGCAATCTCTCACGAAACAAGAGCCGATTAGTCCGCCAGGTCGTGGTTGGGGTCTGTTTGGGAGCATTTGAAGCCAGTTTTGAGCACTTTTAAAATTTGGTGAAATTTGAGCCGGACGACCGTCCGACCTTACTTAAAAGTCGGATTTTGGGCCATGGCAGATTTCGCCGAAGAGAGGCAATCTCACTAAACAAGAGCCGATTTGTCCGCCCGGCGTGGTTGGGGTCTGTTTGGGAGCATTTGAAGCCAGTTTTGAGCACTTTTAAAATTTGGTGAAATTTGAGCCGGACGACCGGTCCGGCCGGACCTTACGAAAAGTCGGATTTTGGGCCATGGCAGATTTCGTCAAGAGAGGCAATCTCTCACTAAACAAGAGCCGATTTGTCCGCCCGGCGTGGTTGGGGTCTGTTTGGGAGCATTTGAAGCCAGTTTTGAGCACTTTTAAAATTTGGTGAAATTTGAGCCGGACGACCGGTCCGCACCTTACGAAAAGTCGGATTTTGGGCCATGGCAGATTTCGGCCGAAGAGAGTCAATCTATCACTAAACTAGAGGCGTTTTGTCCGCAGGTCGTGGTTGGGGTCTGTTTGGGAGCATTTGAAGCCAGTTTTGAGCACTTTTAAAATTTGGTGAAATTTGAGCCGGACGACCGGTCCGCACCTTACGAAAAGTCGGATTTTGGGCCAAGGCAGATTTCGGCCGAAAAGAGGCAAACTCTCACGTAACAAGAGCCGATTTGTCCGCCCGGCGTGGTTGGGGTCTGTTTGGGAGCATTTGAAGCCAGTTTTGAGCACTTTTAAAATTTGGTGAAATTTGAGCCGGACGACCGGTCCGACCTTACGAAAGTCGGATTTTGGGCCATGGCAGATTTCGCCGAAGAGAGGCAATCTCTCACTAAACAAGAGCCGATTTGTCCGCCGGCGTGGTTGGGGTCTGTTTGGGAGCATTTGAAGCCAGTTTTGAGCACTTTTAAAATTTGGTGAAATTTGAGCCGACGACCGTCCGACCTCACGAAAAGTCGGATTTTGGGCCATGGCAGATTTCGCCGAAGAGAGGCAATCTCTCACTAAACAAGAGCCGATTTGTCCGCCAGGGCGTGGTTGGGGTCTGTTTGGGAGCATTTGAAGCCAGTTTTGAGCACTTTTAAAATTTGGTGAAATTTGAGCCGGACGACCGGTCCGGCCGGACCTTACGAAAAGTCGGATTTTGGGCCATGGCAGATTTCGGCCGAAGAGAGGCAATCTCACTAAACAAGAGCCGATTTGTCCGGGCGTGGTTGGGGTCTGTTTGGGAGCATTTGAAGCCAGTTTTGAGCACTTTTAAAATTTGGTGAAATTTGAGCCGACGACCGTCCGACCTTACTTAAAAGTCGGATTTTGGGCCATGGCAGATTTCGCCGAAGAGAGGCAATCTCTCACTAAACAAGAGCCGATTTGTCCGCCCGGCGTGGTTGGGGTCTGTTTGGGAGCATTTGAAGCCAGTTTTGAGCACTTTTAAAATTTGGTGAAATTTGAGCCGGACGACCGGTCCGACCTCATTTAAAAGTCGGATTTTGGGCCATGGCAGATTTCGCCGAAGAGAGGCAATCTCTCTCTAAACTAGAGCCGATTTGTCCTCCGGGCGTGGTTGGGGTCTGTTTGGGAGCATTTGAAGCCAGTTTTGAGCACTTTTAAAATTTGGTGAAATTTGAGCCGGACGACCGGTCCGACCTTACTTAAAAGTCGGATTTTGGGCCATGGCAGATTTCGCCGAAGAGAGGCAATCTCTCACTAAACAAGAGCCGATTTGTCCGCCCGGCGTGGTTGGGGTCTGTTTGGGAGCATTTGAAGCCAGTTTTGAGCACTTTTAAAATTTGGTGAAATTTGAGCCGGACGACCGGTCCGGACCTTACGAAAGTCGGATTTTGGGCCATGGCAGATTTCGGCCTTAGAGAGGCAATCTCTCACTAAACAAGAGCCGATTTGTCCGCCCGGCGTGGTTGGGGTCTGTTTGGGAGCATTTGAAGCCAGTTTTGAGCACTTTTAAAATTTGGTGAAATTTGAGCCGACGACCGTCCGACCTTACGAAAAGTCGGATTTTGGGCCATGGCAGATTTCGCCGAAGAGAGGCAATCTCTCACTAAACAAGAGCCGATTTGTCCGCCCGGCGTGGTTGGGGTCTGTTTGGGAGCATTTGAAGCCAGTTTTGAGCACTTTTAAAATTTGGTGAAATTTGAGCCGGACGACCGGTCCGGACCTTACGAAAAGTCGGATTTTGGGCCATGGCAGATTTCGGCAGAAGTGTGTCATTCTCTCAGTATACATGAGCTGATTTGTCCGCCGGGCGTGGTTGGGGTCTGTTTGGGAGCATTTGAAGCCAGTTTTGAGCACTTTTAAAATTTGGTGAAATTTGAGCCGGACGACCGGTCCGGACCTTACGAAAAGTCGGATTTTGGGCCATGGCAGATTTCGCCGAAGAGAGGCAATCTCACTAAACAAGAGCCGATTTGTCCGCCCGGCGTGGTTGGGGTCTGTTTGGGAGCATTTGAAGCCAGTTTTGAGCACTTTTAAAATTTGGTGAAATTTGAGCCGGACGACCGGTCCGACCTTACGAAAAGTCGGATTTTGGGCCATGGCAGATTTCGGCCGAAGAGAGGCAATCTCTCACGAAACAAGAGCCGATTTGTCCGCCCGGCGTGGTTGGGGTCTGTTTGGGAGCATTTGAAGCCAGTTTTGAGCACTTTTAAAATTTGGTGAAATTTGAGCCGGACGACCGGTCCGGACCTTACGAAGTCGGATTTTGGGCCATGGCAGATTTCGGCCGAAGAGAGGCAATCTCTCACGAAACAAGAGCCGATTTGTCCGCCCGGCGTGGTTGGGGTCTGTTTGGGAGCATTTGAAGCCAGTTTTGAGCACTTTTAAAATTTGGTGAAATTTGAGCCGACGACCGGTCCGACCTTACTAAAAGTCGGATTTTGGGCCATGGCAGAGTTCCGCCGAAGAGAGGCAATCTCTCACGAAACAAGAGCCGATTTGTCCGCCCGGCGTGGTTGGGGTCTGTTTGGGAGCATTTGAAGCCAGTTTTGAGCACTTTTAAAATTTGGTGAAATTTGAGCCGGACGACCGGTCCGGACCTTACGAAAGTTGGATTTTGGGCCATGGCAGATTTCGGCGAAGAGAGGCAATCTCTCACTAAACAAGAGCCGATTTGTCCGCCCGGCGTGGTTGGGGTCTGTTTGGGAGCATTTGAAGCCAGTTTTGAGCACTTTTAAAATTTGGTGAAATTTGAGCCGGACGACCGGTCCGCCGACCTTACAAAAGTCGGATTTTGGGCCATGGCAGATTTCGCCGAAGAGAGGCAATCTCTCACTAAACAAGAGCCGATTTGTCCGCCCGGCGTGGTTGGGGTCTGTTTGGGAGCATTTGAAGCCAGTTTTGAGCACTTTTAAAATTTGGTGAAATTTGAGCCGGACGACCGGTCCGACCTTACGAAAAGTCGGATTTTGGGCCATGGCAGATTTCGTCAAGAGAGGCAATCTCTCACTAAACAAGAGCCGATTTGTCCGCCCGGCGTGGTTGGGGTCTGTTTGGGAGCATTTGAAGCCAGTTTTGAGCACTTTTAAAATTTGGTGAAATTTGAGCCGGACGACCGGTCCGACCTCACGAAAGTCGGATTTTGGGCCATGGCAGATTTCGTCAAGAGAGGCAATCTCTCACTAAACAAGAGCCGATTTGTCCGCCCGGCGTGGTTGGGGTCTGTTTGGGAGCATTTGAAGCCAGTTTTGAGCACTTTTAAAATTTGGTGAAATTTGAGCCGGACGACCGGTCCGACCTCACGAAAAGTCGGATTTTGGGCCATGGCAGATTTCGCCGAAGAGAGGCAATCTCTCACTAAACAAGAGCCGATTTGTCCGCCCGGCGTGGTTGGGGTCTGTTTGGGAGCATTTGAAGCCAGTTTTGAGCACTTTTAAAATTTGGTGAAATTTGAGCCGACGACCGGTCCGACCTTACGAAAAGTCGGATTTTGGGCCATGGCAGATTTCGCCGAAGAGAGGCAATCTGTCACGAAACAAGAGCCGATTTGTCACGGGGTGGTTGGGGTCTGTTTGGGAGCATTTGAAGCCAGTTTTGAGCACTTTTAAAATTTGGTGAAATTTGAGCCGGACGACCGGTCCGACCTTACGAAAAGTCGGATTTTGGGCCATGGCAGATTTCGCCGAAGAGAGGCAATCTCTCACTAAACAAGAGCCGATTTGTCCGCCCGGCGTGGTTGGGGTCTGTTTGGGAGCATTTGAAGCCAGTTTTGAGCACTTTTAAAATTTGGTGAAATTTGAGCCGACGACCGTCCGTCCGACCTTACTAAAAGTCGGATTTTGGGCCATGGCAGATTTCGCCGAAGAGAGGCAATCTCTCACTAAACAAGAGCCGATTTGTCCGCCCGGCGTGGTTGGGGTCTGTTTGGGAGCATTTGAAGCCAGTTTTGAGCACTTTTAAAATTTGGTGAAATTTGAGCCGGACGACCGTCCGACCTTACTTAAAAGTCGGATTTTGGGCCATGGCAGATTTCGGCCAAGAGAGGCAATCTCTCACTAAACAAGAGCCGATTTGTCCGCCCGGCGTGGTTGGGGTCTGTTTGGGAGCATTTGAAGCCAGTTTTGAGCACTTTTAAAATTTGGTGAAATTTGAGCCGGACGACCGGTCCGACCTCACGAAAAGTCGGATTTTGGGCCATGGCAGATTTCGGCCGAAGAGAGGCAATCTCTCACGAAACAAGAGCCGATTTGTCCGCCCGGCGTGGTTGGGGTCTGTTTGGGAGCATTTGAAGCCAGTTTTGAGCACTTTTAAAATTTGGTGAAATTTGAGCCGACGACCGGTCCGACCTTACTTAAAAGTCGGATTTTGGGCCATGGCAGATTTCGCCGAAGAGAGGCAATCTCTCACTAAACAAGAGCCGATTTGTCCGCCCGGCGTGGTTGGGGTCTGTTTGGGAGCATTTGAAGCCAGTTTTGAGCACTTTTAAAATTTGGTGAAATTTGAGCCGGACGACCGTCCGACCTTACGAAAAGTCGGATTTTGGGCCATGGCAGATTTCGGCCGAAGAGAGGCAATCTCTCACTAAACAAGAGCCGATTTGTCCGCCCGGCGTGGTTGGGGTCTGTTTGGGAGCATTTGAAGCCAGTTTTGAGCACTTTTAAAATTTGGTGAAATTTGAGCCGGACGACCGGTCCGACCTTACGAAAGTCGGATTTTGGGCCATGGCAGATTTCGCCGAAGAGAGGCAATCTCTCACGAAACAAGAGCCGATTTGTCCGCCCGGCGTGGTTGGGGTCTGTTTGGGAGCATTTGAAGCCAGTTTTGAGCACTTTTAAAATTTGGTGAAATTTGAGCCGGACGACCGGTCCGGACCTTACGAAAAGTCGGATTTTGGGCCATGGCAGATTTCGTCAGAAGAGAGGCAATCTCTCACGAAACAAGAGCCGATTTGTCCGCCCGGCGTGGTTGGGGTCTGTTTGGGAGCATTTGAAGCCAGTTTTGAGCACTTTTAAAATTTGGTGAAATTTGAGCCGGACGACCGGTCCGACCTTACGAAAGTCGGATTTTGGGCCATGGCAGATTTCGGCCGTAGCGTGGCAATCTCACTAGAAACAAGAGCCGATTTGTCCGCCCGGCGTGGTTGGGGTCTGTTTGGGAGCATTTGAAGCCAGTTTTGAGCACTTTTAAAATTTGGTGAAATTTGAGCCGACGACCGGTCCGACCTAACGATAAGTCGGATTTTGGGCCATGGCAGATTTCGTCCGAAGAGAGGCAATCTCTCACGAAACAAGAGCCGATTTGTCCGCCCGGCGTGGTTGGGGTCTGTTTGGGAGCATTTGAAGCCAGTTTTGAGCACTTTTAAAATTTGGTGAAATTTGAGCCGGACGACCGGTCCGGACCTTACGAAAAGTCGGATTTTGGGCCATGGCAGATTACGCCAGAAGAGAGGCAATCTCTCACGAAACAAGAGCCGATTTGTCCGCCCGGCGTGGTTGGGGTCTGTTTGGGAGCATTTGAAGCCAGTTTTGAGCACTTTTAAAATTTGGTGAAATTTGAGCGGACGTCCGGTCTGGCCGGACCTTACGAAAAGTCGGATTTTGGGCCATGGCAGATTTCGTCGAAGAGAGGCAATCTCTCACGAAACAAGAGCCGATTTGTCCGCCCGGCGTGGTTGGGGTCTGTTTGGGAGCATTTGAAGCCAGTTTTGAGCACTTTTAAAATTTGGTGAAATTTGAGCCGACGACGACCGTCCGACCTTACGAAAAGTCGGATTTTGGGCCATGGCAGATTTCGGCCGAAGAGAGGCAATCTCTCACGAAACAAGAGCCGATTTGTCCGCCCGGCGTGGTTGGGGTCTGTTTGGGAGCATTTGAAGCCAGTTTTGAGCACTTTTAAAATTTGGTGAAATTTGAGCCGGACGACCGGTCCGACCTTACGTTAAGTCGGATTTTGGGCCATGGCAGATTTCGGCCGAAGAGAGGCAATCTCTCACTAAACAAGAGCCGATTTGTCCGCCGGCGTGGTTGGGGTCTGTTTGGGAGCATTTGAAGCCAGTTTTGAGCACTTTTAAAATTTGGTGAAATTTGAGCCGGACGACCGGTCCGGACCTTACGAAAAGTCGGATTTTGGGCCATGGCAGATTTCGGCCGAAGAGAGGCAATCTCTCACTAAACAAGAGCCGATTTGTCCGCCCGGCGTGGTTGGGGTCTGTTTGGGAGCATTTGAAGCCAGTTTTGAGCACTTTTAAAATTTGGTGAAATTTGAGCCGGACGACCGGTCCGTACTTAAAGTTATGTAGGATTTTGGTCCATGGCAGATTTCTGCAGAAGAGAGGCAATCTCTCACGAAACAAGAGCCGATTTGTCCGCCCGGCGTGGTTGGGGTCTGTTTGGGAGCATTTGAAGCCAGTTTTGAGCACTTTTAAAATTTGGTGAAATTTGAGCCGGACGACCGGTCCGCACCTTACGAAAAGTCGGATTTTGGGCCATGGCAGATTTCGGCCGAAGAGAGGCAATCTCTCACTAAACAAGAGCCGATTTGTCCGCCCGGCGTGGTTGGGGTCTGTTTGGGAGCATTTGAAGCCAGTTTTGAGCACTTTTAAAATTTGGTGAAATTTGAGCCGGACGACCGTCCGTCCGACCTTACGAAAGTCGGATTTTGGGCCATGGCAGATTTCGTCAAGAGAGGCAATCTCTCACTAATCAAGAGCCGATTTGTCCGCCCGGCGTGGTTGGGGTCTGTTTGGGAGCATTTGAAGCCAGTTTTGAGCACTTTTAAAATTTGGTGAAATTTGAGACCGACGACCGGTCCGGACCTTACGAAAAGTCGGATTTTGGGCCATGGCAGATTTCGGCCGAAGAGAGGCAATCTCTCACGAAACAAGAGCCGATTTGTCCGCCCGGCGTGGTTGGGGTCTGTTTGGGAGCATTTGAAGCCAGTTTTGAGCACTTTTAAAATTTGGTGAAATTTGAGCCGTACTACAGGTCCGACCGGACCTTACGAAAAGTCGGATTTTGGGCCATGGCAGATTTCGGCAGAAGAGAGGCAATCTCTCACGAAACAAGAGCCGATTTGTCCGCCCGGCGTGGTTGGGGTCTGTTTGGGAGCATTTGAAGCCAGTTTTGAGCACTTTTAAAATTTGGTGAAATTTGAGCCGGACGACCGGTCCGACCTCATTTAAAAGTCGGATTTTGGGCCATGGCAGATTTCGCCGAAGAGAGGCAATCTCTCACGAAACAAGAGCCGATTTGTCCGCCCGGCGTGGTTGGGGTCTGTTTGGGAGCATTTGAAGCCAGTTTTGAGCACTTTTAAAATTTGGTGAAATTTGAGCCGGACGACCGGTCCGACCTTACGAAAAGTCGGATTTTGGGCCATGGCAGATTTCTGCCGAAGAGAGGCAATCTCTCACGAAACAAGAGCCGATTTGTCCGCCCGGCGTGGTTGGGGTCTGTTTGGGAGCATTTGAAGCCAGTTTTGAGCACTTTTAAAATTTGGTGAAATTTGAGCCGACGACCGGTCCGACCTTACTAAAAGTCGGATTTTGGGCCATGGCAGATTTCTCGTCAAGAGAGGCAATCTCTCACGAAACAAGAGCCGATTTGTCCGCCCGGCGTGGTTGGGGTCTGTTTGGGAGCATTTGAAGCCAGTTTTGAGCACTTTTAAAATTTGGTGAAATTTGAGCCGGACGACCGGTCCGACCGGACCTTACGAAAAGTCGGATTTTGGGCCATGGCAGATTTCGCCGAAGAGAGGCAATCTCTCACGAAACAAGAGCCGATTTGTCCGCCGGCGTGGTTGGGGTCTGTTTGGGAGCATTTGAAGCCAGTTTTGAGCACTTTTAAAATTTGGTGAAATTTGAGCCGGACGACCGTCCGACCGACCTTACGAAAAGTCGGATTTTGGGCCATGGCAGATTTCGGCAAGAGAGGCAATCTCTCACGAAACAAGAGCCGATTTGTCCGCCCGGCGTGGTTGGGGTCTGTTTGGGAGCATTTGAAGCCAGTTTTGAGCACTTTTAAAATTTGGTGAAATTTGAGCCGGACGACCGGTCCGACCTTACTTAAAAGTCGGATTTTGGGCCATGGCAGATTTCGCCGAAGAGAGGCAATCTCTCACGAAACAAGAGCCGATTTGTCCGCCCGGCGTGGTTGGGGTCTGTTTGGGAGCATTTGAAGCCAGTTTTGAGCACTTTTAAAATTTGGTGAAATTTGAGCGGACGACCGTCCGGACCTTACGAAAAGTCGGATTTTGGGCCATGGCAGATTTCGCCGAAGAGAGGCAAACTCTCACTAAACAAGAGCCGATTTGTCCGCCCGGCGTGGTTGGGGTCTGTTTGGGAGCATTTGAAGCCAGTTTTGAGCACTTTTAAAATTTGGTGAAATTTGAGCGGACGACCGGTCCGACCTCACTTAAAAGTCGGATTTTGGGCCATGGCAGATTTCGCCGAAGAGAGGCAATCTCTCACGAAACAAGAGCCGATTTGTCCGCCCGGCGTGGTTGGGGTCTGTTTGGGAGCATTTGAAGCCAGTTTTGAGCACTTTTAAAATTTGGTGAAATTTGAGCCGGACGACCGGTCCGGACCTTACGAAAAGTCGGATTTTGGGCCATGGCAGATTTCGCCGAAGAGAGGCAATCTCTCACGAAACAAGAGCCGATTTGTCCGCCCGGCGTGGTTGGGGTCTGTTTGGGAGCATTTGAAGCCAGTTTTGAGCACTTTTAAAATTTGGTGAAATTTGAGCCGGACGACCGGTCCGACCGGACCTTACGACAAGTCGGATTTTGGGCCATGGCAGATTTCGGCAGAAGAGAGGCAATCTCTCACCTAACAAGAGCCGATTTGTCCGCCCGGCGTGGTTGGGGTCTGTTTGGGAGCATTTGAAGCCAGTTTTGAGCACTTTTAAAATTTGGTGAAATTTGAGCCAGACGACCGTCCGCCGACCTTACGAAAAGTCGGATTTTGGGCCATGGCAGATTTCGCCGAAGAGAGGCAATCTCTCACTAAACAAGAGCCGATTTGTCCGCCCGGGCGTGGTTGGGGTCTGTTTGGGAGCATTTGAAGCCAGTTTTGAGCACTTTTAAAATTTGGTGAAATTTGAGCCGGACGACCGGTCCGACCTTAAGTAAAGTCGGATTTTGGGCCATGGCAGATTTCGGCAGAAGAGAGGCAATCTCTCACGAAACAAGAGCCGATTTGTCCGCCCGGCGTGGTTGGGGTCTGTTTGGGAGCATTTGAAGCCAGTTTTGAGCACTTTTAAAATTTGGTGAAATTTGAGCCGGACGACCGTTCCGGCCGGACCTTACGAAAAGTCGGATTTTGGGCCATGGCAGATTTCTGCCGAAGAGAGGCAATCTCTCACTAAACAAGAGCCGATTTGTCCGCCCGGCGTGGTTGGGGTCTGTTTGGGAGCATTTGAAGCCAGTTTTGAGCACTTTTAAAATTTGGTGAAATTTGAGCCGGACGACCGGTCCGGACCTTACGAAAAGTCGGATTTTGGGCCATGGCAGATTTCGGCCGAAGAGAGGCAATCTCTCACGAAACAAGAGCCGATTTGTCCGCCCGGCGTGGTTGGGGTCTGTTTGGGAGCATTTGAAGCCAGTTTTGAGCACTTTTAAAATTTGGTGAAATTTGAGCGGACGACCCGTCCGGACCTTACGAAAAGTCGGATTTTGGGCCATGGCAGATTTCGTCCGAAGAGAGGCAATCTCTCACGAAACAAGAGCCGATTTGTCCGCCCGGCGTGGTTGGGGTCTGTTTGGGAGCATTTGAAGCCAGTTTTGAGCACTTTTAAAATTTGGTGAAATTTGAGCCGACGACGACCGTCCGACCTTACCAAATGTCGGATTTTGGGCCATGTCAGATTTCGCCGAAGAGAGGCAATCTCTCACGAAACAAGAGCCGATTTGTCCGCCCGGCGTGGTTGGGGTCTGTTTGGGAGCATTTGAAGCCAGTTTTGAGCACTTTTAAAATTTGGTGAAATTTGAGCCGGACGACCGGTCCGGACCTTACGAAAAGTCGGATTTTGGGCCATGGCAGATTTCGGCCGAAGAGAGGCAATCTCTCACGAAACAAGAGCCGATTTGTCCGCCCGGCGTGGTTGGGGTCTGTTTGGGAGCATTTGAAGCCAGTTTTGAGCACTTTTAAAATTTGGTGAAATTTGAGCCGGACGACCGGTCCGGACCTTACTAAAAGTCGGATTTTGGGCCATGGCAGATTTCGGCCGAAGAGAGGCAATCTCTCACGAAACAAGAGCCGATTTGTCCGCCCGGCGTGGTTGGGGTCTGTTTGGGAGCATTTGAAGCCAGTTTTGAGCACTTTTAAAATTTGGTGAAATTTGAGCCGGACGACCGGTCCGGCCGGACCTTACGAAAAGTCGGATTTTGGGCCATGGCAGATTTCGGCCGAAGAGAGGCAATCTCTCACGAAACAAGAGCCGATTTGTCCGCCCGGCGTGGTTGGGGTCTGTTTGGGAGCATTTGAAGCCAGTTTTGAGCACTTTTAAAATTTGGTGAAATTTGAGCCGGACGACCGGGTCCGACCTTACGAAAAGTCGGATTTTGGGCCATGGCAGATTTCGGCGAAGAGAGGCAATCTCTCACGAAACAAGAGCCGATTTGTCCGCCCGGCGTGGTTGGGGTCTGTTTGGGAGCATTTGAAGCCAGTTTTGAGCACTTTTAAAATTTGGTGAAATTTGAGCCGGACGACCGGTCCGGACCTTACGAAAAGTCGGATTTTGGGCCATGGCAGATTTCGGCCGAAGAGAGGCAATCTCTCACGAAACAAGAGCCGATTTGTCCGCCCGGCGTGGTTGGGGTCTGTTTGGGAGCATTTGAAGCCAGTTTTGAGCACTTTTAAAATTTGGTGAAATTTGAGCCGGACGACCGGTCCGGACCTTACGAAAGTCGGATTTTGGGCCATGGCAGATTTCGGCCGAAGAGAGGCAATCTCTCACGAAACAAGAGCCGATTTGTCCGCCCGGCGTGGTTGGGGTCTGTTTGGGAGCATTTGAAGCCAGTTTTGAGCACTTTTAAAATTTGGTGAAATTTGAGCCGGACGACCGGTCCGGACCTTACGAAAAGTCGGATTTTGGGCCATGGCAGATTTCGGGCCGAAGAGAGGCAATCTCACTAAACAAGAGCCGATTTGTCCGCCCGGCGTGGTTGGGGTCTGTTTGGGAGCATTTGAAGCCAGTTTTGAGCACTTTTAAAATTTGGTGAAATTTGAGCCGAACTACCGTTCAGTACGGACCTTACGAAAAGTCGGATTTTGGGCCATGGCAGATTTCGGCCGAAGAGAGGCAATCTCTCACGAAACAAGAGCCGATTTGTCCGCCCGGCGTGGTTGGGGTCTGTTTGGGAGCATTTGAAGCCAGTTTTGAGCACTTTTAAAATTTGGTGAAATTTGAGCCGGACGACCGGTCCGCACCTTACTAAAAGTCGGATTTTGGGCCATGGCAGATTTCGGCCGAAGAGAGGCAATCTCTCACGAAACAAGAGCCGATTTGTCCGCCCGGCGTGGTTGGGGTCTGTTTGGGAGCATTTGAAGCCAGTTTTGAGCACTTTTAAAATTTGGTGAAATTTGAGCCGGACGACCGGTCCGGCCGGACCTTACGAAAAGTCGGATTTTGGGCCATGGCAGATTTCGGCCGAAGAGAGGCAATCTCTCACGAAACAAGAGCCGATTTGTCCGCCCGGCGTGGTTGGGGTCTGTTTGGGAGCATTTGAAGCCAGTTTTGAGCACTTTTAAAATTTGGTGAAATTTGAGCCGGACGACCGGTCCGACCGGACCTTACGAAAAGTCGGATTTTGGGCCATGGCAGATTTTGGCCGAAGAGAGGCAATCTCTCACGAAACAAGAGCCGATTTGTCCGCCCGGCGTGGTTGGGGTCTGTTTGGGAGCATTTGAAGCCAGTTTTGAGCACTTTTAAAATTTGGTGAAATTTGAGCCGGACGACCGGTCCGGACCTTACGAAAAGTCGGATTTTGGGCCATGGCAGATTTCGGCCGAAGAGAGGCAATCTCTCACGAAACAAGAGCCGATTTGTCCGCCCGGCGTGGTTGGGGTCTGTTTGGGAGCATTTGAAGCCAGTTTTGAGCACTTTTAAAATTTGGTCAAATTTGACGGAAACTAAAGATTTGTTTAACCAAATCTTCAGTTTGGTCAAACAATAAAAATGCAGAGAGAATGAGTCTGATCAAGCGATCAAGCGAAGAGCCCTTCACTTTCTCACCCTCCATCAGGTCTTATAATTTAGTGAAATTAGCTATGTGCAATAGCCCCTCCCTTGTAGATGCTAAAACAGAGAGAGTGTTTGTAACAAAGATGAGAACCTGTAACTGAGAGTTTCAACCCTTAATATTAACGTGCTTATCCCCATGCAGGGGAATAGGGCCAACATGAGCTTTTCATCTAGTCCAGAGCTTGTGGTCGTCTGGCACATCAGATCCCCAAATCAGGTCATGGGGAGCCAATTCCCGTTCAGACCTGTGATCAGAGTGCGGGTGTGGAGATATGATGTATGAATGCTCCGAGGGGACCACGGCCGCACATCGTCCAGCCCAACCCACTGGAAGACATTCTCACATGTGTCCACACAGAATCATGTATTGACAGAACAGTAAATGTCAAATGTCAAATGTCTACCCCATGTAGACAAGGTCTATTGTTTCCCCATCCACTGAGAATGTCTGCGATATAAGCTGGGCAAAAGAAATACATTTAGAATCGGGCTTGATGTAAACTGGCCCAAATAAAGGTTCACAACGGACATTGCCAGGAACGTTAAACCTAGGCCTAATGCGTTGTGAGGTTGTGGAATTATAGCACCTAAAGTAGCCCAAATTATTTTCGCTGGTACAACTCTAGGTGTCGCTGTAGCTATGGGCAAAAATGTACACAGATGATGATCAGATTGGTTGTGACTCTCAACTACAAACTTAGCATATTGATACCAGTAATTGAAAGTGTATGCAATCGAGTGCTTGTAAGATTTAGTTTATGCTTCTAACCAGGCAGCCTAGTCAGAAGTCAGACTACGGGTGTTTTGTGTCAGGCAATGTTTATTTGAGTAAATGAAACCAGGTATCAAAACTAACAATATTATCAAAAATGTCAGAAATAAGGCACACATGAAAACATACAACAAAATCTGGAGATTAACTTTCATCACCTTAAGCTCACCCTTGTCCTCTGACAGTGGGTTGCTTACTCTCTGGCGTCTCTCCTCCCCCCTGAAAACGTGACTACTGTCCCACCAGGTCAAACAAAAGCTTAGGTGGCCTGAGTGTGGCTGGGCAGAGCCATAAGTGCGCCAGCTACAGGCGACTTAATTAAAGGCTCAGAGCAGACAAACTGAACACAAAACAAACTCAATGAACTCAAATCAACAGACTAAATATGGACAATTTGCCCCCCCAAAATTCTTTCTCTTTTCTATTTTTTATGTTATATATTTTTTTAACATTAATTGCCACAATCATACCTTAATATTACCATTTGGTATATATATATATATATATATATATATATATATATATATATATATATATATATATATATATATATATATATATATATATATATATATATATATATATATATATTATTTCAATAGGCCTTATCTGAATCAAATTCAAATCAAGGATGACACATGAATGTCTTTAATACCTTTTTTGTGTAGTTATATTATAGCTTTTTGAAGATTCTTTAATGTCAAAAACATATATTTTCACCTTCTTCCAGTATACCTGTGGAGGAATATTTCCATGCATTACAATAAACCAGCGTTGACTGGTTTATCTTCTTGGTCCTAATTTGTTTCTTGTTAATAGGAAACATCACAAATAACACATACTGTTGCAACAGCCCCTGTTTCGGGTCAGGCCCTTCTTGCATCAAAATGCCACCTGTACTGTGTCTCTGCAAAAAAAATTATCATCACCAACCTGAGAAGAAAAATAATCAAATTAGACACACGTTGTTTGTTCCACTGTACGCACAGATCCACTCTAGTTGGATCTATGTGCTTCTTTGAGTCACCTGCTGAAACCTGTAAATTTGAAATTATAATAACCTTCGCCTTAGTTATGCCAAAAGAAATCTATCAAAAATTTCAGAAAAGTGCATAAACAAAGCAAAGTAGAAACTGGTTAAATCATTCAGACACATTCACACAAACAGACGGTTAGTGAAGCTTCTTTAGTCCAAGAGCTTTGCTCGTCAAGTCCAAAAATGTCACCTTTTAAAATGTTAAAACCACATTATATTGACTGTATGGGTTACAGGAAGTGTCCTGTCTGTGATCACATTCACCACAACAAAAATATTTCAAAATCAGAGTTGTTAGTTACATCTTGTCACAACAAGTGTAATAAAACCATTAAATACTTGAGGACTGTTCATCAAAACTACGCTCGATTGTTAATAATCTGCGTAGCTCTCTATAATTAAGTTTACGACAGCTGAGTTTTCTTAGTATGTTATAATTTTTATATTGTTTTTCGTTATAGACATGATGTTGAGTTGATCGGTTCATTAACCTCCTTTTCCCCATTTGTATGTCCACCAGTTAATGTTTTTAAAATTCAACACCACCAATGTCCACTTCTATTACTGACTACCTTGTGTATGTTTTTTTACGTCACCTGGGTTTGGGTGACACTTCTTGCAGTTGTCATTTGTGTTCTTTACATTATCCGAACTGCTCGCGAGGTCCTCCCGCTGCTCCTTTGACCTCCTCATCCCTCCGTCTGCCCCGCCCCCTGAGCCGCTGTGACCTGGAGCTTCTCCATCCGCATTTGAACTCTGTCGCCATGTGGCACCTCAGTTTTCTCTGCAAAAGTGTCAGACGGAACACAATAATCACTTTGTGATCTGCAATCTTAGTTTGAAATAAATACATATATGAAATGACATGGAGGGCCTGGTAAACGATGCCATTTTAATGTTAATGTAAAGTTTTTAAACGGGGTGTTCCTCCCTCTTTTACAAGTTATGGCATAACTTTTATTAAGCAAAGTGAAGGCATTCATTCATTTGGGATGTCTTATTTTAAAACTGTGTCTTCATCTTTGTTTCTTATTCAGTATTTGCCATATTTCAATTTCTTTTGTTTTATTATTGAGCTATGTAATCATCTAAAATGTTAAACTTGCTTATGTGAAATATATTGCAAGAGCTTGCATGTATTTTGTAAAATAATTCTACTTAAAACGACTCTAGAACCCATGATAATTTAAACTAATATTTAGGTAAACTAGTTCCATGGCCTGTTGTACTTAAGATTAAGCTTTAAATAATCGGTACTTGCCTCAGCTGTGTCCAGTCGTTGGTCAGAGAGCGGAGGCAGAGCAGGCGGTGAAAAGGACCGGGGTCAAAGATCAACAGCAGGAGGCTGTACAGGAAATAAGAGCCTCACAAGAGAAAATATTAAGATATGTCCAGGTCGTTGGTGGAGGAAAAGGCCATGGTGTGGGTCTCACTGAGCTTGATCTTCTCCAGAGTCTGGTCCACAGAGTCTGGGCCACAGGGCTGGACAGAGCGCTTGGACCCTTGTGCAGTGGCTCAGAGCGCGGTGCTCGTAGCAGTCGAAGGGAGGTTGTAACAGAAAGACAAACAAAGACAATGAATGAGGTGTGAGTGCAAATGTGTGCGTATTTCTTTACTGTAAGATTAATTTCTATGCCTTCAATTAAAAAAAATGTCTGCTTGACTCATAGATTTTTTTTTTAACTTTTATTTTCTCTTTTTCAGGTTTCCTTCTTTAACGTTATCAATGTTTACTGTAAAAGTACTTTTACTTTCTAATGTTTGTCTTAATTCTGAGTTAATTAGTCCTCAGTCTTCAGGAAAGCCATGTTTCTTTGACCACACAGTTAATAACTGAATACATACCTTGCCGTGTTTGTCTGCCATGGCTCGAGTGAGAGGGTACCCGGATTCTGCTCCTTCATCGCTGACTGATTTGATCCCATTTTTTCTTCTTGATAAAATGTCGTGCGTACCCTTTAATGCCTTACACACAGCTGCGTAAGTGTGTATGTTTTTTAAGACATCTTGAGGAATCTCCAAGAATCCTCTTCACTTTTTCCTGAGCTGGAGTCCTTTTAACCTCCAGGTTAATGTGTCACCCAGTCCTAAATGTAGGTTATAATATTTAGACAGTTTGAACAGTATGAGGTATTTAGCTCACTCTGGCTAAAACTTTTATAGGTTCCCCAGAAATATGCATGCTCACTTATCTTCCTTTTCTAAAGGTCAAAGGTCTTGCTATAAATTAATAATAATTTAATTAATTATAATAATTTATTATTATAAATTATGGTCTTAACCAAACCTCTTGATTTTCTTGGTGGTGACACAAACTAAACGGAGCTCACTCTTATAAATTAAGATCTTCTTGTCACATTTAGAGGAAAAAATGAGGCAGACCCACTTTCAGAATCAAGACTTCACAGACAGCGCTCAACCTTGAGGCCTGCTGTCCCAGTGCAATGTGAGGCCAGACTCCCACCCGTTCAGATACTTAAACAAACTTTGCAACCAAAATACTTCAAGCAGTTGGCAGTCAAACAGAAGGAAGGCTCTAGCATTATTCAGTCATTATTAGGAGGTCAAAACTTACCTGTGCTTTAAAATGTCATTAATTTCCCCCTTTTTATTAGATTGTAGCAGACTAAACCTTCTAATAAAACAACTAATAAAACTTAAGATGCAGACCCATTCACCACAACAAAGTAGGATGTTTGGTTCGGAGCCTTGCGCCAGTGGTCCTCGTCCCCGTGAGACAGCCCTCCATCTCAGAGTAGATGAGGTTAGAGGCAGGAAGATCCAAGTGACAAGACGCTGACTCACGCCGGCAGAAAACCCAGACCGTTCGAAAGCCGCTGTTCGTTGACGCCAACAGGACAATTGCTGTTGTGGATTTCTAAAGTTAAACATGAATAAAAATACAAAGAGAATGAGTCTGATCAATGAGTTGATTTATTCACTAGTACCAAAGTGAATAGTCGCCTTTCCCTGACAGAGTGATTTCTCCCTGGTCTACGGAGGTACATGACAGTCAAAACACATGAATTTTATACTCAGACAGAGGTGGAGATATGGATGTCACATCATGTGGAGAAGACATTACAATCAAAAGAGCAAGGACATATTTAATTAGCAATATCTGCAGAAAAAACAAGAGCTGTGGTGACCTGGGTCAAATGGGTTCCAGCCTGGTGGAGCACACGCAGGGGGTGATAACCTTTAAGTTAACCTTAGCAACTTTGAAAGAAAAGAGGCTACGATACACTGAAGCATTTTATTCACACCTCATTTTGAAAGATAAACCACAACTTTCCATCCACCGTGTGCAAAGTTGTCATGGTCTCTTGTGTTGCATAGACCTACTGACTATTTCTCACTGTGTACAAACATTTTGGAGTAGATTTCTTAAAAGCGTTGACAATGCATGAACATTCTCTTCTTCTTTTGCTTCATTTTGTTGTGGTTTTATGGTTGAATTTGATCTGTCAAGATGGAGTACGACAAGATATGTGGCAATTGTGCTGTTGTTTTAAATAATTTCAGTTCAGAACTTATGTTAAATTCAGTCAACTGCAGATTTCTTTTTAGAATTAATACATTTTGCCACTGATTCAAGTTCTTCAGCTGCTGAAGAAGGAGTCGACTAAAGTGAAACTAACACCTCAGTAGTTCTTAACAGGAAGCAGTATATGTTATTTGTTAAGTCCACTGAACTGCCCTGAAGTGTGAACTGTCAGTAGTGTGAGACTGAAGTTTTAAAAACAAAAAGCAACTCTATTCCTCACTTTACAAAAATGCCAAACCATGAAAACTTTTTTTCTTCTTTCCAGAAGAGGCACATTTAGGTTGAGCTCCAAAGTTGCCTGCAAAGTCTGACACTCGTGCTATTAATATTAGATATATTCTGTTTCAAACATACTGTCATTAAAGGACACATATTGTGCAGATATTTACCATTGTTAATACAAAAACATACATGGAGTTGTATTTGGCTTCATTCAAGCTGGTTTTTAATCCTATTCACGAGGTCATCTTCTCTGCTCCTTGTCTGAACTTCACAAAAACATCACAACACATACATTTTAATCACTGCGTGCTTATATTGAGATGTCCCCTGGTAAATCACTCTGCCGCTTGTAGATGGAGTTTGTTTGTTTTGATTTCGCCCAAACCAAAATGATGCCCTGTGATTGGTCCAGTCCACTGGTGGTTCAGGCTCTATCACAATCGGACACAACAGCAGGAGCCAAACAAGATGGATCTCAAGAGTTTGTGAAGTCACAAAACCTGCTGGCAAGGTTAGTGTGCAGGTAGAAATGTACAAAATTTGACTTTTTTTCAAAAGAGACGATGGTTCAGGATACACCCCAAAGGGCCATAAGCGCCAAACCAGCCTGGTGTCCCTTATAATAAACACAATAAATTAAACACAGAATTCAATCTATCGTCACAGCTAAAAGATTTGAATATTGAGTTGTTCCATAAAGTCTGGACGTTCTCGTTGTGATCTTCTTGATTTTCTGTTTATTTTTAATTTTTTAATGATTTTTTATCCTGTAGGCTTTATTAAGTAGGTAAAATGGGGATGAGACTGAGGAAGACATGCAACAAACGGTCAGAACCAGATTCAAACTCAACACCAACTGACAAGAAAGATGAATATGTTTTTTCTTAAAATTAAATATTGAAACATTCTTCAAACAAGCAAACTGTGAATTTAAAAGTATGAAATGATGTAACCGAATGTGAAGAGTTTGATGTCATTATTTCCCTGGTGTTAAAGTGAAGCATCACAGACCAATCAGATTGTGCTGAAGTGCTCCTCCCACTCGTATCGTTATAATAAGACAACATTTTATAATGCACTGACAGAAGACTAATTCAGAGCGTCAGAATGATCCTGTTCCATCTGTTTTGTGCTCTGCCATTCCTCACACTGGCACGTAAGTATTAAAATATTTCTATGTATACAAATATTTTAAAAGTAAAATATGATTCTTACAGTTTGTTTTGCAGGATGTGCCAGTGATGCTGTGTATGAGACAAAGAATGTGCTCTAATTTTAGGAGCAACAGCTACATTTGAAGACAAAAAATCATATGGACCACCAAAGTCTTCCATTAAAACAAAACAAGAACCTGATATTTTGTACTGAGTATTGATGCATCACAGAGTCACACTGGGTTTTACTTCTGTGTGAAAGTACAACATCTTATCAACAGCGTGACATTTGTTAAAGTCACATTTTTAACCATCAAAGGTAAACAACTTTAACATTCTTGCATTTTTTTTTATTCTATAGTCTATCTTTTTGTGACATATTGTGACATTGTTCAGGCCCAGACTCAGGCGTGAGCGTGGTGAGTCCAGAGCGCTCTGGTCCAGTCGACTCAGGAGACTCTGTGGATCTTCAGTGTTGGGTCCAAACTGAGAATGCACAGTGTTTTGAGGAGCACATGGTTTGGTGGTTCAGATCTGGACTGGACCAGTCTGATCCTGGTTTAGTCTACACTCAGAGGAACAGCTCTGGTCAGTGTGACAGGAGCACAGAAGGTCCTGGTCCTCACAAATGTCTCTACACTTTGTCCAAAACCATGAGTGTCTCTGACGCCGGGACGTACCGCTGTGCTGTGGCAGCCTGTGGACTCATTCTCTTTGGAAATGGAACCAAAGTCACCATCAAAGGTATTGTATTCGTATTCGTAAATGCTTTATCATTTATCTAACAGAAAAAAAACAACAACTTGATATTGATATTGTTTATTACAGAAGGGGAAACATCTTCAGAGAAATACGTCCTTATTCTGCTGAGTTCTGTCCTGGGTCTCGTCTGTGTTACTTTTCCTATTTGTTTGACCATGAAGAAACTCAACAAACCAAACCAAGGCCACGATCAACAAAACACACAGGTAAAAAACTCCAACATCAGTGTAAGTAAATTCATGTTTCTATATCAATAAATTATGTTTTTTTTTCCCACAAAACAGTTGAGGATAATAAAGTCGCACTGTGAAGCCGTGCTGCATCGGACGATTGAAGCGGCAGAAACAGAATGTGTCTACACTTATGTCACTTTTGTTCACGTGAAGTAGAATCAATCTCTAAATCTGATGCAAAACTGAAGCTATCTGGACGACGGAGGGATTAATAATATATCAACAGTAAAGTGAGACTAAAAACTTTCATGGGTTGTAATTAAGATGTATGAATGTAAATATAATATGCTGACTGTTATATCCATGTGAATTAGGAAATTACTGTTTAAGAATAATGTGTAATAAAATCGTACAAATCAAAGTGGACAATATGCAGTCAATGTTTGGTGCAATTTATTTTAGGAAAGTGCATTATATTATTATGCATTATATTTCACCAACAGTTCAAAAGTATTAGTAGAAAGTACAATTTATCTTAAAAATGTATTAGGCGTATGAATTTAAGCAGGATGGTATGTAGAAAAAAAAAAGCAAAAAGCAAAAAACAAACTTGTGTATTCACCTTTGTTTGCCTCTTTTTGCCACAGATCCGCACTCCTGTAGTAAAGGCACCTTTGGTTTGAAAAGAACCCCATTCATGCAAATGGTGAACGAGGTAAAAGCCTCGCCACTAAAATATGATATAAAATAGATTAATTTTTTGTAAAATGTTTAATGCACACATGCAACAAGACGTTAGCATTGCACCGATTTCTTGGGCGGCCTGAAAATGGCTTTGTGGTCTGTTTAGAATTTTTTTTCTGTTTCACTCACCTGCCCCATGTTAAACTAATATAATGGAAAAAAGATGGCGATGCAAACAGCAACTTCCAGAATAAATTCAATATGTTCATGCCTGTGCCTTTGAGGAGAGTCTATCTGAGCTGGTCTGCTCTCACAGAGGAGTACACACACTCCTGCTCTGCTCTTGTTTTACTGCTCTGTTTCACTTTTCTAGACGAGAAATTCAGCGCTGCGTAGTTCACATCTGCACTTGTGCCCTGCAAATATGGAGAGGAAATAAACACGTTATCACTGACATCTCTACACCACTGCTGCACCATTATTTGCTGTTTTTAAGTTGTTCATAAATTAACTTTGTAAGCAGTATTAACACATACAGGGTGTTCAGCCATCTCAGAGTGAGAACGAGTGACAGAGTCAGATGAATCTGTAAAACATGCAACACTATTACCACACAGTCATGTAGTAAACTATAAGAGGAAACAGAGGACATTTAGAGTAAGTGACCTTTGCAGTGAGCACAGACTCTCCCTCTCTTCACACAGACACAGAGGACGATGATCAGGAGCACACAGCCAGACAACAAGACTGACAGAGCCACAGTCACTGGATCCTGATGCAGCTCTGGGGCTTGATCTGAAAATATGTAGATTATATGTTATTAACCTGGTGAAAGCACGCGGAGAGGAGTTCTACACATAATCTGTCAGGGATGATTCTGGGTGAAAGTGTCTGTCAAGAAGTATAGCAGCAGTGCGACAAGATGTATCCTCGCGAGTTTGTGACGTCACAAATATCACAAGAATTCATGTTGTACTGTCAGTCACTTCAGAGAATATAAATATTTGGACAGTGACACAAGTTTTGTTATTTTAGCTGTTTACAAAAACATATTCAGTATACAATTATATAATCAATATGGGCTTAAAGTGCAGACTCTCAGCTGTAATTTCAAAGTATTCACATCAAAATTGGAGCAAGGTTTTAGGAATTACAACTCTTTAATATGTAGTCACCTATTTTTCAATGGACCAAAAGTAATTGGACAATTGACACAGAAGGCTGCAAAAATAAAAATAAAAAGGCTGCCTGGGCTCTTCCCTCGTTAACCTGTAATCATTTAATCAGTTAAAAGATCTGGGGTTTATTCCAGTTGTGGCGTTTGCATTTGGAAGCTGTTGCTATGACCACACAACATGCGGTCAAAGGAGCTCAAAAAGGCCTGGACGTCCACAGAAGACAACAGTGGCGGATGATCGCAGAATCCTTTCCATGGTGAAGAAAAACTCCTTCACAACATCCACTCAAGTGAAGAACACTCTCCAGGAAGAAGGTGTATCAGTATCTAAGTCTACCATAAAGAGAAAACTTCATGAGAGTAAATACGCAAAGGATTCACTACAAGGTGCAAACCATTAATCAGCCTCAAAAATAGAAAGGCTAAAATTGACTTTGCCACAAAACACATGAAGAAGCCAGCCCAGTTCTGGAAAAGCATTCTTTGGACAAATATTTTTGGGCCTAACTGTAAAACAAATCTGACTTACCAATGTCCACTTGAGTCCCCGTCCCAAACAGGATGTGTCCACATGTGTCCACAGCGCAGTAGTATGTCCCAGCGTCAGAGGAGCGTCCTATAGTTGTAGACAGTCTGTACACACAGCTGGAGTTTGTCACGTTGTACATGAGTCCAGTGAGAGGCTCCTCAGATCCAGCTCTGAACCAGTGCACGTTGTGCTGTTGTGGACACTGGATTTGGCCCGTGTTGTTTTTGGGCTGAAGTGAGCACTGAAGAGACACTGAGTGTCCTGGGACCACTGCAGCTGATGATGGACTCTGTCTCACATGAACACAGCTCTGTGAGTTTGCTCCATCTGTGTCAAAGACAAGACCAGAAAGTGTCAGGATTTACTCTTTATAATGAAGTTAATATTCAAATAGTTTACCATTTACAACCAAGAAGGTGCTGTTCATAAAGTTTTTCCCTTCACTGAATGTGCAATAGTAGATCGCTTCGTCCTCTTTTCTGATATTTTTTATTGTAAAAACAGGCTGATTATTCATGGTGGTTACATAAAAACGATCTTGAAATGAATCATCAACTTCAGCATAAGCACCATATGTATATCCAATAAACTGCATTGTATGTCCTGGAGTTTGCTTGTACCAGTAAACACGTTCCATGTCCTTAGAACGACACGTGAAAGAGACGCTGGATCCAGGTTGAACCACTGTCACAGGTATTTGCTCCTCTGCACTTTCACCTTAATACATGAATAAAATGAAAAATAAATAAACTTGTCCAAAAAGGAATCACCGTTACATCTCATATTCTTGAATTCTTTAACACAGTTTTACTTACACAAGGCGCTCAGAAAGATGAAGGCAGTGAGAGGTCCGATCATGTTTTCTTCTGATGTTGCAGTCAGACTTACATGTGTTTGAAGTCTCCTCATCTTATAGTGAGCTTTGAAAAGCGGAAATCTAAGCGATTGGCTGAAATACAAGTGAGCCACCCCCTAAACATAACGAATGGTTCCAAAACCACTGTGCAAGTTTGTATAGAAATACATTAAGGGAAAGTAGATTATATCCCAGAGAGAAAATGATGTTAATTTAATGTTGAATTCTGGTCAGATTGGTTAGTTTTGGTTGAGAGTGATAAGTCAATGTTATTTTACTGTTTAAAAAAAGTTGAAATAATAGTTTCTGGGAAAAAATAGTTAAATTAACATGGTTTTACTGTGCCTTTTAGTCTTAAAATGCCAGGATTAATTCAGCATTGTTTAAATGTAATTTATTCATCAAAATTATTCTGTTGTAGTGTGTTATATCAAGTGTGTCCAAATAGTGATGTGGCCCATTTTGTGTTTGCTCTCAAGCATCCTGGTCAATTGGCCATTATCTATACGTTTTTTTATTGTTTTTTTTTTTTTTTTTAGTTTCCTGTAAGTTTAAAACTCACTTCTACCATCATAATTGTAGCAACAAACTTACAAGGGTTAGAAAGACCAGACAAAGGGTACACAACATGTACTAATTTCATATGGCAGGTTCAATGAGCCACATTAAATTGTCATAGTACACGGCTGGGTTTGGTACTCTCCTATTTGCGCCCCCTCTGGTTTAGCTGATGCTTTTTCAATGTGCAGATAGAAGACAATACCTACCATTGTTCAATGTTGATCAGCAAGAGCAACATGAATGAAGATTCACTGTCACATATAAAGGCTGATTCAACCAAAAGGCCTGACGGAACATCAGTGTTAATTTAATGGCATTTTGCTATCTGGGATCAACTGGAAAATCATTATAAATTATATAATATTATATAGAATAATAATAAAATATTATGTTAGACGCAAAAACCCACAAACCACTGCATGGAAATACATTTGTCATTAGTGGTTTGTTAAAATATTGCCTAAACAAAAATCATTCACATTAGTTTTGGTCATAAGGCCAAGCACACACTCAGTCTTTGTGACTTCAATGTAACAGGAAAAAACAAAACCTCAACTTTCCATTCGCCCTCTCTGTGTGCACAGAGTTGAAGCTGTAGATAGACAACTTTTCAAAGTTCCTGTGTACAATAGTCTACCGCAGTGATTTTCAACCTTTTTTGAGTCGTGGCACACTTTTTTTTAGTTGTAAAGACACCACGGTACACCACTTTTTAGTAGAAAAATCTGGTATATAATGCGGGTAATAATGTCTGTGACACTGTCTGGTTCTTTAAATTTATGAAATTCTGGTCACTGGTCATTTCATTTTCTTTTTTGGTGTAAAAGTATGTTCAGGTCACTCTAAAAGGGTAATTTGTATTCAAAATCCACATGTGAATCCAAATTGGACATTTTTTCAAGGCACACCTGGCAACCCCTCAAGGCACACTAGTGTTCCCTGGCACACTGGTTGAAAATCAAGGGTCTACTGAGTCCAGCTTTTGCAAAACAATGTGTCTAGTAGTTCTTGTCTTTCTGGAGTAAATTTTCCTGTTCTTGTTCTTGAAGGGAAATGTGTCCTCAGATGCATTTGTTCCCTTGTTCAGGTGCCTCTGGGTAATCTGAGCTCAGGGACATATTTAAAGATCCTGAGTCCAGATCCTGATCAGGATGAAGGATCAGCCTACTGCGCAGACTACTACCAGAGTGTCCAAAAGAGACACAACCAGACACAAGGTAAACATCTAAACCTGACACAGAGAAGGCCTTAGTCTGTACAACAATCAAACCCCACACCTACTTCCTTTGAGGTGAGAGGAACCACTGTGTCAAATCATGACAGGCAGAAATGTGCCAAATCTATCATTGCACCATTGTTTAAAGAAAAAACAAAATAAAGCACCAAGTAAATACAGAGCAGTGACCAGAGCAAACGCTCATCAAAACATAATCTGAAGATGAAGTTGGTCTCATCACAAAATTAAGAGTAGTGCACAACCGAGAGGTTTGCTATTTTTTATGGTTAAAAATTAAATTACCTGAGCTTATCCTCACTGTTGTTTGATTTCTTAAAAGAACACGGGACGTCTGGAACAAGTGGCAAGTTCTGTGTCTGGAAGTTCTGTCTGTGGAAGACGTTGAGGACTTAATTATTTTTGGACTCTTGATAGTGGTTGTCCTGCTTATTGGACTAGGTACTGCCTTAAACTATCGCAAAATTTCTAAGACAGCTGCCTTCAAAGCAACCCAGCCGCTGTCTGGTGAAATTAAAGAGCACTTCTGTGACGTGAGTAGCAGGCTGAAGGGTTTAGAACAGAGAGAGGCAAACACCGGAGAGCTGATTCGCAACACAACAAAAGTAATGCCAAGAAAAAACACAAAAATCCTATTCACCTTATTCCGCACTTCTGTTTTGACAAGAAGGTGAACTTTCCATCACAAACTTGTCAGGAGTGCCATGCAATCACTAAACTGCATTTGAAAGTATCATGCATCAAAACGAAACCACATGCAGACGTCTTGCTTTACCTGACGGTTTTTCATGAGAACAGAAGAAATGCATCCAAGGATTTCTTATGGAAGGAAATGCACTGGAGAAATACTCAGTTGCGTATGTTTTTGTCTTCATCTAAGCCAGGGCTATTCAATTAGCCGGCCCCCCACGACTGGCCCACCCCCCGACTGCCACTATGCAAGTCACAAACTGCTTTAAAAGCACGTTTTAACTACAAGTTTTACAAATGCCGACACTCGTATTGTACGTGAATGCACCACAAGCGGTTTCTTAGCAACGCCAGCCCAGAATACTCTCTTGAAGTACAACAACCGCAAAAATATGTCACTGTCAGGTCAGAAACAAACAAAGTAAAATTGACACTGAAAATTGTCGATTTAACCTCGCCTGGACAGATAGATATGTTTATTTTACCACAAAGGCTAAATTCCAAACCAGTGTGTTTGATTTGCAATGAAAGTTTGTCCGTATTAAAAGAATATAACCTTCGGAGGCACCACCTTAAGAATCACCGGACTTTTGGGACAGCCTTTCCCGAAGGAACAGAGGAGAGGGCGACTAAAGTGCAGAGCCTGTTAGCATCTTACACCAGGAGCTGCTCCACAATAGTAAGGACATGTACAGTGCAAGAGAAGGCCACAGTGACATCCCTGCGCGTGTCGTGGATTTTAGCAAAGAAAAAGCGACCCTTCACCGACTCTGGAACTGTTAAAGACTGTATGGTCGCTGTACTGGACGAGGTAATCTATGACGATAAAGTTAAAGCGAGTGTGACAACTGCAGTTAAAAGCGCGCCACCGTCAGACACGTCAAACATACACAGAGTTGAAATTTTAGCGACAGATGTGTTTGATGCTCTGCTGAGTGACCTTAAAAAAGCTGATGTCATGTCTATAGCCGTGGATCAGTCCACAGACTGACACAGCGCAGTTATGTGTGTATGTGTCACACAATAGGCGAGGTTTTCTATGATAAAATCTCGTCCTTTTTTCGGGACCACGGGTTGGTCATGACTCGGATGTGCATGCTTGTGACTGATGGTGCTCCGTCCATGTCCGAGAGAGTGAGTGGAATGATGTCGCTGCATTGTATCGTACATCAGAAAGTGCTGTGTGCTAAACTAAGCGACCACTTTAAAACTGTTATGGACAACGTCATGGCGACAATTCACCTTATTCCACCCCGCCCACTTTTGCTGTTTTTTGCCACAGATACGCACTTTTGTTGTAAACGCACTTCCGTTTGACGAGAACTCCATTAAAGCTAATGACAAAGGGAAAGGGAAAAGTCTTGCCGCTAAAATGTTACATAAAGTAGGTTGATTTGTGTAAAATGTTTAATGAACACAAGCAACAATAAGTCAACAATGCAACGATTTCCTGGTCAGTCTGAAACCGGCTTTTTAGTCCATGTAGAACTTATTTTCTGTTGAGCTCATCTGCCCGTGTAAACGAATACAACGGAAACAAGACGGCAGCGTGTACGGCAACTTCCGGAATAAGGTGAATAAACTTTATTTGCGCCACCTCCAGTCTCCAGCATCGCTTGTTTCGCCAGTTGTTGTCCGATACGTCAGCGGAACATCATGACCTGCTCCTGCATAATGACATAAGGTGGCTCTCCAAAGGAAATTCTCAGGAGCGCTTCTGTACGCTCGGGGAGGAGATAAAACGTTTTCTGGCTGACAGCAAGCAAAAAAAAGCAGAGGCACATCTAACCCGAATGATGGACAACGATTTTATGGCAGATGTGTGTTTCCTCTCTGATTTGTTCAAACACTTAAATCAGTTAAATCTAGGACTGCAAGGCAGAGACAAATCTGTCATCGATCTTGTTGAACAGATGCGTGCATTTCAAGCCAAACTGGAACTATTTGAAGCGGATTTGAGCGCAGGAAAAATGCTGCAATTCCCCACACTCCGCAAATGCATCACAACTCCCGTATCCGTCACAGCGGCAATGACAGACGTAGTTGCGAAGCTGAAAGACAACTTTGCCAGTCGACTGGATGGCCTTTCACTCTCCACGGAGGTGAGACATTTTACTAGAGACCTGATTTCTGCCGCTACAGAAGAAACGTTGTCTGTCAAAGCAAAGGAAGTGGTCCCTTCTATTGACGAGGGGCAGTTTAATCTTGAGCTTGTAGACAGGCAGCCATCCCTTTCACTGCCCCAAGAACTGCGCACACACGGACAGGTCAAGTTTTGGAGTAACGTTAATGTTCACCAGTATCCAAATCTTATGAAAGTGGCAATTACTGTGCTCAGTATGTTTGGATGCACTTATGTGTGTGAATCAAGTTTTTCTCACATGAATGCAATAAAATCTGTTTTATTGTTCCCTGACTGATGCCACCCTGCATCACTGCCTTCGTATTGCACTGACCTCTTATGAGCCAAATGTTACTGATATTGTTCAAAACAAAAAATGTCACTTCTCACACTAAAGTTAGGATACCAGCAGAAGTAGCTGTAATTGTATTGTTTTTATTATTTTCACTTGGTGCAATATTTTAGTTCAAATATTTTACTGCACTGCCTTAGTTGGCCTTTCTAGTTCAACAAATGCACTTTTGCAACGGTGGCCATAACGTTTTTATTGTTTTTTCTTGTTTTTTATGCAAGACATTAATTGCATAGTATTGTTGCACATTTGTTTCTAGACACAGAGATTTGATGTGACGAAAAATGCGTTGTTATTAAAGCATATACTGTTCAAGGTTTGAACCAAATGTTTACATCTGCAACAATAAAAATGCAGTACATCTTTAACTTTGTATTGGTTTATTATTTTATATATAAAAACAATATGTAATTATATGAATAAGGGTCTCCGGCCCAGTAGCATCTCATAGTTTTACAATTTGGCCCAGTAGGAAATTTTCCTGATCTAAGCTATAACTATAAAATATGCTTGATTAGAAACAATAGACCACCTCCTGTCAGGTTTACACAGTGATGGATTTGACTGTAACAAAATCAAAGAGCCATAAAGGTCACGTGCATTTCATTGTATATTCATTCTGTGCAGACTTCATTGTAAACGTGAAACAGATATAACCTTCCATTTGCTCTTCCTCTCTCACTGAAACAAAGGTTGGCTGCTGTTTACAATGTGTTTTGTCGACATTATTTCCACTGTGACCAAATAAAGCAAAGTACAAACGAATCAGAGAAAGCTCCTCCTCCTTTGATTTCATTATAATAAGACGCCATTTTATAACACACTTCACACAACAAACTCATCAACTTAAGCAAGACCAAGAGAATGTGGTCTTTCTTATGTGCTGCACTTGTCTTTGTCTTCCAAGTAGCTCGTAAGTATTAACAATACATGAATTTGATTACGTCTACCAATTGTTTTGTTTTTTTCTATTGTGTTGCAGGATGTACCGACATTCCTTTATTTGAGACAAGAACTCATGAACCTGGAGCAACAGTGACTCTCAACTGTCCACGTTCTGTAAAACAGAGAGAGTCTTCAACATTTCACTGGGTCAGAGTTCTTTCTGGAAATTTCCCTGAATTTTTAGGCGGAACTTTCTCATTTGAATATAAAGCTGTTAACAAGACTCTAAGCACCACGACAAAACAAGGCAATGGAACGTTTGATCTGATCATACATCAGTCCACTCTCACTGACACTGGATTTTACTACTGTGTGAAAGTACAGCTACTTCAGATGGAATTATTGATTGGAATATTTTTAAAAATTAAGGGTAAAGAGAAATGTGCATAAGATTTAGTATAATATTGTACAATATAATTATAGCTGTTGCTTTGCCCTTCAGATCCAGACTCAGGTGTGAGCGTGGTGAGTCCAGAGCGCTCTGGTCCAGTCGACTCAGGAGACTCTGTGGATCTTCAGTGTTGGGTCCAAACTGAGAATGCACAGTGTTTTGAGGAGCACATGGTTTGGTGGTTCAGATCTGGACTGGACCAGTCTGGTCCTGGTTTAGTCTACACTCAGAGGAACAGCTCTGGTCAGTGTGACAGGAGCACAGAAGGTCCTGGTCCTCACAAATGTCTCTACACTTTGTCCAAAACCATGAGTGTCTCTGACGCCGGGACGTACCGCTGTGCTGTGGCAGCCTGTGGACTCATTCTCTTTGGAAATGGAACCAAAGTCACCATCAAAGGTATTCAATTTTTACAAAGTGTATTGTACATCATTTATCTCACAGAAAGGAAAAAGTTAATATTGTGTGTTACAGAAGAGGAAACATCTTCACAGAAATACGTCCTTATTCTCCTGTGTGCTGCTCTTAGCATCTGTATCATGGTTATATTAGTTCTGATTTATTTCCTCAAGAAGAGGGATGGTCTCTGTTTCCATGGTAACTATATTTCTTAGGTTTTGTCAAAAGTTTAAGTTAAAACTTAAATATCTTATGTCTGTTTTAGTTGGACAAAATCACACTGACAATGGAGTCAGAGTGGGACATGCAAGGCAGTTGGTAAGATGTGCTGTATCACAAAAACAGAAATAATCAGGCCCTTCTTATTAAAGTATCTTTACAGGGAGATGCTGAGGTGATGTACTCTGCCCCCAAATACAAGAGCAAAGCTGACCGACCCCAACACAGAGCGGTGAAGACAGAGGAACAAGTGTTCTACTCTGATGTGAGAGTCAAACTGTAACGTCAAGTCATCAAGAGTCGACCACAGCGTCCATTTGGTTATTGAGCAAATGCCTCTATTTACATTGTTTAAGATGTTTATTATCAAGCAGACTGATACAATCTAGTCTTGTCTTTAGTAATTATTTTTCTAAACATGTTTCTGCTTCATTAAAATGACAGCTATACATTTTTGTCAAACAAATATCTTGTAGAATTGTGTGCAGAGACACAAAATGTTGTTGTCCAATAAATCAGCAGCACCAGACCATCTGTGTGACGTTGTTCTCACTTGTGGAGTTTTCCTGGAGTGGAGGCTTCCAGATGTGGTCCTTGTTGTCCAGGTCTTCTTTTTTCTATTCCTTAATGACATGGAGCAGTGGCTCTGGTCCACGCTCCTTCTGTGTGATGGACCTCCTCGTCTCTAAGGCAGAGAACAAAGCAGATAATAGTAGTTAATGAGGAGGCTTATTTCCAGTTCTGTCCAGAAAATAAAGGAGTCAGGTCTCATTCACTGAAGGTACCACAGCTTTAGAGTAAGCAGTGGAATGTGTGTGAGTGTGTCAAGGTTCACATTTAAAAATCAAATCTAAACAGTCTCACACTTGTCCACTGTTCCACACGTGAATCGGTTTAGTATCAACATTCTCAGTGGTTTAGAGAGACATATCAAGCTATAATTACACGGTTCATTCTTATCATATTCTTCACAGACCACGGTGAGGTCCTCCCACACACGAGAATGTCACGTCCTTAAATGCCACATGTGTGAGGCTGTTCATGATGGGCACCGCTGCATCACTGTGAACATGTGTGCAAGGTGTTTGGACAACGTTTTCCACCAGTCGACCTCAGACTGTGCAGAGAAACCAAACAGCAGTTTCACAGAGAGGGGAGTCTTTCACTGACTGACCAACCCCCAAAGCCGTCCCACACAAAGAAAACCACCCTCATTTTAAAGTGGCAGTGCAATGGAGGACACAGGTTGACCGTATGTGTTTTACAGTATGTCGTCTGATACGTGTCATTGGATGTTGTTTTATACGTCCTCCAGATGCACGTGAGATCTACATCTAAAAAGTGTTTCCTCACAGACACAGGGAGGCTACGATACACTGAAGCATTTTATTCACACCTCATTTTGAAAGACAAACCACAACTTTCCATCCACCGTGTGCAAAGTTGTCATGGTCTCTTGTGTTGCATAGACCTACTGACTATTTCTCATTGTGTACAAACATTTTGGAGTAGATTTCTCAAAAGCATGAGTTGGCAATGCATGAACATTCTCTGCTTCTTTTGCTTCATTTTGTTGTGGTTTCATGGTTGAATTTGATCTGTCAGAGTATGACAAAATATGTGGTTATTGTGATCTCATTTTAAATAATTTCAGTTCAGAAATTATGTTTAATTCAGTCAACTACAGATTTCTTTTTAGAATTAATACATTTTGCCACTGATTCAAGTTCTTCAGCTGCTGAAGGAGGAGTCGACTAAATTGAAACTAACACCTCAGAAGTTCTTAACAGGAAGCAGTGTCTTATTTGTTAAGTCCATTGAACTGCCCTGAAGTGTGAACTGTCAATGATGTCAGTAGTGTGTGACAGAACTTTAAAAAATAAACAGCAACTCTATTACTCACTTTATAAAAATGCCAAACTATGAAAACTTTTTTCTTCTTTCCAGAAGAGAGACATTTAGGTTGAGCTCCAAAGTTGACTCCAAGTTAAGTCACTAATGTTTGATATACTGTGTTGCAAACATACTGTCATTAAAGGACACATACTGTGCAGATATTAACCATTGTTACTCATCACAAACATACATGGAGTTGTATTTGGCTTCATTCAGCTGGTTATTAATCCTATTCACGAGGTCATCTTCTCTGCTACTTGTCTGAGCTTCACAAAAACACCTGGTTTCAATCCCTGTCAAAAACGCATGCATTTTAATCACTGTGTGCTTATATTGAGATGTCGGGGCAAAGGCCATGTTTTCCTCCTGGTAATTCCCTCTGCTGCCTGTAGATGGAGTTTGTTTGTAAAATGCTGCCCTGTGATTGGTCCAATCCACTGGTGGTTCAGACTCTATCACAATCGGACACAACAGCAGGAGGTCAACAAGATGGATCCCAAGAGTTTGTGAAGTCACAAAACCTGCTGGCAAGGTTAGTGTGCAGGTAGAAATGTTCAAACTTATCCCAGGGCTGGACTTTTGTCCAAAGGACAGGATGGTTCAGGATACACCCCAAAGGGCCATGAGCTCCAAACCAGCCTGGTGTCCCTCATAATAAACACAATAAATTAAACACAGAATTCAATCTCTCTTCACAGCTAAAAGATTTGAATATTGAGTTGTTCCATAAAGTCTGGACGTTCTCGCTGTGATCTTCTTGATCTTCTGTTTTGTTTATTTTTCATTTTTAATGATTTTTTACCCCGTAGTCTCTATTAAGAAGGTAAAATGTGGATGAGACTGAGGAAGACATGCAACAAACGGAGCAGAACCAGATTCAAACTCAAATCCACTCAAACACTGACCGACTCGGCCATGTCGTATCTAATGCAGAGGGAAAAAAAGATACATACGTTTTTTTTCAGTTAAATATTGGAGAATTCTTCAAACAAGAAAATTAAAGATTAAAAGTGTGAAATGATGTAACTGAATGTGAAGAGTTTGGTGTCATTATTTCCCGGTTGTTAAAGCGAAGCATCACAGACCAATCAGATTGTGCTGAAGTGCTAAAGTCACATTTTTAACCATAAAAGGTAAAAAACTTTAACATTCTTGCAGTTTTTTTTTTTTGTGACATATTGTGTCATTGTTCAGATCCAGACTCAGGCGTGAGCGTGGTGAGTCCAGAGCGCTCTGGTCCAGTCGACTCAGTAGACTCTGTGGATCTTCAGTGTTGGGTCCAAACTGAGAATGCACAGTGTTTTGAGGAGCACATGGTTTGGTGGTTCAGATCTGGACTGGACCAGTCTGGTCCTGGTTTAGTCTACACTCAGAGGAACAGCTCTGGTCAGTGTGACAGGAGCACAGAAGGTCAAATGTCTCTACACTTTGTCCAAAACCATGAGTGTCTCTGACGCCAGGACGTACCGCTGTGCTGTGGCAGCCTGTGGACTCATTCTCTTTGGAAATGGAGCCAAAGTCACCATCAAAGGTATTGTATTCATACCAAGTGCTTTATCATTTATCCCACAGAAAAAGAAAACTTGATATTGATATTGTTTATTACAGAAGAGGAAACATCAGAGAAATACGTCCTTATTCTGCTGAGTTCTGTCCTGGGTCTCGTCTGTGTTACTTTTCCCGTTTGTTTGACCATGAAGAAACTCAACAAACCAAACCAAGGCCACGATCAACAAAACACAGAGGTAAAAAACTCCAACATCAATTAAAGAAAATTTTGTTGAAAGAAAATGTTTCTGAAACAATAAATTATGTTTTTCCCACAAAAAAGGTGAGGATAAAAAAGTGGGACTGTGAAGCCGCGCTCCATCGGACGATTGAAGCGAAGATACAGAAGGTGTCTACACTTATGTCACTTTTGTTCACGTGAAGTAGAATCAATCTCTAATTCTGATGCAGTAAACTTAAAGAAGATAAGTATTTAATTGGAGAGTTTTTCTGGAATGATGTAAATGTGTAAATATATAACTTTAGCGTGTTTGCTAATAGACACAATGTCACTGCAGGACAAGCAGCAACAAATCATGTGATTAAAATATGAAAAGTATGATAATAAGAAAAGCAAATGAAAACTGAAGCTTTCTGGATGATTTAGGAATTAATTGAATTATATCAACAGTAAAGTGAGGCTAAAACGTTCATGAGTAAATGAAATGTATGAATGTAAATATAAATGCTCACTATTATAGTCATGTGTATTTGGAACTGACTTTGTAAGAATAATGTGCAATAAAACCAAACAATTTAAAGAGAACAGCATGCAGTCAATGTTTGTATGTGTATTTTATTTTTCAATTTGATTAACTTTACAGAAGCATTAGTAAAAAGTATACTCATTTAGCTTTACATTATGTCTAATCGTTTGAATTTGAGCAGGATGGTATGTAGAAAAAAGCATCACGTCCAACATTTGCACAAAAGCAGCAGAAGGGGAAAAAAAATAATTCATTCATCAATAACCACACTTGTGCATATGTTCCTTGTTGTGCCTTTGAGGAGAGTCTATCTGAGCTGGTCTGCTCTCACAGAGGAGTACACACACTCCTGCTCTGCTCTTGTTTTACTGCTCTGTTTCACTTTTCTAGACGAGAAATTCAGCGCTGCATAGTTCACATCTGCACCACATGTTGCTGGTTTTCAAATAGTTTACCATTAACAACCAAGAAGCTGCTGTTCATAAAGGTCTGTCCATATCCATCAGTCCAAATGCAACGGTAGATTGCTTCGACTCTGATTGATTTGATAGTTGAAGTGAAATTGGAGTGACTCTCAAATTAACCATCCCTTACTTAACCTACCCCAAAGCTGTGTTTTTATTTATCCCTGGAAAAGAAAGTGCATATAATTATTCAGCCGGTGCATGGTCTATATACATGAACATGGTATCTATAAAGAAGCTTAGACCTTGTGGAAATTCGCTGAAGTGAAAATAATAGAAAATGACCTTAATTCATGGGCTGATAGCCTAAAACACAAACAAATCTTAAATTATATCCCAGTCACATTTACAAAGCTGTGAGCAGAAACAGCAAATCAGGGTTTTATTCTGTATTTACTGTCATTATTTTCAGCACTGTTTTGCTTTCAGCTTAGTGAGCTATAAGCTGCTTTTATAGTTGCAAAATTACCAAATGGGGACCAAACAAAGAATAAACCCAGAATTAAACCTGGACTAGACAAGGACTAAACCAGAACAAGACAGGACCAAATCATGTCTACATAAGAATTAAACTGGTCTCAAACCGGAAACAAAGTGAACCCTTAGTACATGATACTGCGGTGGTTTATCTGATCCAGGTTCTGTCCACAGCGGCTGCTATAAGAGCTCTAAAAGTGACATGATTACTGAGATGTATTTTGTGATCAAACGACTGCAGTGTTTTGACCAGGTTTTCAAAGTCAAAACCACCATTTCCGCAAAGTGCATCTGTCTGAAGAACAACAAGCAAAACCACATGGAACAGCTTCATAGAGAGATCTCACTTTGTGACCATCACGCTCTAAAAACAGCATGACTAAGAAGAGGCCGGCTAACGGCTCAAACAGGGCGCCAAAAGATTTACGTTATGTTATTTTGCTCGATTATTATTCCACTGGTCTATGCTGACATGCTTTATGATGCCTGATGTGTGCCTGATGCAGGAAGTGAATCACACATTTCTATTCTCGTGTCATTTTGAGAGACAAGTTGAAAACTTTCCACAACAAAGTTACTAAGAGTGTCATGCCGTCACTGCAGTGTGTCTGTCATTTTAAAATGTTATAGTTTATGTTTTATACAAAGTCAGAAAATCATGTTTGAAGGAATTAATGAAAAACAAAAAAGTTGAATGTTAGCAATCTTTTTTTCTTGAGCAACACTACACTACTCACAGATAATAAAGAATATAAACTATAATATAAATATAAAAATATAACTCAACACATAATCTCTCCTTTTAAAATGTTCTTTTTTCCAGCACAATATTCCCTCATAAGACTGGGTTTGTTGTGTAAATGCAATATCAAGGCTAACACTGTGTTGTGATGTCTTGTGTGTATTTTACTGAACTGACTAACTACATAAACCAAACACGTATTTCACCATGAGAACATTGTGTGGTATATTTATTTTATAACATTTCACAATGCAATTTATAAAGACAGTGCAATGTCATAAAGTTGCTGTACAGAGTTTAGTCAATCAATCAAAGTCTATTCATTAATCACTTTTCACATGTAAGTTGTAAAAAATAATTTACAGTACATTAAAAACAATCCCAAATGCACACATCCCACCCAACCACCCCCACAACTGCCTGACCCACACAACCAAACCATCCACCCATATATGAGACTGAGTACCAATGAACCAGTTGAGGAAGCACCATCAGAGCACCAGGAGCAGAGAGTTAGCCAGAGCCAGAGGAGAGATGAGGCAGACACCAAACCTCCACTAGGGGCCCCTGAGCCAGGCCCCAGCAGCCACAACTGACCACTGCTCCTGGTACAGTGGGCCCCTCAGGGGCAACACTGGAGAAAGTGAGAAGTATAATAGAAAAAAAGCTAAATTAGCACAATAAACAACCAAAACAATACAGTAAAAAAGAAAAGACTTGACAACAAAAATCAAAGTATCCCACAGTATATTCCTGGCTGTGCCTTTGAGGAGAGTCTATCTGAGCTGGTCTGCTCTCACAGAGGAGTACACACACTCCTGCTCTGCTCTTGTTTTACTGCTCTGTTTCACTTTTCTAGACGAGAAATTCAGCGCTGCATAGTTCACACCTGCACTTGTGCCCTGTAAATATGAAGAGGAAATAAACATGTTATAACTGACATCTCTACACCACTGCTGCACCATTATTTCTTGTTTTTAAGCTGCTCATAAATGAACTTTGTAAGCAGTATTAACACATACCGTGTTTTCGGCCATCTCAGAGTGTGAACGAGCAACAGAGTCAGATGAATCTGTTAAATATGAAACACTGTTACAACACAGTCATGTAGTAAACTATAAGAGGAAATAGAGGACATTTAGAATAAGTGACCTCTGCAGTGAGCACAGACTCTCCCTCTCTTCACACAGACACAGAGGACGATGATCAGGAGCACACAGCCAGACAACAAGACTGACAGAGCCACAGTCACTGGATCCTGATGCAGCTCTGCACAGATTTAGACACAATAACATTTTATTTAAGGCAGGGTAGCAGTGGGCATTCAATGAGATGGAAGTACATTTGTTTCTACTCAGAAAGTGATAGACATTAAAGGTAGCGGATTCAAGTAAGTTCAAATATTTACCTCATAAAGCCACAATAAACAATACAAGATGCAAAATGATTTATGGACACAAAACTCTTCAATGGGTAGTAGCCCAATCTCCCCTTGAGGGCTAAAGTACTATTACTAATACATGCGTGACGTTTTGCACGTTAAAAATTGTCCGTAAAGAAATATGTGATTAACTTCTTGTCAATTGTACTTTTAGGGGCGTTGAATGGTTTGGTCTTCCTTCCTAACTGAAAGTATTTTCAGTGCAAAATCTACTTCAAATCTCAATACCATCTTGTGGGCCAAATGAAAACTCCTGTAAAACCAAGGTTTTGTTTTATTTTCTAGTTTTATTGGCAAAACGTGAAACAAAACAACTTTCACTTACTAATGTCCACTTGAGTCCCCGTCCCAAACAGGATGTGTCCACATGTGTCCACAGCGCAGTAGTATGTCCCAGCGTCAGAGGAGCGTCCTATAGTTGTAGACAGTCTGTACACACAGCTGGAGTTTGTCACGTTGTACATGAGTCCAGTGAGAGGCTCCTCAGATCCAGCTCTGAACCAGTGCACGTTGTGCGGTTGTGGACACTGGATTTGGCCCGTGTTGTGTTTGGACTGAAGTGAGCACTGAAGAGACACTGAGTGTCCTGGGACCACTGCAGCTGATGATGGACTCTGTCTCACATGAACACAGCTCTGTGAGTTTGCTCCATCTGTGTCAAAGACAAGACCAGAAAGTGTCAGGATTTACTCTTTATAATGAAGTTAATATTCAAATAGTTTACCATTTACAACCAAGAAGGTGCTGTTCATAAAGTTTATCCCGTATCCTTCACTGAACATGCAATAGTAGATCGCTTCATCCTCTTTTGTAATATTTTTTATTGTAAAAACAGGCTGATTATTCATTGTGGTTAAACTATAACGATCTTGAAATGAATCATCAACGTGATCTTTAGCACCATATGTATATCCAATAAACTGCATCGTATGTCCTGGAGTTTGCTTGTACCAGTAAACACGTTGCTTGTCCTCAGAACGACACGTGAAAGAGACGCTGGATCCAGGTTGAACCACTGTCACAGGTATTTGCTCCTCTGCACTTTCACCTTAATACATCAATAAAATGGAAAATAAATAAACTTGTCCAAAAAGGAATCACCGTTACATCTCATATTCTTGAATTCTTTAACACAGTTTTACTTACACAAGGTGCTCAGAAAGACGAAGGCAGTGAGAGGTCCGATCATGTTTTCTTCTGATGTTGCAGTCAGACTTACATGTGTTTGAAGTCTCCTCATCTTATAGTAAGCTTTGAAAAGCGGAAATCTAAGCGATTGGCTGAAATACAAGTGAGCCACCCCCTAAACATAACAAATGGTTCCAAAAGCACTGTGCAAGTTTGTATAGAAATACATTAAGGGAAAGTAGATCATATCCCAGAGAGCAAATGATGTTAATTCAGTCTTGAATTATGGTCAGATTGGTTAGTTTTGGATGAGAGTGATAAGTCAACGTTATTTCAATGTTTAAAAAACTTCAAATAATAGTGGTTGGAAAAAAGTTGTTAAATTAACATGGTTTTACTGTGTCTTTTAGGCTTAAAATGCCAGGATTAATTCAGCATTGTTTAAATGTAATTTATTCATCAAAATTATTCTATTGTACTGTGTTATATCAAGTGTGTCCAAATAGTGATGTGACCCATTTTGTGTTTGCTCTCAAGCATCCTGGTCAATTGGCCATTATCTATACGTTTTTTTTATTGTTTTTTTTTTTTTTCTTTTCAGTTTCCTGTAAGTTTAAAACTCACTTCTACCATCATAATTGTAGCAACAAACTTACAAGGGTTAGAAAGACCAGACAAAGGGTACACAACATGTACTAATTTCATATGGCAGGTTCAATGAGCCACATTAAATTGTCATAGTACACGGCTGGGTTTGGTACTCTCCTATTTGCGCCCCCTCTGGTTTAGCTGATGCTTTTTCAATGTGCAGATAGAAGACAATACCTACCATTGTTCAATGTTGATCAGCAAGAGCAACATGAATGAAGATTCACTGTCACATATAAAGGCTGATTCAACCAAAAGGCCTGACGGAACATCAGTGTTAATTTAATGGCATTTTGCTATCTGGGATCAACTGGAAAATCATTATAAATTATATAATATTATATAGAATAATAATAAAATATTATGTTAGACGCAAAAACCCACAAACCACTGCATGGAAATACATTTGTCATTAGTGGTTTGTTAAAATATTGCCTAAACAAAAATCATTCACGTTAGTTTTGGTCATAAGGCCAAGCACACACTCAGTCTTTGTGACTTCAATGTAACAGGAAAAAACAAAACCTCAACTTTCCATTCGCCCTCTCTGTATGCACAGAGTTGAAGCTGTAGATAGACAACTGTTCAAAGTTCCTGTGTACAATAGTCTACTGAGTCCTGTTTTTGCAAAATAATGTGTCTAGTAGTTCTTGCCTTTCTGGGGTAGATTTTTCTGTTCTTGAAGGGAAATGTGTCCTCAGATGCATTTGTTCCCTTGTTCAGGTGCCTCTGGGTAATCTGAGCTCAGGGACACATTTAAGGATCCTGAGTCCAGATCCTGATCAGGATGAAGGATCAGCCTACTGTGCAGACTACTACCAGAGTGTCCAAAAGAGACACACCCAGACACAAGATAAACATCTAAACCTCACACAGAGCAGGCCTTAGTCTGTACAACAATCAAACCCCACACCTACTTCCTTTGAGGTGAGAGGAGCCACTGTGTCAAATCATGACAGGCAGAAATGTGCCAAATCTACCACTGCACCATTGTTTAAAGAAAAAACAAAATAAAGCACTAAGTAAATACAGAGCAGTGACCAGAGCAAACCCTCATCAAAACTAATAATCTGAAGATGAAGTCGGTCTCATCACAAAATTAAGAGCAGTGCACAACCGAGAGGTTTGCTATTTTATTATGGTTAAAAATTAAATTACCTGAGCTTATCCTCACTGTTGTTTCATTTCCTAAAAGAACATGCCCACATGAGGCCACAGCGCAATAGTACGTCCCAGTGTCGTTGAAGTCCTGTATAGTTGTGGACAGACTGTAGACACATCTCCTTTGGTCCTGTTCCTCAGTCTGGTCTTCATAAGTGAGAGATCTGAACCAGTGCACGCTCTCTTGGACAGAAGAGAATCTTCTTCCTGCTCTCAGACAAGGCGGACGTGTCTCCACTCCTCTGTGCTATCTACATGTTTTGCGTCTTGTTTTTTCTCTGTGTCTCGTCATACTTTTATTCTTTTTTGATTCACTGTTTGCTGGACTCCTAAAAATTGGAAATGGATTTGATTACCTGGTCTCTGAGCACGATTGACACATTTTTTTCCCATAAGAAGGGTGCACCGGGAGAACCCACTTGCCCTGACGGAACCTTTGCAGCATTCTACACATGGGACGCCTGGAACAACACACAGACTGTGTGTCTGGAAGTTCTGTCTGTGGAAGACGTTGAGGACTTAATTATTTTTGGACTCTTGATAGTGGTTGTCCTGCTTATTGGACTGGGTACTGCCTTAAACTATCGCAAAATTTCTAAGACAGCTGCCTTCAAAGCAACCCAGCCGCTGTCTGGTGAAATTAAAGAGCGCTTCTGTGACGTGAGTAGCAGGCTGAAAGGTTTAGAACAGAGAGAGGCAAACACCGGAGAGCTGATTCGCAACATCTCAGCACAGATGGTGGACATGCAAGAACATGTGGATAACATCGAGTCCCAGGCCAGTGAGCTTCTATGCAGTGGAGCTGATGTGAAGGGGTTACAACAAAGAGACGCTCAGATTGAGGAGCTGATTCGCAACATCTCAGCCCGGTCTGAAGACGTGCAGAAACAAGTGGACAACATTTAGAGGTGGACCAGCGAGCTGCTACGGGGTCTTACGAGTCTGACCACAAGAATGGAGGAACTATCAAGGCTACTACATGAAACGGAGGTTCGTAAGTTACGCTGAGAACCAGAACTGATTGATTACGATTCAGACAAATTGCCGAAGATCAAAAATGGATTATTAGAAATTATTAGAATTATTGGAACGCTCTGAGATCGGAAATCCTATCTTTCAAGTGAGAAATGATTGATAAATAACAAAAGTAATGCCGAGAAAAAAACCCAAAAATCCTATTCACCACACTTCTGGTTTGACAAGAAAGTGAACTTTCCATCACAAACTTGTCGGGAGTGCAATGCAATCAATAAACTGTAGTTTGAAAGTATCACCTGTAACCGAGCGGTGTGTAATCTCAGCGTTTTGACATATTCTTTATCAGTAAATTAAAGTTAAATAAACTAAATCCAACAACGCCACCGGGATTTAACCCGGAAAGTAAAATAGTGAGGATAAGGATGCACAGATTCGTTCTTGATGGAAAGAAGCAAGATTCCAGCTTTGTCTCCATTGTCCATTGTAATCAAACATTTTTGCGTTCCATGTTGACACCATTGGAGCACTAGGACAACGTTGAGCAACAGAAAGGTGAGAGGGCCATTGCCTTGCCCTTTTCTCCAGCGCCGACCGCAGCTCCTTAAGTTTACTTTACTTCTGCGCATCTGAAAATAGAAATTGGTTCCCGCTAAACCCTAACACACTGGCGAACAGATCGTTTTAGCGCAGAACGTACCACGTTCGCTCCACGGGAGTATGCGTTGCGGGGCCATGACGGCTTAACCACAACACTCCATCAGCGGAGATCACGTCGGCGCATCAACATACGCGGCACCAGAAGACAGGTCACGGCACTGAACCATAGAAGTTACATTAGCATCACCGCATTATTAAACTAAAATACACAAATACTACCTGGAGAGCGGAAGGCGTGGAGCAACAACGAGGGACCCAGGAAGTGTGTAGGTCAGAGAATGAGCAACACACCACTTTTTATAGGTTGACCGACATCGAGCGTAGCCAATAGGAAACGGTTGCAAAAGTGGCAAGGTCCGCCCGCAGACCATACTGCCACACATCCATCCAAACCAAACCACACACAGACGTCTTGCTTTACTTGACGGTTTTTCATGAGAACAGAAGAAATGCATACAAGGATTTCTTATGGAAGGAAATGCACTGGAGAAATATTCAGTTGCATATGTTTTTTTCTTCATCTAAGCCAGGGCTATTCAATTAGCGGGCCCCCCACGACTGGCCCACCCCCCGACTGTCACTATGCAAGTCACAAACTGCTTTAAAAGCACGTTTTAACTACAAGTTTTACAAATGCCGACACTCGTATTGTACGTGAACGCACCACAAGCGGTTTCTTAGTAACGCCAGCCCAGAATACTCTCTCGAAGTACAACAACCGCGAAAATATGTCACTGTCAGGTCACAAATGTAGAATTGACACTGAAAATTGTCGATTTAACCCCGCCTGGACAGATAGATATGTTTATTTTACCACAAAGGCTAAATTCCAAACCAGTGTGTTTGATTTGCAATGAAAGTTTGTCCGTATTAAAAGAATATAACCTTCGGAGGCACCACCTTAAGAATCACCGGACTTTTGGGACAGCCTTTCCCGAAGGAACAGAGGAGAGGGCGACTAAAGTGCAGAGCCTGTTAGCATCTTACACCAGGAGCTGCTCCACAATAGTAAGGACATGTACAGTGCAAGAGAAGGCCACGGTGGCATCCCTGCGCGTGTCGTGGATTTTAGCAAAGAAAAAAACGAACCTTCACCGACTCTGGAACTGTTAAAGACTGTATGGTCGCTGTACTGGACGAGGTAATCTATGACGATAAAGTTAAAGCTAGTGTGACAACTGCAGTTAAAAGCGCTCCACTGTCAGACACGTCAAACATACACAGAGTTGAAATTTTAGCGACAGATGTGTTTGATGCTCTGCTGAGTGACCTTAAAAAAGCCGATGTCATGTCTATAGCCATGGATCAGTCCACAGACTGACACAGCGCAGTTATGTGTGTATGTGCGCTTCTATGACGATGGTCACAGCTGTTTTCGAGAGGAGTTGCTCTGCCTTCTACCACTCAAAGGTCACACAATAGATGAGGTTTTCTATGATAAAATCTCGTCCTTTTTTCGGGACCACGGGTTGGTCATGACTCGGGTGTGCATGCTTGTGACTGATGGTGCTCCGTCCATGTCCGAGAGAGTGAGTGGACAGCTGTTGCTCCGCGAATGATGTCGCCGCATTGTATCGTACATCAGACAGTGCTGTGTGCTAAACTAAGCGGCCACTTTAAAACTGTTATGGACAACGTCATGGCGACAATAAACTTTTTTTTTTTTTCGATGCTGGAGATCGATTGTTTCGCCAGTTGTTGTCCGACACGTCAGCGGAACATCATGACCTGCTCCTGCATAATGACATAAGGTGGCTCTCCAAAGGAATATTCTCAGGAGCGCTTCTGTACGCTCGGGGAGGAGATAAAACGTTTTCTGGCTGACAGCAAGCGAAAAAAAGCAGAGGCACATCTAACCCGAATGATGGACAACGACTTTATGGCAGATGTGTGTTTCCTCTCTGATTTGTTCAAACACTTAAATCAGTTAAATCTAGGACTGCAAGGCAGAGACAAATCTGTCATCGATCTTGTTGAACAGACGCGTGCATTTCAAGCCAAACTGGAACTATTTGAAGCGGATTTGAGCGCAGGAAGAATGCTGCACTTCCCTACGCTCCGCAAATGCATCACAACTCCCGTATCCGTCACAGCGGCAATGACAGACGTAGTTGCGAAGCTGAAAGACAACTTTGCCAGTCGACTGGATGGCCTTTCACTCCCCACGGAGGTGATACATTTTACTAGAGACCTGATTTCTGCCGCTACAGAAGAAACGTTGTCTGTCAAAGCAAAGGAAGTGGTCCCTTCTATTGACGAGGGGCAGTTTAATCTTGAGCTTGTAGACAGGCAGCCATCCCATTCACTGCCCCAAGAACTGCGCACACACGGACAGGTCAAGTTTTGGAGTAACGTTAATGTTCACCAGTATCCAAATCTTATGAAAGTGGCAATTACTGTGCTCAGTATGTTTGGATGCACTTATGTGTGTGAATCAAGTTTTTCTCACATGAATGCAATAAAATCTGTTTTATTGTTCCCTGACTGATGCCACCCTGCATCACTGCTCTCGTATTGCACTGACCTCTTATGAGCCAAATGTTACTGATATTGTTCAAAACAAAAAATGTCACTTCTCACACTAAAGTTAGGATACCAGCAGAAGTAGCTGTAATTGTATTGTTTTTATTATGTTCACTTGGTGCAATATTTTAGTTCAAATATTTTACTGCACTGCTTTAGTTGACCTTTCTAGTTCAACAAATGCACTTTTGCAACGGTGGCCATAACGTTTTTATTGTTTTTTCTTGTTTTTTATGCAAGACATTAATTGCATAGTATTGTTGTTTGTTTCTAGATAGATTTATAGATTTGAAGTGACGAAAAATGCGTTGTTATTAAAGCATATACTGTTCAAGGTTTGAACCAAATGTTTACATCTGCAATAATAAAAATGCAGTACATCTTTAACTTTGTATTGGTTTATTATTTTATATATAAAAACAATATGTAATTATATGAATATAAGTCTCCGGCCCAGTAGCATCTCATAGTTTTACAATTTGGCCCAGTAGGAAATTTGCCTGATCTAAGCTATAACTATAAAATATACTTGATTAGAAACAATAGACCACCTCCTGTCAGGTTTACACAGTGATGGATTTGACTGTAACAAAATCAAAGAGCCATAAAGGTCACGTGCATTTCATTGTATATTCATTCTGTGCAGACTTCATTGTAAACGTGAAACAGATATAACCTTCCATTTGCTCTTCCTCTCTCACTGAAACAAAGGTTGGCTGCTGTTTACAATGTGTTTTGTTGACATTATTTCCACTGTGACCAAATAAAGCAAAGTACAAACGAATCAGAGAAAGCTCCTCCTCCTTTGATTTCATTATAATAAGACAGAGACGCCATTTTATAACACACTTCACACAACAAACTCATCAACTTAAGCAAGACCAAGAGAATGTGGTCTTTCTTATGTGCTGCACTTGTCTTTGTCTTCCAAGTAGCTCGTAAGTATTAACAATACATGAATTTGATTACGTCTACCAATTGTTTTGTTTTTTTCTATTGTGTTGCAGGATGTACCGACATTCCTTTATTTGAGACAAGAACTCATGAACCTGGAGCAACAGTGACTCTCAACTGTCCACGTTCTGTAAAACAGAGAGAGTCTTCAACATTTCACTGGGTCAGAGTTCTTTCTGGAAATTTCCCTGAATTTTTAGGCGGAACTTTCTCATTTGAATATAAAGCTGTTAACAAGACTCTTAGCACCACGACAAAACAAGGCAATGGAACGTTTGATCTGATCATACATCAGTCCACTCTCACTGACACTGGATTTTACTACTGTGTGAAAGTACAGCTACTTCAGATGGAATTATTGATTGGAATATTTTTAAAAATTAAGGGTAAAGAGAAATGTGCATAAGATTTAGTATAATATTGTACAATATAATTATAGCTGTTGCTTTGCCCTTCAGATCCAGACTCAGGTGTGAGCGTGGTGAGTCCAGAGCGCTCTGGTCCAGTCGACTCAGGAGACTCTGTGGATCTTCAGTGTTGGGTCCAAACTGAGAATGCACAGTGTTTTGAGGAGCACATGGTTTGGTGGTTCAGATCTGGACTGGACCAGTCTGGTCCTGGTTTAGTCTACACTCAGAGGAACAGCTCTGGTCAGTGTGACAGGAGCACAGAAGGTCAAATGTCTCTACACTTTGTCCAAAACCATGAGTGTCTCTGACGCCGGGACGTACCGCTGTGCTGTGGCAGCCTGTGGACTCATTCTCTTTGGAAATGGAACCAAAGTCACCATCAAAGGTATTGTATTCGTACCAAGTGCTTTATCATTTATCTCACAGAAAAAGAAAACTTGATATTGATATTGTTTATTACAGAAGAGGAAACATCAGAGAAATACGTCCTTATTCTGCTGAGTTCTGTCCTGGGTCTCGTCTGTGTTACTTTTCCCGTTTGTTTGACCATGAAGAAACTCAACAAACCAAACCAAGGCCACGATCAACAAAAAACAGAGGTAAAAAACTCCAACATCAATTAAAGAAAATGTTGTTGAAAGAAAATATTTCTGAAACAATAAATGATGTTTTTCCCACAAAAAAGTTGAGGATAAAAAAGTGGGACTGTGAAGCCGCGCTGCATCGGACGATTGAAGGTGTCTATACTTATGTCACTTTTGTTCACGTGAAGTAGAATCAATCTCTAATTCTGATGCAGTAAACTTAAAGAAGATAAGTATTCAATTGGAGAGTTTATCTGGAATGATGTAAATGTGTAAATATATAACTTTAGCGTGTTTGCTAACAGACACACTGTCACTGCAGGACAAGCAGCAACAAGCTATGTGATTAAAATATGAAAAGTATGATAATAAGAAAAGCAAATGAAAACTGAAGCTTTCTGGATGATTTAGGAATTAATTGAATTATATCAACAGTAAAGTGAGGCTAAAACTTTCATGAGTAAATGAAATGTATGAATGTAAATATAAATGTTCACTATTATAGTCATGTGTATTTGGAACTGACTTTGTAAGAATAATGTGTAATAAAATCAAACAATTTAAAGAGAACAGCATGCAGTCAATGTTTGGTGGAATTTATTTTTCAATCATATTAACTTTACAGAAGCATTAGTAAAAAGTATACTCATTTAGCTTTACATTATGTCTAATCGTTTGAATTTGAGCAGGATGGTATGTAGAAAAAAGCATCACGTCCAAAATTTGCACAAAAGCAGCAGAAGGGAAAAAAAATCATTCATTCATCAATAACCACACTTGTGCATATGTCCCTGGCTGTGCCTTTGAGGAGAGTCTATCTGAGCTGGTCTGCTCTCACAGAGGAGTACACACACTCCTGCTCTGCTCTTGTTTTACTGCTCTGTTTCACTTTTCTAGACGAGAAATTCAGCGCTGTGTATTTCACATCTTCACCACATGTTGCTCGTTTTCAAATAGTTTACCATTAACAACCAAGAAGCTGCTGTTCATAAAGGTCTGTCCATATCCATCAGTCCAAATGCAACGGTAGATTGCTTCGACGATTGATTTGATAGTTGAAGTGAAATTGGAGTGACTCTCAAATTAACCATCCCTTACTTAACCTACTCCAAAGCTGTGTTTTTATTTATCCCTGGAAAAGAATGTGCATATAATTATTCAGCCGGTGCATGGTCTATATACATAAACATGGTATCTATAAAGAAGCTTAGACCTTGTGGAAATTCGCTGAAGTGAAAATAATAGAAAATGACCTCTTAATTCATGGGCTGATAGCCTAAAACACAAACAAATCTAAAACTATATTCCAGTTTCATTTACAAAGCTGTGAGCAGAAACAGCAAATCAGGGTTTTATTCTGTATTTACTGTCATTATTTTCAGCACTGTTTTGCTTTCAGCTTAGTGAGCTATAAGCTGCTTTTATAGTTGCAAAATTACCACATCAAAATGGGGACCAAACAAAGAATAAACCCAGAATTAAACCTGGACTAGACAAGGACTAAACCAGAACAAGACAGGACCAAATCATGTCTACATAAGAATTAAACTGGTCTCAAACCGGAAACAAAGTGAACCCTTAGTACATGATACTGCGGTGGTTTATCTGATCCAGGTTCTGTCCACAGCGGCTGCTATAAGAGCTCTAAAAGTGACATGATTACTGAGATGTATTTTGTGATCAAACGACTGCAGTGTTTTGACCAGGTTTTCAAAGTCAAAACCACCATTTCCGCAAAGTGCATCTGTCTGAAGAACAACAAGCAAACCACACGCAGCAGCTTCATAGAGAGATCTCACTTTGTGACCACCAGGCTCTAAAAACAGCATGACTAAGAAGAGGCCGGCAAACGGCTCAAACAGGGCGCCAAAAGAAAAGAGAAGTACATTATGTTATTTTGCTCGATTATTATTCCACTGGTCTATGCTGACATGCTTTATGATGCCTGATGTGTGCCTGATGCAGGAAGTGAATCACACATTTCTATTCTCGTGTCATTTTGAGAGACAAGTTGAAAACTTTCCATAACAAAGTTACTAAGAGTGTCATGCCGTCACTGCAGTGTGTCTGTCATTTTAAAATGTTATAGTTTATGTTTTATACAAAGTCAGAAAATCATGTATGAAGGAATTAATGAAAAACATAAAAGCTGAATTAACTTTTTTCTTGAGCAACACAACACTACTGACAGATAATAAAAAATATATACCATAATGTAAATATAAAAATATAACTCTATACAGAATGTATTCTTTTTCCAGCACAATACTCCCTCATAAGACTGGGTTTGTTGTGTAAATGCAATATCAAGGCTAACACTGTGTTGTGATGTCTTGTGTGTATTTTACTGAACTGACTAACTACATATACCAAACATGTATTCCACCATGAGAACATTGTGTGGTATATTTATTTTATAAAATTTTACAATGCAAAAGTTATTTCTAAAGACAGTGCAATATCATAAAGTTGCTGTACAGAGTTTAGTCAATCAATCAGTCTATTCATTAATCACTTTTCACATATATGATGTAAAAATAATTTACAGTACATTAAAAACAATCCCAAATGCACATATCCCACCCAACCACCCCCACAACTGCCTGACCCACACAACCAAACCATCCACCCACATATGAGGCTGAGTACCTATGAACCAGTTGAGGAAGCACCATCAGAGCACCAGGAGCAGAGAGTTAGCCATAGCCAGAGGAGAGATGAGGCAGACACCAAACCTCCACTAGGGGCCCCAGCAGCCACAACCGACCACTGCTCCTGGTACAGTGGGCCCCTCAGGGATAACACTGGAGAAAGTGAGAAGTATAATAGAAAAAAAAGTTAAATTAGCACAATAAACAACCAGAAAAATACAATAAAAAAGAAAAGACTTGACAAGAAAAATCAAAGCATCCCACAGTATATTCCTGGCTGTGCCTTTGAGGAGAGTCTATCTGAGCTGGTCTGCTCTCACAGAGGAGTACACACACTCCTGCTCTGCTCTTGTTTTACTGCTCTGTTTCACTTTTCTAGACGAGAAATTCAGCGCTGCATAGTTCACACCTGCACTTGTGCCCTGTAAATATGAAGAGGAAATAAACATGTTATAACTGACATCTCTACACCACTGCTGCACCATTATGTGTTGTTTTTAAGTTGGTCATAAATGAACTTTGTAATATATTAACACAGCAATATTAACACATACCGTGTTTTCGGCCATCTCAGACTGAGAACGAATGACAGAGTCAGATGAATCTATAAAACATGCAACACTATTACAACACAGTCATGTAGTAAACTATAAGAGGAAATAGTGTACATTTAGAATAAGTGACCTCTGCAGTGAGCACAGACTCTCCCTCTCTTCACACAGACACAGAGGACGATGATCAGGAGCACACAGCCAGACAACAAGACTGACAGAGCCACAGTCACTGGATCCTGATGCAACTCTGGGGGTTGATCTGAAAATATGTAGATCATATGTTATTAACCTGGTGAAAGCACGCGGAGAGGAGTTCTACACATAATATATTATTTGCAGAGTGAAACATTTGTACAGTGACAGCCTGGTCCACCAGTGCATCTGAGGCAAATGCAGCAACAGTGTGACAAAGGTCAAAATGATTTATATAGCACATTTACAAACAGATACACTGCCCCAAACTGCTGCACACGTTCAAAAACGAACACAGAGAAAAGATTTTAATACTGAAAAATTTAAAGTAAAACATAGTGTAGGTTCAAAACAAGTCTAGCTCAGCTTGGATTAAAAGCCAGTGTAAAGAAATGAGTTTTTAGCAACGATTTGAACCTCGGAACAGAAGTAGCGGTTCTTATGCTCAGAGGAAGAGACAACAGATAAAGCTCTGTCTTCTCTAGATTTTATTCTAGACCTTGGGCAGTTGAGAAGCAGTAGGACAGCCAGCCTGAGTACTCGGCCCGGAGTGCGCACAACAAGAACTTCAGATAAATAAGGAGGGGCTGGATTGTTTAGAGACTTATAAACAAACAGTCAAATCTTAAACTGGATCCTGAAGACAACAGGTCACAGTGGAGCGAGGACAGGGCTGATGTGGCAGGCGCGCCGCTGCATTTTGGACCAGCTGTAGTCTGTGCACTGGAGACTGGTCCAGGCCGAGGTGCAGTGAGTTACAATAGTCCAGGTGTGACGTGATCAATGCATGAACGACTTTATCCATCTGGTTTGGGGACAAATAGGACTTAACTTTGCTCAAGAGTTTAAGTTGGAAAAAGCTAGTTTTCACCACTGACCTGATCTGTTTGTCAAGTTTAAAGTAACTGTCGAGAAAAACACCAAGACTTTTCAGAACAGGAGAACAATAAGATGAAAACTCATTAAAAACATTTTGTGAATCAAATATAACAAAATTCTGTTTACGCGGCTGGTAGTGCTGGTATAATTTTCTCTTCAGAGGCCGAAGTGATTTTGTAACAAATCTGACTTACCTATGTCCACTTGAGTCCCCGTCCCAAACAGGATGTGTCCACATGTGTCCACAGCGCAGTAGTATGTCCCAGCGTCAGAGGAGCGTCCTATAGTTGTAGACAGTCTGTACACACAGCTGGAGTTTGTCACGTTGTACATGAGTCCAGTGAGAGGCTCCTCAGATCCAGCTCTGAACCAGTGCACGTTGTGCTGTTGTGGACACTGGATTTGGCCCGTGTTGTGTTTGGGCTGAAGTGAGCACTGAAGAGACACTGAGTGTCCTGGGACCACTGCAGCTGATGATGGACTCTGTCTCACATGAACACAGCTCTGTGAGTTTGCTCCATCTGTGTCAAAGACAAGACCAGAAAGTGTCAGGACTTACTCTTTATAATGAAGTTAATATTCAAATAGTTTACCATTTACAACCAAGAAGGTGCTGTTCATAAAGTTTATCCCGTATCCTTCACTGAACATGCAATAGTAGATCGCTTCGTCCTCTTTTGTAATGCTTTACTCCTCCTCCTCTTCGAGTGCGGACGTGTCTTCTCTCTGCTCCTGCTCTGTTTTTTGCTACTTGCTTTGTCTCGTCAATTTTTTCCAACTTTTTTACCTTTTCAACTCGGATTATCTGCCCGCCAACTAATCTCTGAAAATGAATGTGATCGACTGGTCTCTAAGTGCTTTGGATAAGATTTTCTCCCAACGTAAAGCCTCCCCCGGAGAGGCACGCTGCCCCGACGGAACTGACATGGCTGGATTCGTACGGGATAATTGGTATAACACCTGGCAGATCCTATGCATCGAGCCCTTGCAGGTCGAAGATGTAGAAGATCTATTTATCTTTGGATTTATGATAGCGGGCTTTCTACTATTGGGGCTTGGAATTGCCTTTGTCTATCGGAATATTTTTCAGACAGGAGAATTCGTCCAAAACCTGTCTGAGAACAACAAAACAAAGTTTGTGGAATTGAGTGAAAGGATGTTAAGACTTGAGCAAAGACTGGACCACGGACTGGCACAGCTCATGGATCTGGATCGTAACATCTTGTCTCGGACCACGGAGGTGCTGAAAGCCGTTGGACAATCAGGGAGAGGCGTTTAAAGATGGACTAACTCAATGAAACAACGAATCGCTACTCGGAAAGACCAGAAATGATTGGTTTATTGATCTGTACAAATTCCTGATCAACAAATGTATTAAAATATATTTTTCTGCCCTCCCTCCCTTGGTTTTCCTCTTATCCGGACCTTGAGATGCAGCTGGCTGGAAGAACCCGAGTCAGACTGACCTTGCAACATAAACATGAGATAACATTTGCACACACCGCCCGCGCTCCCCCCTCTATCTTCTTGTTTGTGACCCTGTCCTATATCCACTGAAAAAATTCCATCACGTGACCACGTGTACCGTATTCCCAATATCTGTTGTATATTGTGTATTAATGTTTGCTCTACTGTTCATTTCTAAACAGCTACTTGCATCTTTTGATTACTTAACATGGATTACTTACAGAATGCAGCTACCTGCTTTGTCTTGCTTATGTCTTGTTTATTGTGTGTTTTGTTGTGACCGCAACTGTAGTTACAACTGTGTGTCTACATTGTTTATTGTCTATAAATGTAATTGTATATGTTATGTTGTAACGGCAACTGTAGTTTCAACGGTTTGTAAAGCGCTTTGGGTGCCTATTAGGTGGAAAAGCGCTCAATAAATAAAAATTCTTCTTCTTCTTCTTCTAATATTTTTTATTGTAAAAACAGGCTGATTATTCATTGTGGTTAAATTCAAACGATCTTGAAATGAATCATCAACTTGACCATGAGCACCATATGCATATCCAATAAACTGCATTGTATGTCCTGGAGTTTGCTTGTACCAGTAAACACGTTCCATGTCCTTAGAACGACACGTGAAAGAGACGCTGGATCCAGGTTGAACCACTGTCACAGGTATTTGCTCCTCTGCACTTTCACCTTAATACATCAATAAAATGAAAAATAAATAAACTTGTCCAAAAAGAAATCACCGTTACATCTCATAATCTTGAATTCTTTAGCACAGTTTTACTTACACAAGGTGCTCAGAAAAACAAAGGCAGTTAGAGGTCCAATCATGTTTTCTTCTGATGTTACAGTCAGACTTACATGTGTTTGAAGTCTCCTCATCTTATAGTGAGCTTTGAAAAGCGGAAATCTAAGCGATTGGCTGAAATACAAGTGAGCCACCCCCTAAACATAACGAATGGTTCCAAAAGCACTGTGCAAGTTTGTATAGAAATACATTAAGGGAAAGTAGATCATATCCCAGAGAGCAGATGATGTTAATTTAATGTTGAATTATGGTCAGATTGGTTAGTTTTGTTTGAGAGTGATAGTTCAACATTATTTCAGGTTAAAAAATGTTGAAATAATAGTGGTTGGAAAAAAATATTTAAATAAACAGTTTTAACCATGTCTTTTAGGCTTAAAATACCAGCGTCAATTCAACATTGTTTAGATGTACATGCAGGTGCAAAAAGTGCAGGAATAGATGGATTTTTGTCAAAATTATTCTGTTGTACTGTGTTAGATCAAGTGTGTCCAAATAGTGGCACGGCCCATTTTGTGTTTGCTCTCAAGCGTCCTGGTCAATTGGCCAACATCCATAAGCCAAACTCCAGAACTTTAGTTCTGTATCATTTCAAAACAAATAGGACTCACGCGTTGTCTCTCACTCCCAAGTGAGTTTGAGATGCGCACGGGCAGCTCAAATGTACAAGCCACAGTTTAAAAAGACTTAGATCAGGGGCTCAGTGTGGAGCAGGTTCCACAAGGAGCTAAACGGTCTCATACACATTGAAAAGCGCCAGCTCCGTTCAGCGCGGCGAACTGCTGAGGCGACACTGCGAAGCACACAAAGTCAAAGTGCTTCAACTTCTTACAAATGTCTAAATTGTGTTTTTATAAAGTGTCTATAGTTTGCAGCATGTAGTGCTCTCTAGAGCTTCAATCTGTCGCAGAAGAGCAGCAGAAGTGCTGTGTGGGACGCTAAAACAGGGGCGGAGCAGGGAAATGTAGGGACTGTGGGGCCACATAATAAACTATGTAGTGAGATGCTAATAATATTAAATTTGAAATGCACTAGATTTCGAGAAATTATAGGATTTTTATGGGAATTTTGGGATTGTGATTCATACAATTTAAAATTAAACATAAAAATAACTATTCTAACAGTCACAAGGCTGTAGTACAGTCATCAAACCACTATATATTTTAACATGTTTGAAGATGGTTGGGAGGGGGCACCACAGAGAACTTAGCTGCTGCTTAGGGCACCCAAATGTCCAGCAGCGGCACTGAAACCAAACATAGGGTACACAACATGTACTAATTTCATATACCAGTTTCAATGCTGGTATCGTCATAGTACACTGCTGGTTTTGGCACACTCCTGCCTGGGTTAAGGTCTGTTCAGTCTGTATAGCATAATAATAAAATATAATGTTATAAAAAGACGCAAAAACCCACAAACCACTGCATGGAAATACATTTGTCATTGGTGGTTTGTTAAAATATTGTCTAAACAAAAATCATTAACATTAGTTTTGGTCATAAGGCCAAGCACACACTCAACTATTAAGTCTCTGCTAGTTCACTCTAACAGGAAAAACAAAACCTCAACTTTCCATTCGCCCTCTCTGTGTGCACAGAGTTGAAGCTATAGATAGACAACTGTTCAAAGTTCCTGTGTACAATAGTCTACTGAGTCCTGCTTTTGCAAAACAATGTGTCTAGTAGTTCTTGTCTTTCTGAAGTAGATTTTCCTGTTCTTGTTCTTGAAGGGAAATGTGTCCTCAGATGCATTTGTTCCCTTGTTCAGGTGCCTCTGGGTAATCTGAGCTCAGGGACATATTTAAAGATCCTGAGTCCAGATCCTGATCAGGATGAAGGATCAGCCTACTGTGCAGACTACTACCAGAGTGTCCAAAAGAAACACACCCAGACACAAGATAAACATCTAAACCTCACACAGAGCAGGCCTTAGTCTGTACAACAATCAAACCCCACACCTACTTCCTTTGAGGTGAGAGGAGCCACTGTGTCAAATCATGACAGGCAGAAATGTGCCAAATCTACCACTGCACCATTGTTTAAAGAAAAAACAAAATAAAGCACCAAGTAAATACAGAGCAGTGACCAGAGCAAACGCTCATCAAAACATAATCTGAAGATGAAGTAGGTTTGCCATTTTATTATGGTTAAAAATTAAATTACCTGATCTTATCCTCACTGTTGTATCATTTCCAAACAGAACATGTCCACATGAGGCCACAGCGCAGTAGTACGTCCCAGTGTAGTTCAAGTCCTGTATAGTTGTGGACAGACTGTAGACACATTTCCTACACACAAACTACAAACTACTTCAAACACAAAGAATCTGAGGTCACTGACTTTGATCCATTGGTGCATTTCAGGCACCACCTCCGAATTGAAAAAATGCCCTGGAACGCCACTCACTGTAAATCTGGGAGAGACTCCCACTTCACACACAAGATCAACTGTGACGTGTTACAATGACAATCACCACACAGTGGGTTTGACTGGTTAACCACCACATAAACATTTGTTACAGGTTAAATCCCACAATAATCATGTTTGAGACGTTGGTTTAATGTTTACATTTCTTTAGCTTACGGTCAGCATTAGCCAAATTGTTTGTGAGTTAATTAAGCTGGAACGCTCTGAGGTCGGAAATCCGATCTTTCAAGTGAGAAACGATTGATAAATAACAAAAGTAATGCCAAGAAAAAACAAAAAAATCCTATTCAACTTATTCCGCACTTCTGGTTTGACAAGAAGGTGAACTTTCCATCACAAACTTGTCAGGGGTGCCATGCAATCAGTAAACTGTAGTTTGAAAGTATCATCTATCAAAACCAAACCACATGCAGACGTCTTGCTTTACCTGACGGTTTTTCATGAGAACAGAAGAAATGCATCCAAGGATTTTTTTTGGAAGGAAATGCACAGGAGAAATATTCAGTTGCATATGTTTTTCTCTTCAGCTCAGCTATAACTATAAAATATACTTGATTAGAAACAATAGACCACCTCCTGTCAGGTTTACACAGTGATGGATTTGACTGTAACAAAATCAAAGAGCCATAAAGGTCACGTGCATTTCATTGTATATTCATTCTGTGCAGACTTCATTGTAAACGTGAAACAGATATAACCTTCCATTTGCTCGTCCTCCCTCACTGAAACAAAGGTTGGCTGCTGTTTACAATGTGTTTTGTCGACATTATTTCCACTGTGACCAAATAAAGCAAAGTACAAACCAATCAGAGAAAGCTCCTCCTCCTTTGATTTCATTATAATAAGACAGAGACGCCATTTTATAACACACTTCACACAACAAACTCATCAACTTAAGCAAGACCAAGAGAATGTGGTCTTTCTTATGTGCTGCACTTGTCTTTGTCTTCCAAGTAGCTCGTAAGTATTAACAATACATGAATTTGATTACGTCTACCAATTGTTGTTTTTTCTATTGTGTTGCAGGATGTACCAACATTCCTTTATTTGAGACAAGAACTCATGAACCTGGAGCAGCAGTGACTCTCAACTGTCCACGTTCTGTAAAAAATACAGCGTCTACAACATTTCACTGGATCAGAGTTCTTTCTAGAAATGTTCCAGAATTTTTAGGAGGAACTTTCTCATTTAAATATAAAGCTGTTAACAATAAGCCTCGCACCGCAACAAAACAAGGCGATGGAACGTTTGATCTGATCATACATCAGTCCACTCTCACTGACACTGGATTTTACTACTGTGTGAAAGTTGACCAACTACAGATGGAATTAGTATTTGGAATATTTCTACAAATTAAGGGTAACAATATAATTTGCATTTTTATAGTTAAGAGTCTGATATGAACATGAATATGAATATGATTATAGCTGTTGCTTTGCTCCTCAGGCCCAGACTCAGGCGTGAGCGTGGTGAGTCCAGAGCGCTCTGGTCCAGTCGACTCAGGAGACTCTGTGGATCTTCAGTGTTGGGTCCAAACTGAGAATGCACAGTGTTTTGAGGAGCACATGGTTTGGTGGTTCAGATCTGGACTGGACCAGTCTGGTCCTGGTTTAGTCTGCACTCAGAGGAACAGCTCTGGTCAGTGTGACAGGAGCACAGAAGGTCCTGGTCCTCACAAATGTCTCTACACTTTGTCCAAAACCATGAATGTCTCTGACGCCAGGAAGTACCGCTGTGCTGTGGCAGCCTGTGGACGCATTCTCTTTGGAAATGGAACCAAAGTCACCATCAAAGGTATTCACTTTTTACAAAGTGTATTACATCATACATAATTTATGTCACAGAAAGAAAACAAAAAAAGTTGATATTGTTTATTACAGAAGAGGAAACGTCGTCTTCAGAGAAGCCCGTCCTTATTCTCCTGTGTGCTGCTCTTAGCATCTGTATCATGGTTATATTAGTTCTCATTTATTTCCTCAAGAAGAGGGCTGGTTTCTGTTTCCATGGTAACTATATTTCTTCAGTTTTGTCAAAAGTTTAAGTTAAAACTTAAATATCTTATGTCTGTTTTAGTTGGACAAAATCACACTGACAATGGAGTCAGAGAGGGACATGCAAGGCAGTTGGTAAGATGTGCTGTATCACAAAAATAGAAAAAATCAGGCCCTTCTTATTAAAGTATCTTTACAGGGAGATGCTGAGGTGATGTACTCTGCCCCCAAATACAAGAGCAAAGCTGACCGACCCCAACACAGAGCGGTGAAGACAGAGGAACAAGTGTTCTACTCTGATGTGAGAGTCAAACTGTAACATCAAGTCATCAAGAGTCGACCATAGCGTCCATTTGGTTATTGAGCAAATACCTCTATTTACATTGTTTAAGCTGTTTATTATTATTAGATTATTATAGCTATTATTAAGCAGACTGATACAACCCAGTCTTGTCTTTAGTAATTATTGTTCTAAAAATGTTTCTCCTTCATTAAAATTACAGCTATACATTTTTGTCAAATAAACATCATGTATTATCCAATAAATCAGCAGCACCAGACCATCTGCGTGACGTTGTTCTCACTTGTGGAGTTTTCCTGAAGTGGAGGCTTCCAGATGTGGTCCTTCTTGTCCAGAACTTCTGTTTTTATTCCTTAATGACATGGAGCAGTGGCTCTTGTCCAAGCTCCTTCTGTGTGATGGACCTCCTCGTCTCTAAAGCCAGGTTCACTGTACAATTGTCAATTGTTGTTTGTTGTCAGAAATTATGTTAAATTCAGTCGACTGCAGATTTCTTTTTAGAATTAATACATTTTGCCACAGATCCAAGTTCTTCAGCTGCTGAAGGAGGAGTTGACTAAATTGAAACTAACACCTCAGTAGTTCTTAACAGGAAGCAGTATATGTTATTTGTTAAGTCCACTGAACTGCCCTGAAGTGTGAACTGTCAATGATGTCAGTAGTGTGTGACAGAAGTTTTAAAAATAAATATCAACTCTTGTCCTCACTTTACAAAAATGCCAAACCATGAAAACGTTTTTTCTTCTTTCCAGAAGAGGCACATTTAGGTTGAGCTCCAAAGCTGCCTGCAAAGTCCGACACTCGTGCTATTAATATTTAATATATTCTGTTTCAAATATACTGTCATTAAAGGACACATACTGTGCAGATATGAACCATTGTTACTCATCACAAACATACATGGAGTTGTATTTGGCTTCATTCAAGCTGGTTATTAATCCTATTTATGAGGTCATCTTCTCTGCTCCTTGTCTGAGCTTCACAAAAACACCTGGTTTCAGTCCCTGTCAAAAACACATACATTTTAATCACTGCGTGCTTATATTGAGATGTCGGGGCAAAGGCCATGTTTTTCCCCTGGTAATTCCCTCTGCTGCCTGTAGATGGAGTTTGTTTGTAAAATGCTGCCCTGTGATTGGTCCAGTCCACTGGTGGTTCAGGCTCTATCACAATCAGACACAACAGCAGGAGGTCAACAAGATGGATCCCAAGAGTTTGTGAAGTCACAAAACCTGATGGCAAGGTTAGTGTGCAGGTAAACTTATCCCAAACTTATCCCAGGGCTGGACTTTTGTCCAAAGGACAGGATGGTTCAGGATACACCCCAAAGGGCCATAAGCGCCAAACCAGCCTGGTGTCCCTCATAATAAACACAATAAATTAAACACAGAATTCAATCTCTCTTCACAGCTAAAAGATTTGAATATTGAGATGTTCCATAAAGTCTGGACGTTCTCGCTGTGATCTTCTTGATCTTCTGTTTTGTTTATTTTTCATTTTTAATGATTCTTCACCCCGTAGGCTTTATTAAAGGTTGAATGGAGGATTTCGGGCAACAAATCAGAATCTAATTTCCTCGTGGGTAGCACAAATAACTGATCCGCTCAGGTGTCAATCATTCTCTGCGTGCTAGTGCACGCCCGCAGGCTCGTCCAGGGGAAACGCTCGCTCCCCTGGCCGCGCATGCGTGGTTGATATGCTAGTGTGTTTATGTAGCAGGAGGTTAGCGGCGAGTTCCGTCATTGTAGGTCTAAACTTTCATCTGCGAAGTACCGAAATGGCTGAGGGACGAAAGAGAAAGACTGTTTTCAAGCTTTCACAGAAGAGACGAAAGTTTGCAGAGGAAAGAAACAAAACGCGTGTTATTCTGGGGGAATCGTTTACGCGCTGGCGAGCATTGAAAGTGCAAAACAGGCTTCCAACTGATGCCTCCGTTGCAAAGTTTCTGCTGGACAGGTAACTGTTTATCTGACTCTTTTTTTAGCTTATTGTATGTGGAATGTATTATTGTAGACTAACTGGACTAATCTTCTTCGCGGAGGTTGTCGTGAGAAAGCGACACCAATCGTCTTGTAAACAAATGCACACAGAGAAGTGCTGCTGGGCGTGCTCGTGCACGAGGTTTGGTCGGCGTTCACTCAGGAGAAACGGGGAGGGAGGGAGGGGGAACCTGCGCATGCGCTTTTTCAAAAAAAGGACTAACAGTCGCAGATTTTCAAATCGGCGAGAAATACTCCATTCAACCTTTAAGTAGGTAAAATGGGGATGAGACTGAGGAAGACATGCAACAAACGGGCAGAACCAGATTCAAACTCAAATCCACTCAAACACTAACCGACTCGGCCATGTTTTGTCTAATGTTAAGGAAAAAGATGAATATGTTGTTTTTTTTTTGTTGAACATTGGCGCATTCTTCAATCAAGAAAATTATGACGATTAAAAGTGTGAAATGGTGTAACTGAATGTGAAGAGTTTGATGTCATTATTTCCCCAGTGTTAAAGTAAAGCATCACAGACCAATCAGATTGTGCTGAAGTGCTCCTCCCACTCGTATCGTTATAATAAGACAACATTTTATAATGCACTGACAGAAGACTAATTCAGAGCGTCAGAATGATCCTGTTCCATCTGTTTTGTGCTCTGTCATTCCTCACACTGGCACGTAAGTATTAAAATATGTTTATGTATACAAACAAGAAATATATTTTAAAAGTAAAATATGTTTCTTACAGTTTGTTTTTGAGGATGTGCCAGTGATGCTGTGTATGAGACAAAGACCTTCGATGTGGGACAAACAGTGACTCTGCAATGTCCTCGTGATTCCTCTGAGAGCAACACATTTTTGTTCTGGATCAGACTTCTCTCTGGAAATGGGCCTGAATCTTTAGGAGCAACAGCTACATTTGATGAAAAAGAATCAAATGGACCACCAAAGTCTTCCATTAAAACAAAACAAGAACCTGGATCCTTTGTACTGAGTCTTGATGCATCACAGAGTCACACTGGACTTTACTTCTGTGTCAAAGTACAACATCTGATCAGAAAAATGACCTTTGTTAGTGTCACATTTTTAAACATCAAAGGTAAAGTATTTATAGGGTAAACTGCTCTTTTTATTCTGTAGTTTATCTTTTTGTGACATATTGTGACATTGTACACACATCTCCTTTGGTCCTGTTCCTCAGTCTGGTCTTCATAAGTGTAAATAATGTTGGCTGGAGATTCTTCTGCTGCAATCACTTGGACAGAAGAGAATGCTGTTTATTTGCCTCTCAGTCAGTCAGCAAACACAAAGAATCTGACGTCAGTGAGTTTGGTCCACTGGTGCGTTCCAGGCACCATCTCCGAAATGAAAAAACGCCGCTCAAACTGTAAATCCTACATGTGAACTGGCAGAGACTCCCACTTCACACACGAGATCAACTGTGACGTGTTACAACAATGACAATCACCACCCATAGTGGCTTTGACTGGTTAACCACCACATAAACAATGTGTAGTAGAATATAAAGTTAGTTTGATTATCTCCTCACACCAAACATGGTCCTATCATGCCCTCTGACCCTGAGGGGGGATGAGAGGAAATAGTCAAATCAATTCAAATCAAAACTTTATTTATAAAGTGCTTTTCATACAGAAATGTAACACAAAGTGCTTTACAGTGAGTTAAAAACATTCCCACACACAGGAGCCGTCTGTACCAGGAGCAGAGAATCGGCCACAACCACAGGACGCAGACTCAGGGCCCAGAGGAGAGACACCAAACCTCCATCAGGGGCCCATGAGCCAGGGCCCAGCAGCCACCGCCGACCACCGCTCCCAGTACAGTGGGCCCCTCAGAGGAAACACTGGAGAGACTAAGATAAATTGAAGGATTCAAGTAAATGAGAACAAAGATCAGTAAAAACTAAGACCTAAGGTTTAAAGTAGAAACATAAAAAAACTTAAAAAAAAACTAAAACCTAAAATAAATAATAATCACAACAACTACATTAAATAAATATAATAAATACAGTATAAATTATAAATATTAATCAAAAGCTAAGGTAAAAAGGTGGGTCTTGATCCTGCTCTTAAAAACCTGAACGTTCTCTGCGGCCCTGAGGTTCTCCGGCAGGCCGTTCCACAGACAAGGGCTGCAGTACTGGAAGGACGCCTCGCCGTGAGTGTGTGTCCTGACTTTGGGAATGACTAGGAGCCGGCTGCCGGAGGAGCGCAGGGGCCGCCAAGACCATTAAGGCATTTCTAAACCAGTAAAAGAACCTTAAAATTGACCCTGAAGCACACGGGGAGCCAATGCAGTGATTTTAAAACCGGTGTAATGTGGTAATAGTGATACTGAGTAAGGAATTGGATTGACCTGAAAGCATGTCACACAGCCCTTGGTGAGTGTGTGATTAAGTTAATTTATTTATTAAGATTTATTTTGGGGCACCAGCTCTTTTTGAGCATATTACCAATTTCCAAATCAAATATTAAAATTAATAATTATCAATAGACAATTGTACATTGATTATTACTAGTAATTAAACGTTGGTCAGTCTGAAGGTTGTAAGAACGTAACTGTGACATTGACTTATTTTCTGGAAATAAAATACCACTTTACCAGCTGTGTTTTATGGAGATTTATTTATTAACATACAAACAGATAAATATGGTGATTAAATGTTCAAATTAGTCATTAAAAGATGTAAAACTAGACAAGGTTGTGCTGGGTCTATCTAGTTATGTGTTATAGTTAAATTTAACAATTAAAATGTATTAAAGCCAGTTTGTGTCTGTGAAATATGTGCGCTTACAACCCAAGAGTTTCTCCAGCCTTGTGTCCCATGTCGTGACCTGAGGGTCAGATGCTGCAGAGCGTCGGATCTGGAGCTGAGAGAGACACAGCTGCGGCTGAAGAGTTTCCCTGAAGATGCCTCCTGTGAAGAAAGGAGGAAGAGGAGGATGCTTTTCTGTTGAGCGTCTGGGTCCGGCAGCAAATGGTCACAGATTAAAAACCCGAAGGTTGTTGCTGTAGACTGAAGAATCGCAAAAAGGTCCTTTGCTTGAAAATACATGTGTGCAGTCAAAATCACGTCAAAAGACGGGCACAGATCTTGGAGAAGAGGGGAGTCAGCTCCTTGGGCCTTTGTTCCCCATAGCTGAGCTGATAAGGACGAGGTGCTCTCAGACTCTGTCTCCTCTGTTCCTTGGTTGTAGGAGGGCTTGGATGGTTCTCTCCTGTGAAACAGCCATGTGCGGTTCCTCCGTTGGGACTCGTACTGGGACGAGGCTGGGCCTCCCGGCGGGAGCTCCAAGTTGCTCGGAAATCAGTTGCTTTCTCTCTGCTTGCTCCGCAGAAGAACTCTCTCCGAAGAGGAACTCTCGTAGCTTGGTGCATGGGGTTTTAGTTAGTCAGCACCTTAGGCTTTGGCACTAACTTTCAGCCAATCAGGGATTTGATGGTCCTGACTTAAGTGTGGCAGAGTCTGTCTGTGTGTAAAATGCATGACCTAAGGGTCAGGGCTGGACATTAGCCAGATCTCCGTGGTTTGAACATTAACTCAAGTTAAAGGCAATTTTCATTGTCCGTTGAAATGCATATTACGACACTAAAATGTTCACAAGACGATTCACAAAACATTTGAATCCTCAAAGAAACATTCACAAAATAACACAACATTGTAAATTCATCCTATAAGAGTCAGTTCATGAATAAGATGTTCAAGTTATTCAGTCAGATAAGTCTTTTAGATAAAAGACTTATCTGTTTGACTGAATAACTTGGATTTCTTGTTTGGATTTCTTTTCTCTAAAAATGTTTAATGGCTCATCAGAGTTCATTTTAATCCATTTTCAAATAGAAAACAATTATTTTTGCAAAGTTTAATCCAGCTTCCAAGTAGTATTTTTCCTACTTTTCAGCAAATCTTGGAATGTGGATGACCAGGGTGTTCAGAAAGGGGGGAGGGGCGATAATGTCATGACCCAGTGCATTCTGTCCTGTGTTGCATGGGCAAGATCTTGAGGTCAGCAAAAGTTCACCTTATGCGTCCTATAAATGTAAACATTTGTTACAGATTAAATCCCACAATAATCTGTCATGGTTGAGACGTTCGTTTAATGTTTCCATTTCTTTATCTTACGTCAGCATTAGCCAAATTGTTTACATATGAGTTAATTCAGCTGTAATGCTCTGACGTTGGAAATCATATCTTTCAATCTTTTACATGGGATTGAGAAATAACAAAAGTAAAGCCAAGAAAAACACAAAAATCCTATTCACCTTATTCCGCCCGCCCACTTTTGCCTCTTTTTGCCACAGAGCCGCACTTCTGGTTTGACGAGAACTCCATTCGTGTAAATGTTGAACGAGGGAAAAGTCTCGTATGTGTGCCCAAAGTGGTTTTTTGATTGATTCCCGCATGCTTTCGCTAGAGAACTGTCTTTTCCCTCCCCCTCGGGTGAGCAGCAGACGGGGGCTCCTCACTAAGATGACGCGGCTTCACTAGGATGACGCGGCGCTCAAGCCACGCCTCCAGGAAGGCGCAGCAGCACCATAAACAAGCCGCTCTGGCGCTGCTGTAACCGCGTCTGTTTAGCATCAGTTCGCTTTGAATGCTACTTCTTTAGTTCCAGCGCTGCTGCGAATACAACGGTTCGTTACTAGACATGTCGTCTTGTAGAAAATCTGTGTTAAGTTGTAAATACATCTCTAGACTATTTTATTTGCCGATAAACGAAACAGTACGTGGAAAATGGATGAACAGAACTATTAAATCTTCATTGTTCACTTCAAAATATTGTGTTTAATTTATTTTTGAACCAGTTCAACGACAAATAGTCCAACTCCAACATACTTTGAGGTACGGTACGAAAAGGATAAGCAATCCCCACCTGAGTTCTGATCTGTTTTGTCTGTCTCTAATTCACGACACAATACACACATTTGCCTTCGGAATTTCTCGACAGCATAAGTTCTCCGTTTCTGTGGCCATAGTCCTACAACTCCGGCTAATACACCTAAAAAGAATGAAAACAGCTAATGCTAAAGCTACACAGTAATTACACGATAGATACGACAGATAGAAGAGTTAGCTTGTTATTTACCAAAGGGCAACATCCGTCGTTGAGGTACTGCGGGCACGTCAAAGGCCAGGTCAGATCCAGGACGTAGCACGACGCACCGTCATGACGGATAAAATGTTTATTCCAGTGTTTGTGTATCGCTGTTTACTGGAGCACGGCGCGCATGCCCACCATCTCCGCTCTAGGCTACGTCACGGGTTGGGCGGGGGAGGCGCGCGGGTTGGGCAGGGGAGGCGCGGGTTGGGCGGGGAATACAGACTGCTCTCTGTTCGGGGGGGTCAGATCTCAGAGTGAGCCGTTTGCTTTTGCAAGGAGGGGGGCCAGTACAAAAAATGGGTGTTTTTTGGAAACTGTTATTTTATGGATATTGCACGACGCATAATTTTATCAACAAAGCCCTTAGAATAGACTGTGTAAAGGGGAAAATAGCAGAATATGGGACCTTTAAGGAAATGCACTGGAGTTGCAGTTGCATGTTTTATCCTTCAGCTAAGCTCTAGCTATAAAATATGCTTGATTAGAATCAATAGACCACCTCCTGTCAGGTTTACACAGTGATGGATTTGACTGTAACAAAATCAAAGAGCCATAAAGGTCACATGCATTTCATTGTAGAGTCATTCTGTGCAGACTTCATTGTAAACGTGAAAAAGAACCTTACATTTGCTTGTCCTCCCTCACTGAAACAAAGGTTGGCTGCTGTTTACAATGTGTTTTGTCAACATTATTTCCACTGTGACCAAATAAAGAAAAGTACAAACCAATCAGAGAAAGCTCCTCCTCCTTTGATTTCATTATAATAAGACAGAGACGCCATTTTATAACACACTTCACACAACAAACTCATCAACTTAAGCAAGATCAAGAGAATGTGGTCTTTGTTGTATGCAGTACTTGTCTTCCAAGAAGCCCGTGAGTATTTATACTAAAATAAAAAGTAAGTATCGTCCCATTGTTATTTTTTCTAACTATATTTGTTTTGCAGGATGTACAGACATTTCTTTTGTGACAAGAACTCATGAACCTGGAGCAGCAGTGACTCTCAACTGTCCACGTTCTGTAAAAAATACAGCATCTACAACATTTCACTGGATCAGAGTTCTGTCTGGAAATGTTCCAGAATTTTTAGGAGGAACTTTCTCATTTGAATATGAAGGTGTTAAAAAGTATCCTCGCACCACGACAAAACAAGGCGACGGAACGTTTGATCTGATCATACATCAGTCCACTCTCACTGACACTGGATTTTACTACTGTGTGAAAGTTGACCAACTACAGATGGAATTAGTATTTGGAATATTTCTACAAATTAAGGGTAACTATATAATTTGCATTTTTATAGTTAAGAGTCTGATATGAACATGTATATGAATATAATTATAGCTGTTGCTTTGCTCCTCAGGCCCAGACTCAGGCGTGAGCGTGGTGAGTCCAGAGCGCTCTGGTCCAGTCGACTCAGGAGACTCTGTGGATCTTCAGTGTTGGGTCCAAACTGAGAATGCACAGTGTTTTGAGGAGCACATGGTTTGGTGGTTCAGATCTGGACTGGACCAGTCTGGTCCTGGTTTAGTCTGCACTCAGAGGAACAGCTCTGGTCAGTGTGACAGGAGCACAGAAGGTCCTGGTCCTCACAAATGTCTCTACACTTTCTCCAAAACCATGAATGTCTCTGACGCCGGGACGTACCGCTGTGCTGTGGCAGCCTGTGGACTCATTCTCTTTGGAAATGGAACCAAAGTCACCATCAAAGGTATTGTATTCGTACCAAGTGCTTCATAATTTATCTCACAGAAAAAAATCAATATTTGTATTGTTTATTACAGAAAAGGAAACATCTTCAGAGAAATACGTCCTTATCCTGCTGAGTGTTGCTCTTAGCATCTGTATCATGGTTATATTAGTTCTCATTTATTTCCTCAAGAAGAGGGATGGTCTCTGTTTCCATGGTAACTATATTTCTTCAGTTTTGTCAAAAGTTTAACTGAAAACTTAAATATCTTATGTCTGTTTTAGTTGGACAAAATCACATTGACATCGCAGTCAGAGAGGGACATGCAAAGCAGTTGGTAAGATGTGCTGTATCACAAAAACAGAAACAATCAGGCCCTTCTTATTAAAGTATCTTTACAGGGAGATGCTGAGGTGATGTACTCTGCCCCCAAATACAAGAGCAAAGCTGACCGACCCCAACACAGAGCGGTGAAGACAGAGGAACAAGTGTTCTACTCTGATGTGAGAGTCAAACTGTAACGTCAAGTCATCAAGAGTCGACCACAGCGTCCATTTGATTATTGAGCAAATGCCTCTATTTACATTGTTTAAGCTGTTTCTTATGAAGCAGACTGATACAATCTAGTCTTGTCTTTAGTAATTATTTTTCTAAAAATGTTTCTGCTTCATTAAAATTACAGCTATACATTTTTGTCAAACAAACATCTTGTAGAATTGTGTGCAGAGACACAAAATGTTGTGGTCCAATAAATCAGCAGCACCAGACCATCTGTGTGACGTTGTTCTCACTGGTGGAGTTTTCCTGGAGTGGAGGCTTCCACATGTGGTCCTTGTTGTCCAGACCTTCTGTTTTTATTCCTTAATGACATGAAGCAGTGGCTCTGGTCCAAGCTCCTTCTGTGTGATGGACCTCCTCGTCTCTAAAGCCGGGTGTTCACTGTACAATGTTTTTCGTCTTATAAGATTTATGGCTGTCACACTACAAGACGTGATGAATTAAAAGTCGTTGGACAGAACACAGTCACATTGTGCTAAATCACACAATCAGTCGTAACTACGACAAAAGTTTATCTGAGTGAATATCAGGCTTAGGCTCCGTGCGTGTGATAAAGTCACGGCAGTTGGACCTGTTAGCAGAGGCTAGCGCAACATGCTAGCTGTGTTTTCACATTTGTAAAAGTTGCTAAATGAAAGTGAAATGAGAAGATAAGGTCCCATTTGCAGAAAAGCTCCTCTGTGCTGCGCTTGTGTTTACATTTTTGACAAAGATTGATCGTAGACGCAGCGACAGGAGGCTCACTCTGCGACCAAGATTCCAGAATATATTGATATCAATCGTAGCTCATCTCGTTCTAAGTTTAGTCTTTGTTCCTGTCACACTCTAAGATCTGCAGGCTATGATTTTGAGCTACAACTCAAGATTCTTCCCACGATCAGAAATCAGACGGTTAAAACTGTGCAGTGGACACTCGGCAGCGAACAAAGCAGATAATGGTAGTTAATAAAGAGACTTATTTCAGGTTCTGTCCAGAAGATAAAGGAATCGGGTCTCATTCACTGAAGGTATCACAGCTTTTAGGGCACCTTTTTTTGTCAGTGGAATGTGTGTGAGTGTGTCGAGGTTCACAATTAAAATCAAATCAAAACAGTCTCACACTTGGCCACTGTTCCACACGTGAATCGTTTAGTATCAACATTCTCAGTGGTTTAGAGAGACATATCAAGCTATAATTACACAGGCCATTTTTATCAGCTTCATATTCTTCACAGACCACGGTGAGGCCTCATTTCCTCCCACACACGAGAATGTCACGTCCTTAAATGCCACATGTGTGAGGCTGTTCATGATGGGCACCGCTGCATCACTGTGAACATGTGTGCAAGGTGTTTGGACAACGTTTTCCACCAATCAACCTCAGACTGTGCAGAGAAACCAAACAGCAGTTTCACAGAGAGGGGAGTCTTTCACTGACTGACCAACCCCCAAAGCTGTCCCACGCAAAGAAAACCACCCTCATTTTAAAGTGGCAGTGCAATGGAGGACACAGATTGGCCGTATGTGTTGTACAGTATGTCGTCTGATATGTGTCATTGGATGTTGTTTTATACGTCCTCCAGATGCATGTGAGATCTACATCTAAAAAGTGTTTCCTCACAGACACAGGGAGGCTACGATACACTGAAGCATTTTATTCACACCTCATTTTGAAAGACAAACCACAACTTTCCATCCACCGTGTGCAAAGTTGTCATGGTCTCTTGTGTTGCATAGACTACTGACTATTTCTCACTGTGTACAAACATTTTGGAGTAGATTTCTCAAAAGCATGAGTTGGCAATGCATGAACATTCTCTGCTTCTTTTGCTTCATTTTGTTGTGGTTTTATGGTTGAATTTGATCTGTCAAGATGGAGTACGACAAAATATGTGGCAATTGTGCTGTCGTTTAAAATCATTTCAGTTCAGAAATTTGGTTAAATTCAGTCAACTACAGATTTCTTTTTAGAATTAATACATTTTGCCACTGATTCAAGTTCTTCAGCTGCTGAAGGAGGAGTCGACTAAAGTGAAACTAACACCTCAGTAGTTCTTAACAGGAAGCAGTGTCTTATTTGTTAAGTCCATTGAACTGCCCTGAAGTGTGAACTGTCAATGATGTCAGTAGTGTGTGACAGAAGTTTAAAAAATAAATATCAACTCTTGTCCTTACTTTACAAAAATGCCAAACAATGAAAATGTTTTTCTTCTTTCCAGAAGAGGCACATTTAGGTTGAGCTCCAAAGTTGCCTGCAAAGTCCGACACTCGTGCTATTAATATTTGATATATTCTGTTTCAAAAATACTGTCATTGAAGGACACACATTCATTCAAGCTGGTTATTAATCCTATTTATGAGGTCATCTTCTCTGCTCCTTGTCAGAGCTTCACAAAAACACCTGGTTTCAATCCCTGTCAAAAACACATACATTTTAATCACTGCGTGCTTATATTAAGATGTCGGGGCAAAGGCCATGTTTTTCCCCTGGTAATTCCCTCTGTTGCCTGTAGATGGAGTTTGTTTGTAAAATGCTGCCCTGTGATTGGTCCAGTCCACTGGTGGTTCAGGCTCTATCACAATCGGACACAACAGCAGGAGCCAAACAAGATGGATCCCAAGAGTTTGTGAAGTCACAAAACCTGCTGGCAAGGTTAGTGTGCAGGTAGAAATGTTCAAACTTATCCCAGGGCTGGACTTTTGTCCAAAGGACAGGATGGTTCAGGATACACCCCAAAGGGCCATAAGCGCCAAACCAGCCTGGTGTCCCTCATAATAAACACAATAAATTAAACACAGAATTCAATCTCTCTTCACAGCTAAAAGATTTGAATATTGAGTTGTTCCATAAAGTCTGGACGTTCTCGCTGTGATCTTCTTGATCTTCTGTTTTGTTTATTTTTCATTTTTAATGATTCTTTACCCTGTAGGCTTTATTAAGAAGGTAAAATGGGGATGAGACTGAGGAAGACATGCAACAAACGGAGCAGAACCAGATTCAAACTCAAATCCACTCAATCACTGACCAACTCGGCCATGTCGTATCTAATGCAGAGGGAAAAAAAGATACATACGTTTTTTTCAGTTAAATATTGGAGCATTCTTCAAACAAGAAAATTATGAAGATTAAAAGTGTGAAATGATGTAACTGAATGTGAAGAGTTTGATGTCATTATTTCCCTGTTGTTAAAGCGAAGCATCACAGACCAATCAGATTGTGCTGAAGTGCTCCTCCCACTCGTATCGTTATAATAAGACAACATTTTATAATGCACTGACAGAAGACTAATTCAGAGCGTCAGAATGATCCTGTTCCATCTGTTTTGTGCTCTGTCATTCCCCACACTGGCACGTAAGTATTACAATATGTTTATGTATACAAATATTTTAACATTAAAATATAATTCTTACAGTTTGTTTTGCAGGATGTGCCAGTGATGCTGTGTATGAGGCAAAGACCTTCGATGTGGGACAAACAGTGACTCTACAATGTCCTCGTGATTCCTCTGAGAGCAACACATTTTTCTTCTGGATCAGACATCTCCCTGGAGATGTGCTCGAATTTTTAGGAGCAACAGCTACATTTGATGATAAAAAATCATATGGACCACCAAAGTCTTCCATTAAAACAAAACAAGAACCTGGATCCTTTGTACTGAGTTTTGATGCAGCAAAGAATCACACTGGGTTTTACTACTGTGTGAAAGTACAACATCTTAGCAAAAGCATGACATTTGTTAGAGTCACATTTTTAACCATCAAAGGTAATAACTTTAACATTCTTCCTATTTATTTTTCCGTACTCTGTCTTTTTGTGACATATTGTGACATTGTTCAGATCCAGACTCAGGCGTGAGCGTGGTGAGTCCAGAGCGCTCTGGTCCAGTCGACTCAGGAGACTCTGTGGATCTTCAGTGTTGGGTCCAAACTGAGAATGCACAGTGTTTTGAGGAGCACATGGTTTGGTGGTTCAGATCTGGACTGGACCAGTCTGGTCCTGGTTTAGTCTACACTCAGAGGAACAGCTCTGGTCAGTGTGACAGGAGCACAGAAGGTCCTGGTCCTCACAAATGTCTCTACACTTTGTCCAAAACCATGAGTGTCTCTGACGCCGGGACGTACCGCTGTGCTGTGGCAGCCTGTGGACTCATTCTCTTTGGAAATGGAACCAAAGTCACCATCAAAGGTATTGTCTTCGTACCAAGTGCTTTATCATTTATCTCACAGAAAAAAAACAACTTGATATTGTTATTGTTTATTACAGAAAAGGAAACATCAGAGAAATACGTCCTTATTCTGCTGAGTTCTGTCCTGGGTCTCGTCTGTGTTACTTTTCCCGTTTGTTTGACCATGAAGAAACTCAACAAACCAAACCAAGGCCACGATCAACAAAACACAGAGGTAAAAAACTCCAACATCAGTGTAAGTAAATTCATGTTTCTGAGACATTAAATGATGTTTTTCCCACAAAAAAGGTGAGGATAAAAAAGTGGGACTGTGAAGCCACGCTCCATCGGACGATTGAAGCGGCAGAAACAGAAGGTGTCTACACTTATGTCACTTTTGTTCACGTGAAGTAGAATCAATCTCTAATTCTGATGCAGTAAACTTAAAGAAGATAAGTATTCAATTGGAGAGATTTTCTGGAATGATGTAAATGTGTAAATATATAACATTAGCGTGTTTGTTAATAGACACAATGTCACTGCAGGACAAGCAGCAACAAATCATGTGATTAAAATATGAAAAGTATGATAACAAGAAAAGCAAATGAAAACTGAAGCTTTCTGGATGATTTAGGAATTAATAATATTATATCAACAGTAAAGTGAGGCTGAAAACTGAGCAGTAAATGAAATGTATGAATGTAAGTATAAATGTTCACTGTTATATTCATGTGTATTTGGAACTGACTTTTTAAAAATAATGTGTAATAAAATCAAACAAACCAAAGATGACAGCATGCAGTCAGTGTTTGGTGGAATTTATTTTTCAATTATATTTAACCACAAAACATTAACATTACAGAAGGTTTTGTTAAAAGTAGACAAACTTATTTTAAAATAACATTTAGTTGTATGAATTCAAGCAGGATGGTAAGTAGAAAAAAGCAGAACATTCAAAATTTGCACAAAAGCAGCAGAAGAAAAAAAAAAATTCATCAAAAACCACACTTGTGCATATGTTCCTGGTTGTGCCTTTGAGGAGAGTCTATCTGAGCTGGTCTGCTCTCACAGAGGAGTACACACACTCCTGCTCTGCTCTTGTTTTACTGCTCTGTTTCACTTTTCTAGACGAGAAATTCAGCGCTGCATAGTTCACATCTGCACTTGTGCCCTGCAAATATGAAGAGGAAATAAACATGTTATAACCGTCTCTACACCACTGCTGCACCATTATGTGTTGTTTTTAAGTAGGTCATATATTAAGTTTGTTAATATATCAGCAATATTAACGCATACCATATTTTCGGCCATCTCAGAGTGTGAACGAGATGAATCTGTAAAACATGCAACACTATTACCACACAGTCATGTAGTAAACTATAAGAGGAAATAGAGGACATTTAGAATAAGTGACCTCTGCAGTGAGCACAGACTCTCCCTCTCTTCACACAGACACAGAGGACGATGATCAGGAGCACACAGCCAGACAACAAGACTGACAGAGCCACAGTCACTGGATCCTGATGCAGCTCTGCACAGATTTAGACACAATAGCATTCTATTTAAGGCAGGGTAGTAGATGGACATTCAATGATATGGAATTACATTTGTTTCTACTCAGACAGTGATAGACATTGAAGGTAGTGCATTCTTATGTTCAAATATTCAACTCATAAAACTACAATAAACAATCCAAGATGCAACATGATTTATGGACACAAAGTACTGCTTAACTCTTCAATGGGTAGTAGATCAGTAGAGCCCAATATCAGCTTGGGGGCTAAATTTTATTACATGTGTGACGTTTTGTATGTTCAAAAATGTCCGTACAGAAATATACGATTAACTTCTTGTCAATTGTGTTTTTAAAGGGGTTGAATGGTTTGGACTTCATTCCAAAGACTGAAAGTATTTTCAGTGCAAAATGTACTTCAACTCCCTACAAATCCAGTACCATCTTGTGGGCCGAATGAAACCTCATGAAGTTTATATACATATATATATATATATATATATATAAAAACTTGCCCCTTCAGGAGGTTTCATCTTCACCTTTTTTACAAAAAAAAAAAATCAAACAAAAAACACTTTCACCTACCTATTACCACTTGAGTCCCCGTCCCAAACAGGATGTGTCCACATGTGTCCACAGCGCAGTAGTATGTCCCAGCGTCAGAGGAGCGTCCTATAGTTGTAGACAGTCTGTACACACAGCTGGAGTTTGTCACGTTGTACATGAGTCCAGTGAGAGGCTCCTCAGATCCAGCTCTGAACCAGTGCACGTTGTGCTGTTGTGGACACTGGATTTGGCCCGTGTTGTGTTTGGGCTGAAGTGAGCACTGAAGAGACACTGAGTGTCCTGGGACCACTGCAGCTGATGATGGACTCTGTCTCACATGAACACAGCTCTGTGAGTTTGCTCCATCTGTGTCAAAGACAAGACCAGAAAGTGTCAGGACTTACTCTTTATAATGAAGTTAATATTCAAATAGTTTACCATTTACAACCAAGAAGGTGCTGTTCATAAAGTTTTTCCGATATCCTTCACTGAATATGCAATAGTAGATCGCTTCATCCTCTTTTGTAATATTTTTTATTGTAAAAACAGGCTGATTATTCATTGTGGTTAAACTAAAACGATCTTGAAATGAATCATCAACTTGTCCATTAGTACCATATACATATCCAATAAACTCCATTGTATGTCCTGGAGTTTGCTTGTACCAGTAAACACGGTCCATGTCCTTAGAACGACACGTGAAAGAGACGCTGGATCCAGGTTGAACCACTGTCACAGGTATTTGCTCCTCTGCACTTTCACCTTAATATATCAATAAAATGAGATTTAAAAATAAATAAATACACTTGTCCAAAAAGAAATCACCGTTACATCTCATATTCTTGAATTCTTTAACACAGTTTTACTTACACAAGGCGCTCAGAAAGATGAAGGCAGTGAGAGGTCCGATCATGTTTTCTTCTGATGTTACAGTCAGACTTACATGTGTTTGATGTCTCCTCATCTTATAGTGAGCTTTGAAAAGCGGAAATTGTAGCTATTGGCTGAAATACTTTACCACACCCTCCTTAATAAACCGTACCCTGAGCTTTATCTCCTTTATCTTTTGAATGTATGAATGAGCCTATGGACTCATTCTCTTTGGAAATGGAGCCAAAGTCACCATAAAAGGTATTACATTTTTACAAAGTGTATTATACATCATTTATGTCACAGAAAAAAAAACAAAAAAGTTGATATTGTTTATTACAGAAGAGGAAACGTCTTCTTCAGAAAAGCTCGTCCTTATTCTCCTGTGTGCTGCTCTGTATCACGGTTATATTAGTTCTCATTTATTCCATCAAGAATAGGGCTGGTCTCTGTTTCCATGATAGTTATATATTTTTTTCAATTTTGCCAAAAGTTTAAATTAAAACTTAAATATCCTCTCTCTGTTTTAGTTTGACAAAGTCACATAGACAAAGGAGTCAGAGAGAGACATGCAAGGCAGTTGGTAAGATGCACTGTATCACTTTTTTTTTTTTTTTTAAGTTTTAAGCTAAGTATCATGACAGGGAGATACTGAGGTGACGTATTCTGTCCTAAATACAAGAGCAAAGCTGACCGACCCCAACACAGAGCGGTGAAGACAGAGGAACAAGTGTTCTACTCTGATGTGAGAGTCAAACTGTAACATCAAGTCATCAAGAGTCGACCATAGCGGCCATTTGGTTATTGAGCAAATGCCTCTATTTGCGTTGTTTATTATTAAGCAGACTGCTACAATCCAGCATTGTCTTTATTAACCATAAAAAAAAAACAAAAAAACATCAAAATTACAGTAAAACATTTTTTGTCAAACAAACATCATGTCTTATCCAATAAATCAGCAGCACCAGACCATCTGTGTGACGTTGTTCTCACTGGTGGAGTTTTCCTGGAGTGGAGGCTTCCACATGTGGTCCTTGTTGTCCAGACCTTCTGTTTTTATTCCTTAATGACATGGAGCAGTGGCTCTGGTCCAAGCTCCTTCATGTGATGGACCTCCTCGTCTCTAAAGCCGGGTGTTCACTGTACAATTTCGTCTTATAAGATTTATAGCTGTCACACTACAAGACGTGATGAATTAAAAGTCGTTGGACAGAACGCAGTCACATTGTGCTAAATCACAAAATCAGTCGTAACTACGACAAAAGTTTATCTGAGTGAATATCAGGCTTAGGCTCCGTGCATTTGATAAAGTCATGGCAGTTGGACCTGTTAGCGGAGGCTAACGCAACATGCTAGCTGTGTTTTCACATTTGTAAAAGTTGCTAAATGAAAGTGAAATGAGAAGATAAGGTCCCATTTGCAGAAAAGCTCCTCTGTGCTGCGCTTGTATTTACATTTTTGACAAAGATTGATCGTAGACGCAGCGACAGGAGGCTCACTCTGCGACCAAGATTCCAGAATATATTGATATCAATCGTAGCTCGTCTTTGGTCGTACGACGGTTCTAAGTTTAGTCTTTCTTCTGGTCACACTCTAAGATCTACAGGCTACGATTTTGAGCTACAACTCAAGATTCTTCCCACGATCAGAAATCAGACGGTTAAAACTGTGCAGTGGACACTCGGCAGCGAACAAAGCAGATAATGGTAGAATGTCACGTCCTTAAATGCCACATGTGTGAGGCTGTTCATGATGGGCACCGCTGCTTCACTGTGAACATGTGTGCAAGGTGTTTGGACAACGTTTTCCACCAGTCGACCTCAGACTGTGCAGAGAAACCAAACAGCAGTTTCACAGAGAGGGGAGTCTTTCACTGACTGACCAACCCCCAAAGCCGTCCCACACAAAGAAAACCACCCTCATTTTAAAGTGGCAGTGCAATGGAGGACACAGGTTGGCCGTATGTGTTGTACAGTATGTCGTCTGATATGTGTCATTGGATGTTGTTTTATACGTCCTCCAGATGCATGTGAGATCTACATCTAAAAAGTGTTTCCTCACAGACACAGGGAGGCTACAATACACTGAAGCATTTTATTCACACCTCATTTTGAAAGACAAACCACAACTTTCCATCCACCGTCTGCAAAGTCGTCATGGTCTCTTGTGTTGCATAGACCTACTGACTATTTCTCATTGTGTACAGACATTTTGGAGTAGATTTCTCAAAAGCATGAGTTGACAATGCATGAACATTCTCTTCTTCTTTTGCTTCTTTATGTTGTGGTTTCATGGTTGAATTTAATCTGTCAAGATGGAGTACGACAAAATATGTGGCAATTGTGCTGTTGTTTGTCAGTTGTAAATCCTTTTTAGTTCAGAAATTATGTTAAATTCAGTCGACTGCAGATTTCTTTTTAGAATTAATACATTTTGCCACTGATTCAAGTTCTTAAGCTGTTGAAGGAGGAGTCGACTAAAGTGAAACTAACACCTCAGTAGTTCTTAACAGGAAGCAGTATATGTTATTTGTTAAGTCCATTGAACTGTCCTGAAGTGTGAACTGTCAATGATGTCAGTAGTGTGTGACAGAAGTTAAAAATAAAACCTTTGTCCTCACTTTGCAAAAATGTCAAATTGTCAAATCTAAGACTTTAATCATTGTTTCCTCATCAATTACATACCTGAAAGTGTATTTCTCTTCATTCATGCTTGTTATTTATCCTGTTTATGAAAGCATCTTCTCTGCTCCTTCTCTGAGCCTCATAAAAACACTTGGTTTCAAATTTCCTTTGTGATGTCATAGGTTTAACATGCAGCCTCCATCTGCGGGTTTTAAGTCCATAAATTAACACTAGACTAATCAAAATCACATTCATTACAAGTGCATGCTTAAATTAGCATGTCGGGGCAAGCTATATATTGTTTGTTTCCCAATTGTAATTCCCTCCCTTGCCAGTAAATGGAGAGCTAACGTCAATCTTGATGAAAATCAATCTTGACATGACTTATAGAAGGTCATGTGTGGCTTCCAACACTTGCATTATTTTAAGTTGTCCGTAACTCTCACAAACCCTTTTTATTCACATGCGTTCTTTTTTTGCTTTAAAATGCAGACTCCGCCTTTAAATGGCATGAGTGTGACACAGGTAGCTCGTTAAACAGAGGTGACGAACACTGTTCCATTAAGTTGACAAGTTTATTTGTTATGTATTTAGCTTGTTTTTGTTCCATATTCATGAATAAGTTACTTTTTGTTGACAGGTGAGTCCATGTCTAAACAAAGCCAGTCAAGAAAACGGGGTCCAGTCCAGATTCCAATGACCGTTCAAACATTTGTTGATTTCTTTAGTCCAGGTCCAGGTCTTATATTATAGGATTAAAACAAACAAAAGCTCGGATGCTTGTCCTTTTATCTCAGGATCGGGGCGACTTCACTTGGTGTGGGACCATGACGGGGAGCACATGTTCCCACAGATCACAAACTTGAGGAACAACAACAACCCAGGAGCCTTCATCGCAGGTAAATAAATAAAAAATAAATGTTTACCTCACCACGACACTGAGAGCATGGACAAGCGAGGGATCACCGGGGAACACAACCAGGAAGTGTGTGGGGGCAAAGGTCAAGAAGGTCAAAGTGAAAGCCATGCAGGATACACCCCAAAATACCCCAAACCCTGCCCCCTATGAGCACAGGGAAGGCGATGTCATTCTCACCTCGCTGCTGAGGATCTGAATATAGTCAGTGCATGAAGGATGTTCTCGCTGGATGAGTTTCTTCCATCGTCCTAAAAATGATGAGCCTAACCTTTTCTAATGCTGAGGTTTGCAGGTTTGCATTTTTCAGTGTACTAACCTCTGAGACAAGAGTACCAGTAACTAAAATGATAAAAGTTTTGGATCATTTTTCTGCTACAAATGCACTGAACATTGAACATTCTTCAAACAAGAAAATTATGAAGATTAAAAGTGTGAAATGGTGTAACTGAATGTGAAGAGTTTGATGTCATTATTTCCCTGTTGTTAAAGCGAAGCATCACAGACCAATCAGATTGTGCTGAAGTGCTCCTCCCACTCGTATCGTTATAATAAGACAACATTTTATAATGCACTGACAGAAGACTAATTCAGAGCGTCAGAATGATCCTGTTCCATCTGTTTTGTGCTCTGTCATTCCTCACACTGGCACGTAAGTATTTCAGATATTTCTATGTATACAAATATTTTAAAAGTAAAATATGATTCTTACAGTTTGTTTTGCAGGATGTGCCAGTGATGCTGTGTATGAGACAAAGACCTTCGATGTGGGACAAACAGTGACTCTACAATGTCCTCGTGATTCCTCTGAGAGCAACACATTTTTGTTCTGGATCAGACTTCTCTCTGGAAATGGGCCTGAATCTTTAGGAGCAACAGCTACATTTGATGAAAAAGAATCATATGGACCACCAAAGTCTTTCATTAAAACAAAACAAGAACCTGGATCTTTTGTATTGAGTTTTGATGCAGCAAAGAATAACACTGGGTTTTACTACTGTGTGAAAGTACAACATCTTGACAAAAAAATGACCTTTGTTAAAGTCACATTTTTAACCATAAAAGGTAAAAAACTTTAACATTCTTGCAGTTTGTTTTTTTGCTCTCACAGAGGAGTACACACACTCCTGCTCTGCTCTTGTTTTGCTGCTCTGAAATACAACTTTACCACACCCCCCTTGATAAACCATACCCTGAGCTTCATCTCCTTTAGCTTTTGAATGTAAGACCAACATTTTTTTAAAACTAGTTAATGGACAAACAAAGGCAGCCAAATCTAAGAAACTAATATGTGCTTCATAATAAAGAAACAGATTTTATGGATTAATACATGACTTTCTTCAATATCCATTAACTTCTGTAGAAAAAGAAGACAAAAGTGAGAGAGAAATCTCTTCAATTATGTGCAAGTGTTACAGCCCATTATTTTACACAAGAGGTCAAAGACTTTCAGTCCATGTTTGAAAAGGAGTTTGTCTCTCCCTTCAGGTCAACAGAGAGTCCCTTTGTGCGCTTCATGAGGACACAATAAACAATACAAGCTGCAAAACTAGTCAAGCATTTGATACTGTCACACATGAAGTGCTGCTTCAGAAAACCACAAGGACTTGATTTTAACAGTGTGCCATTTACATTCACACAAAAAAAATGACCCATTTTGAGTGTTCTGGGCAAGTTTCTGCACCAAAAGAAGAAAAAACAATCACCATTTCTAAATGTAAAGAATAGACAATGATGTTATTTGTGACATTATATATTACAGGTGGTGTCCCGTGGCTTTATCAACCAAAATGTGTGACATGGACGTTATCTTTTTCATATTACTTTGAATCTTGGGTTGGTGAAGTCTCCTTTAAGTGTTATTTTGTCATGCTGTTTTTGAGTTATAAACATGACACAGCGGATAGATAAGCATAAGTACACACATTGAGAAGTTGGACAAAGTTTGTAAAAGCCGTGACTCGACCAGAAGTCGAACTTTCGGGGATCCAATTTGGATAACGGGATAATGGGACCCCTGGCCCCCGTCGAACCGGACATTTCCACGGAATGAACTTTCTCATAAGTAAGGGTTGTTTTAGTTTACACTTTATTGACATTGCGTGATGGAAATACAAGATGAGTTGACGTTAACATCTCACGTGTGCGCAGAGTGGAGGCGTCTTGGACATCCAGTAAACATACAGTTGCCCACGGCTGTGCGTGTGGGGAGAGGCGTGGAATAAGTGACTTCATTTTGTAAATATAGAATTTGATGTAATGTATTGTGAGTGAAGGAATGATTAGGCAGATAAATGTTAGAATGGAATGTAATTATGAGGTGTGAATTTTACCACTACAACAATGGATCATAAGCACAGAATAACTTTTTTGTTGTTTGCTCTTGTTTTCACTCTAGACCTACATCAGAACCTGAGCTTGACCAAGAACCTGGTCCTTCCTCCTGAAATAAGGCCACAGATTGAGACAAGAGAAAGAACAGACAGATGTGCCCATACCTCCAGCCATCAAAGACTACAACAAGTATGTACACATAATGTAATATAATGTAATATGACTTTATTTCTAACATACTTGTGTTTTTCCTTTAGGTACATGGGTGGAGTTGATTTGCCTCATGAGCTGATTGGCTTCTATGAAGTTTGTATGAGTGAAAATCCTAAATATACATATCTTTTTTGAGTCATACCACTTGTTTTGACTACTTTTTATATAAAAATACATGTTTCATATTTTGTTTTATGAGGTAATATACATTTTCATAACTAATCATGGCTATAAAGTGTGCAGCTGAAGAATCTCCTTGGTGTAAGCTTTCTATAGAGCCCTCATTGATGTCTGTAGGTTGAAGCATTCCAAAGTTACTGTATTTTTTCCATACGTTTTCCAAACATCTCTATTTGGATAGGTTTTGGATAAGTTTGGATAAATTAAATTCCCTCTATAAAACACCTAAATATATTTGCATAAAAATTAGTAGTAAATACTCATTTTTACAGATAATCTAATCAGATTTGAAATATGAGTAGTCAACAAGATTTCCCATTGAGACATAATGTGTTTCAGGCCTCAGCTACATTCTGCTGCTTTCTTCATCCCTATAATCACCAAAAAAATTAGGCGAAGAAAAAAAACACATTTTGGGGTGTTTTCCAAAGTGTATATCTCCTTACAAAACATATTTACTGTGATTCTGACAACTGTGGGTAAAACTTTAGGGGGTTACCTTCCAAAAAACCCCAAATTTGAGTGTATGATCTTTAGGATTAAATAATGGTAATCATTTTAATTTGGAGAGGTCAGTACATTAACAATGTCATCAGAATCACCCGGATTGATAAGGGGTTAAATGGATTGTAATGTCATAAAATGAGATTGCTTTGGCCTGTCTGCATTTAATTTTAGAGCATTTTATTCTCCGAAAAGCAGGAACAATACATTTAAACTGCTGCAAACACTTTAAAATTAACTAGGTATCTTTTCACGTTTTAAAGACAGTAAAAACAGACACAGCCTTAAAACAATATTCTAGTTTTATCGATCATTTTGTACTGGAACTCTCAATTTTTCTATTGTTTCTGATTTTATTGTTTGCATTTTTTGGTTTCACATTGTGTCTTGTTTCCTGATACATCCTGGACTTTGTAACCAACCTGTAACACCATCTCCTGCTGGACTCCTGACCTCAGATAGACCCACTTAACTAAAATAACTGGATAAATGATGTGATCTGTTTGGTCCCATTAGTATTTGAATTGATATAAATGCACATATTTTATTTCATGATACAGGAAGATGGACACACCTCGACTGTTTATTCACACCTCATTTTGAAAGAGGTGAACTTTCCATCACAGACGTGTCAAGAGTGCCATGCAATCGAGTTTGTTAGAATCATACGTCACAACCAAAACACTTGGCACATTTCTTGATTTATTTGTCATTTTCCATTAAAACATAATTTCCAGCTGTTTTGAATTAATTTCAGATATGCATCCAAGTATTTCTTGTTGAAGGAAACACTGGAGAAAAAACTTCTGCCAGTGTTTTTCTGTTCAACATAAATCCACTCCCCTGAGCTCGTACATGAAGAATACTTGAAACTGTCAGGTTTACACTTATATTATGGACTGTAACAAAATGTAAATTGTGATTGCAAGTCAACTTATGATAAAAAACTAACCCGACCTCCAAAGAATCCCATGCATTTCATTGTATATTCATTCTGTGCAGACTTCATTGTAGAAGTGACAAAGATATACCCTTCATCTGCTTTTCCTCCCTCACTGAAACAAAGGTTGGCTGCTGTTTACAATGTGTTTTGTCAACATTATTTCCACTGTGACCAAATAAAGCAAAGTACAAACCAATCAGAGAAAGCTCCTCCTCCTTTGATTTCATTATAATAAGACATCGACGCCATTTTATAGCACACTTCACACAACAAACTCATCAACTTAAGTAAGATTAAGAGAATGTGGTCTTTATTGTGTACAGCCCTCGTCTTCCAAGTTGCCCGTAAGTATTTACACTAAAATGAAATGTCGTCGATGTAAACCCTCATTCGTCCAGGTGTGGTCCATCGTAGAAAGGGGTTCAGAGGTTGTCATCCGGACGCCGTTTAAAGATCGAGACGTTTCGACTTTTATCCAAAAGTCATTGTCAATCAGAGAGCTGGTATGGGAACCTGGGCCTTATATGCTACTCTAAGTAGTGGGAGTCCAGCCCCCAGGGAGGAGTCACTGCACTCCTGTCTTTGTTATAAGATTGTTTGTTTGTCACCTGGGATTTAATTAATTGGTCTATCTTGTTGATTAATGGTTGGCCTCACCTAGTTTCACCTGTGTCTAAAGGTCTATTGTTATCTTGATAGCTGGCTGTTGCTCCCTCCTCACTACTGATTGCCTCATTAGCATTTGACTGGTCTATTGATCTGGACCAAGGTGTTAAAATGCTGTCATAAATTTTGGCTAAATTAAATCTTAAGCCCCCATTCCTGTTCAGGGAAGGATTTTCTCTTTTTACAAAAATGGCCTCCTTTACTCCTCTTTCAAACCAGTTCTTCTCTCTGCTCAAAATCTTCACCTCACTGTCCTCAAACGAGTGATTTGTAGCTTTTAGGTGCAGATGGACTGCACTCTGCGGTCCTGTGGAGGCCGCTCTTCTGTGTTGGTACAGCCTTTTGTGCAATGGCTGTTTTGTTTCTCCTATGTAACGTTCTTTACAACTGTCCTCACTGCACTCTATCGAATAAACTACATTGCTCTGTTTCTCTGTCGGCCTCTTGTCTTTCGGGTGGACCAGTTTCTGTTTAAGCGTGTTGCCAGGTTTGTAATAGACAGGGATGTCGTGTTGTCTAAAAATCCTTTGAAACTTCTCAGACAGGCCCGAGACATAAGGGATAGAGACACCCCTCCTGCTGGGGTCTTTATCCTTTCTGTCCTGTTTCTTGGCTCTTCTGACTTTGTTAAAGGCCCAGTTGGGGTATCCACAAGCTGAGAGGGCACGTTGGACGTGTTCTTCCTCCTTCTTTCTCCCCTCAGAGCTGGTGGGTACTTCATGGGCTCTGTGTTGCAAGGTCCTAATCACTCCCAGCTTGTGCTGCAGTGGGTGGTTGGAATCGAACAGTAAGTACTGGTCTGTGTGGGTGGGTTTCCTGTATACTTCTGTCTGAAGGCTGCCTTCCTCCTCTCTGATTGTGGAGCAATCAAGAAACGCCAACCGGTTGTCCTTAGCATCTTCTCGGGTGAACTTAATGTATACATCCAACCCATTGATATGCTCAGAGAAAGTTTCAGCTCTTGTTTCTTGATTATCACAAACGTATCGTCCACGTAACGCAGCCAGAGGCTCGGAGGTGTGCCCCGGAAGGAGGTCAGAGCCTTCTTCTCAAGTGTTCCATATATAGGTTGGCTACGATCGGCGAGACCGAGAGCCCATAGCACAGCCGTGGATCTGTCTGTAAAAATGTCCCCTGAATTGGAAGTAAGTTGTGTTAAGGCAGATGTCCAATAATTGGCAGATGTATTCAGGTGTGAGTTTGGTCCTTTCCGGTAGGGTTGAGTCCTCCTGCAGTCGCATCCTCACTGCTGCCACTGCCTCCGAGGTAGGAATACAAGTGAAAAGGGACACCACGTCGTACGAGACCATAACGTCATCTGGGTCCATACGGAGGTGTCTCACTTTGCTCACAAAGTGCTGTGTGTTGTCCACATGATGTTCTGAGTTCCCCACTAATGGAGCCAAGATGGAGGTTAAGTGTTTAGCTACATTGTATGTGATGGAGTCCGTGCTACACACAATGGGTCTCAATGGGACATTCTCTTTGTGTATTTTGGGGAGGCCATAAATACATGGAATGGCTTCACCAGGATACAGTCTGTAGTACAGAGGCCTGTCAATCAACTCCTCCTTCTCAAGCTTCTGTAGACAGTCTATAACCTTCTTCTTGTAGCTACTTGTGAAATGTATTTGTCTTCCCATTGTTTTTTGTTTTTTTCTAACTCTATTTTGCAGGATGTGCAGACATTCCTTCATTTGTGACAAAAACCTACGACACTGGAGCAACAGTCACTTTCACTTGTCCACATTCTGTAAAAAACACGGAGTCTCCAACATTTCACTGGATCAAGGCTCGTTCTGGGAATTTTCCTGAATTTTTAGGCGGAACATATTCCTTCAAACACGTAGGTGTTAACAATACTTCTCGCACCACGACAAAACAAGGCGATGGAACGTTTGATCTGATCATACATCGGTCCACTCTCACTGACACTGGATTTTACTACTGTGTGAAAGTACAAGAAGTTAAGATGGAAATTGTATTTGGAATATTTCTACAAATGAAAGGTAAAAAGAAAATGTGCATAAGATAAAGTATGCTCTGGTCCAGTCGACTCAGGAGACTCTGTGGATCTTCAGTGTTGGGTCCAAACTGAGAATGCACAGTGTTTTGAGGAGCACATGGTTTGGTGGTTCAGATCTGGACTGGACCAGTCTGGTCCTGGTTTAGTCTACACTCAGAGGAACAGCTCTGGTCAGTGTGACAGTAGCACAGAAGGTCCTGGTCCTCACAAATGTCTCTACACTTTGTCCAAAACCATGAGTGTCTCTGACGCCGGGACGTACCGCTGTGCTGTGGCAGCCTGTGGACTCATTCTCTTTGGAAATGGAACCAAAGTCACCGTCAAAGGTATGGAAAGCCTTCTCATTGTTTGAATAAATCATTGAGTTCAAATTGTCATTGGTCCTTTTTGTCCATTTTTATTTTGACAGAGACAAAGTGTGGTTTTGAGAAGACCATGATTGTCCTGTTAAGTTCTCTATTAACCATCAGCCTCATGGTTTTAATGGTTCTCATTTGCTGCATTGTAAAGAGGAAGTGTTCTATTTGTTCAGATGGTACTAAATTCTTATACCATATGTTTAAAAAATGTGTGTTCTGAATAAAACACTAAAAGATCTCACTTAAATTTCAGTTGGACAAAATGCTGATAATGTAAGTGAACGCACAAACCAGCAGCAGGTAAGACACAAATGTACAAAACAAAACAACTGTTATTTGTGTTTCTTTCAATCTATTACAATGTGATTCTCTAAACAGAGAGAAGTTGAGCTGATGTATTCTGCTCCAAAGTTCAAAAAGAAAAAAGTTGAGAAATCCCATCACAGGACAATGAAGACCGAGGACTTTGTGGTTTATTCTGATGTTAGGAAATAGTACAGACAAACAGCATCATTTTCTACATTTATACGTCTGTTACTTCATGACCTTTGACTGTAAGATTCATGCACTTAAATGTTTTGATATTAATTCTTTTGATAAATGTCTCTGTGTGGAATCCCTTCGTTTCCTCTCTTTTATGAGCTCGATGATCACATGATGTTAATCCTTTTGAAATAACTTCTTCAGTTCTGTGGAGTTGAAGGAGTTGTACTGAGTGTGAAACTATGTATTAACTCTGCACAACGTTATGTTTCATTATTTTGACAAACTGTATTTGTCCACAAGGGAAATTACCTGAGCATTATTTTACATCAAGCTTTTTGAATGTTTTCAGAATTGTTAATAAAGTGCTGTTATACTATACCACTTGTTTTTGTATAAGACGTGCAGCCGACCAGCAGAAGAAAAAAGTATATATGACTGAAGAAATTAGAACTACAGCTACTAAAACTCACACGGCCTCTGCTGCCAACAGTGAGGACAGTTTAAATTGGACTAAAACAGTAGCTGCTGGTGTTGAAGTTGGTCATGAGCAGACGGTGCTTCTTTCTCGTAGTTGAGGAAGTTTGAGCTCTGAAATGATGGAGTCCAGTGACAGAGCAGCACTTCAAGGAGGAAGACGACAGAAGACAGTTGGAGAGGAGCGTCTTCAAACAAAACAAAACACATCTCCAGGTCTTTGAGGAGGAAACAACAACAAATAAACTCTAAAACGTCATGTCAGCTTCATATAAAACCTTTAGGGGCGGAAAACACCAAACTCCACCACAAAACACGAGGTGAAAAGAGAAGATCAGGACATGTGCCTGATGAAGACATGAAGTCCAAATGCGCAGGCGTTTACACTAAATAATCCACCACAAGCTTATCGAGTGCCTCCGAGCTCTTCTGTTTTCACCTCGTAAGTTTCTTTGCCCACTTCAGACATCTGAGGAGCACCTGATCTTATTATTTTTATACTGATATTTTCCACCACAACACTCTGTGGTGTGAGAGGACGTCAGTAGCTTTGACACACGAGCTGCAAAGGAGAGAGAAAAACATTTAGCCACTTTAGTTTGCTCGTGTCGACTTCCATCTCGAACAATGGTGTTATGTTATTTGTGGATAAATCCTACTCCACTGTCATAATGAATCTCAATAATGATAAAATTGTCATTGCAAAAGAGACTTAACAGTATCTTAGCGTCTGCCCTGATGTCTGTGTCAGAAAACCGTTAGAAATGTGTTTTGTATAAACCACAAAGTGTCCCAGAGCCTCCAGCACTCAGTGTTTGTGTGTGATTGTGCACAAGTGTCAAAGAGAGCACTGGCCCGAGGAGCAGCGCTCATGTTCACACTTTCTTTGATGTAGATTTAGAACGAAGGACACAGGAACTCAAACTATAATGTACAAATATAAAACGTTACACTTCTAATAGAGAAAGTCTGGGATATTTATTATTGTAATCAACATGAAATAAATTGCACTAAAGTGATTAGAAAACTAATGCTACTAATTCTAAATTAAAGGTGCACTATGTAACTTTTCTGGTGGAGGGTGCACGTGTGTCATGGAGGTGTTATTGATTTGACCTGAATGTTCCACCGTACGGCATCAAACTTATCTACGTTCCATTTATCCAACAGTATTCTCACGGTGATCTATAACTTGATCTGGTCTATAACTTGGCCTGATGGCATCACCTGCTTGTCTCCATGGGGATAGATAAGTTAAAGGCCATACTGCGGAACATTCCAGGCAAAAAGCTCAGCATGTTCTGTATGAAGAGAAGCAGGTGGCGGACTCCACCAGAAAAGTTCCACAGACTGGACTCCCACACGTTTGAGGTCAAGACTCTCAAAATAAATACCACCGCGACCCTCACAGGAAAGTGAAATCAATGATGGGAATGATCAATAAATAAATTAGTTTATTTTGATATTTGTATGTGTTCTTGGACCTAATTTCACCAAATTATACTGTTTTCAATCCAAAATAAAGAGTCATCATTAATAAATGTGTCTTGAGATCATTTCGGGACCCCCAGCTCAGGCCTCGTGACCCCCACTTTGGGAACCACTGACATAGAGCACCTTTAAACCTTAGAACAACAACAAAAGGCCTGTCCAGTCTTGTGTTGGATCAGACCACAGCAGGAGGGTTGTGGGTTTGACTCCTGTGATGTGCAGATACAGTCGGCATCAGAGGAACACACACTAACAGACCTCTGTGGGGGAGTGATCCATTCATTATAATGTAGAAGATCTGTTCAACAACTACAAGAGAGAGAGAAAACTCCTACTTTATGTAAAGTCTTTATCACACATCAAATTCTGATACAATAAATGAAAAGCAAATTCTTGGCAGATTTATTGACATGGTTTTGTAAAACTGAAGCTAATATGTATTCTTATTTTTCTCTCTCATTTGGTGGTTTTCAGAATACAGTTACTTTCCCCAAATTAAAGAAAAAGGTATACTGTAATAAAAAAAATCATACATTACATTTTCTTTGAATGAAATACTGTGATTTGTAACACATCTCTGTTTTTTAACGGATTAGTCATTAACACATAATCATAATACAGATACAAAACAAAGCTCAGTTATTGCAGATGATCATAAAGGGTCAGTAATGTACCACTATTATACAACATTAAACAATAGCAACGAAAAGGAATCACAGAACACAAATAAGTACAAGCAAATATATCACTCACATCTGACTTTGAGACATCTTACAGCTATTTATTGCATAAGGTCAGTTTTATTTCTATACTGGACAGTGGAGTAGACAGAGTCTGGTTTTCCGCTCTGTTTCAGCACTGCATAGATGGCATATGCACTTGAATCCTGCAAAGAATGTTTTGTAAAAACAGCAATAAACACAAAAGCATTTGTTGTATTTATAAATCAAACAGACGTATAAGGACATACCACATGTTCTGGCATCTCACTGTGAGGACGAGTGAAATTATCTGGAGAATCTGGAAAATATATATTGGCACAGTTTTACAACAGAAAGATACAGGAAATAGAGGACATTTAGAATAAGTGACCTCTGCAGTGAGCACAGACTCTCCCTCTCTTCACACAGACACAGAGGACGATGATCAGGAGCACACAGCCAGACAACAAGACTGACAGAGCCACAGTCACTGGATCCTGATGCAGCTCTGCACAGATTTAGACACAATAACATTCTATTTAAGGCAGGGTAGCAGTGGGCATTCAATGAGATGGAAGTACATTTGTTTCTACTCAGAAAGTGATAGACATTAAAGGTAGCGGATTCAAGTAAGTTCAAATATTTACCTCATGAAGGCCCAATAAACAATACAAGATGCATGATTTATGGACACAAAACTCTTCAATGGGTAGTAGCCCAATCTCCCCTTGAGGGCTAAAGTACTATTACTAATACATGCGTGACGTTTTGCACGTTAAAAATTGTCCGTACAGAAATATGTGATTAACGTTTTGTCAATTGTACTTTTAGGGGGGTTAAATGGTTTGGTCTTCCTTCCAATAACTGAAAGTATTTTCAGTGCAAAATCTACTTTAAACCTTTACAAATGTCATTACCATCTTGTGGGCCAAATGAAAACTCCTGTAGAGCCAAGGTTTTGTTTTATTTTCTACAGAAATACAAAGTTTTATTGGCAAAACGTGAAACAAAACAACTTTCACTTACTAATGTCCACTTGAGTCCCCGTCCCAAACAGGATGTGTCCACATGTGTCCACAGCGCAGTAGTATGTCCCAGCGTCAGAGGAGCGTCCTATAGTTGTAGACAGTCTGTACACACAGCTGGAGTTTGTCACGTTGTACATGAGTCCAGTGAGAGGCTCCTCAGATCCAGCTCTGAACCAGTGCACGTTGTGCTGTTGTGGACACTGGATTTGGCCCGTGTTGTGTTTGGGCTGAAGTGAGCACTGAAGAGACACTGAGTGTCCTGGGACCACTGCAGCTGATGATGGACTCTGTCTCACATGAACACAGCTCTGTGAGTTTGCTCCATCTGTGTCAAAGACAAGACCAGAAAGTGTCAGGACTTACTCTTTATAATGAAGTTAATATTCAAATAGTTTACCATTTACAACCAAGAAGGTGCTGTTCATAAAGTTTTTCCGATATCCTTCACTGACTGTGCAATGGTAGATCGCTTCGTCCTCTTTTCTGATATTTTTTATTGTAAAAACAGGCTGATTATTCATGGTGGTTACATAAAAACGATCTTGAAATGAATCATCAACTTCAGCATGAGCACCATATGTATATCCAATAAACTGCATTGTATGTCCTGGAGTTTGCTTGTACCAGTAAACACGTTCCATGTCCTTAGAACGACACGTGAAAGAGACGCTGGATCCAGGTTGAACCACTGTCACAGGTATTTGCTCCTCTGCACTTTCACCTTAATACATGAATAAAATGAAAAATAAATAAACATGTCCAAAAAGAAATCACCGTTACATCTCATATTCTTGAATTCTTTAACACAGTTTTACTTACACAAGGCGCTCAGAAAGATGAAGGCAGTGAGAGGTCCGATCATGTTTTCTTCTGATGTTACAGTCAGACTTACATGTGTTTGAAGTCTCCTCATCTTATAGTGAGCTTTGAAAAGCGGAAATTGTAGCTATTGGCTGAAATACTTTACCACACCCTCCTTAATAAACCGTACCCTGAGCTTTATCTCCTTTATCTTTTGAATGTATGAATGAGCCTATGGACTCATTCTCTTTGGAAATGGAGCCAAAGTCACCATAAAAGGTATTACATTTTTACAAAGTGTATTATACATCATTTATGTCACAGAAAAAAAAACAAAAAAGTTGATATTGTTTATTACAGAAGAGGAAACGTCTTCTTCAGAAAAGCTCGTCCTTATTCTCCTGTGTGCTGCTCTTACCATCTGTATCATGGTTATATTAGTTCTCATTTATTCCATCAAGAATAGGGCTGGTCTCTGTTTCCATGATAGTTATATATTTTTTTCAATTTTGCCAAAAGTTTAAATTAAAACGTAAATATCCTCTCTCTGTTTTAGTTTGACAAAGTCACATAGACAAAGGAGTCAGAGAGAGACATGCAAGGCAGTTGGTAAGATGCACTGTATCACTTTTTTTTTTTTTTTAAGTTTTAAGCTAAATATCATGACAGGGAGATACTGAGGTGATGTATTCTGTCCTAAATACAAGAGCAAAGCTGACCGGCCCCAACGCAGAGCGGTGAAGACAGAGGAACAAGTGTTCTACTCTGATGTGAGAGTCAAACTGTAACGTCAAGTCATCAAGAGTCGACCACCATTTGGTTATTGAGCAAATGCCACTATTTGCGTTGTTTATTATTAAGCAGACTGCTACAATCCAGCATTGTCTTTATTAACCATAAAAAAAAAACAAAAAAACTCAAATCAAATCAAATCAAAATTACAGTAAAACATTTTTTGTCAAACAAACATCATGTAGTATCCAATAAATCAGCAGCACCAGACCATCTGTGTGACGTTGTTCTCACTGGTGGAGTTTTCCTGGAGTGGAGGCTTCCACATGTGGTCCTTGTTGTCCAGACCTTCTGTTTTTATTCCTTAATGACATGGAGCAGTGGCTCTGGTCCAAGCTCCTTTTGTGTGATGGACCTCCTCGTCTCTAAAGCCGGGTGTTCACTGTACAATGTTTTTCGTCTTATAAGATTTATGGCTGTCCCACTACAAGACGTGATGAATTAAAAGTCGTTGGACAGAACGCAGTCACATTGTGCTAAATCACACAATCAGTCGTAACTACGACAAAAGTTTATCTGAGTGAATATCAGGCTTAGGCTCCGTGCATTTGATAAAGTCATGGCAGTTGGACCTGTTAGCGGAGGCTAACGCAACATGCTAGCTGTGTTTTCACATTTGTAAAAGTTGCTAAATGAAAGTGAAATGAGAAGATAAGGTCCCATTTACAGAAAAGCTCCTCTGTGCTGCGCTTGTGTTTACATTTTTGACAAAGATTAATCGTAGACGCAGCGACAGGAGGCTCACGCTGCGACCAAGATTCCAGAATATATTGATATCAATCGTAGCTCGTCTTTGGTCGTAAGACGGTTCTAAGTTTAGTCTTTCTTCTGGTCACACTATAAGATCTACAGGCTACGATTTTGAGCTACAACTCAAGATTCTTCCCACGATCAGAAATCAGACGGTTAAAACTGTGCAGTGGACACTTGGCAGCGAACAAAGCAGATAGTGGTAGAATGTCACGTCCTTAAATGCCACATGTGTGAGGCTGTTCATGATGGGCACCGCTGCTTCACTGTGAACATGTGTGCAAGGTGTTTGGACAACGTTTTCCACCAGTCGACCTCAGACTGTGCAGAGAAACCAAACAGCAGTTTCACAGAGAGGGGAGTCTTTCACTGACTGACCAACCCCCAAAGCCGTCCCACACAAAGAAAACCACCCTCATTTTAAAGTGGCAGTGCAATGGAGGACACAGGTTGGCCGTATGTGTTGTACAGTATGTCGTCTGATACGTGTCATTGGATGTTGTTTTATACGTCCTCCAGATGCATGTGAGATCTACATCTAAAAAGAGTTTCCTCACAGACACAGGGAGGCTACGATACACTGAAGCATTTTATTCACACCTCATTTTGAAAGACAAACCACAACTTTTCATCCACCGTGTGCAAAGTCGTCATGGTCTCTTGTGTTGCATAGACTACTGACTATTTCTCACTGTGTACAAACATTTTGGAGTAGATTTCTCAAAAGCATGAGTTGGCAATGCATGAACATTCTCTGCTTCTTTTGCTTCCTTATGTTGTGGTTTCATGGTTGAATTTAATCTGTCAAGATGGAGTACGACAAGATATGTGGCAATTGTGCTGTTGTTTGTCAGTTGTAAATCCTTTCAGTTCAGAAATTATGTTAAATTCAGTCGACTGCAGATTTCTTTTTAGAATTAATACATTTTGCCACTGATTCAAGTTCTTAAGCTGTTGAAGGAGGAGTCGACTAAAGTGAAACTAACACCTCAGAAGTTCTTAACAGGAAGCAGTATATGTTATTTGTTAAGTCCACTGAACTGTACTGAAGTGTGAACTGTCAATGATGTCAGTAGTGTGTGACAGAAGTTAAAAATAAAACCTTTGTCCTCACTTTGCAAAAATGTCAAATTGACTTTTCTAAGACTTTAATCATTGTTTCCTCATCAATTACATACCTGAAAGTGTATTTCTCTTCATTCATGCTTGTTATTTATCCTGTTTATGAAAGCATCTTCTCTGCTCCTTCTCTGAGCCTCATAAAAACACTTGGTTTCCAATTTCCTTTGTGATGTCATAGGTTTAACATGCAGCCTCCACCTGCGGGTTTTAAGTCCATAAATTAACACTAGACTAATCAAAATCACATTCATTACAAGTGCATGCTTAAATTAGCATGTCGGGGCAAGCTATATATTGTTTGTTTCCCAATTGTAATTCCCTCTGCTGCCAGTAAATGGAGAGCTAACGTCAATCTTGATGAAAATCAATCTTGACATGACTTATAGAACGTCATGTGTGGCTTCCAACACTTGCATTATTTTAAGTTGTCCGTAACTCTCACAAACCCTTTTTATTCACATGCGTTCTTTTTTTGCTTTAAAATGTTGACTCCGCCTTTAAATGGCATGAGTGTGACACAGGTAGCTCGTTAAACAGAGGTGACGAACACTGTTCCATTAAGTTGACAAGTTTATTTGTTATGTATTTAGCTTCTTTTTTTTCCATATTCATGAATAAGTTACTTTTTGTTGACAGGTGAGTCCATGTCTAAACAAAGCCAGTCAAGAAAACGGGGTCCAGTCCAGATTCCAATGACCGTTCAAACATTTGTTGATTTCTTTAGTCCAGGTCCAGGTCTTATATTATCGGATTAAAACAAACAAAAGCTCGGATGCTTGTCCTTTTATCTCAGGATCGGGCGACTTCACTTGGTGTGGGACCATGACAGGGAGCACATGTTCCCACAGATCACAAACTTGAGGAACAACAACAACCCAGGAGCCTTCATCGCAGGTAAATAAATAAAAAATAAATGTTTACCTCACCACGACACTGAGAGCATGGACAAGCGAGGGATCACACAACCAGGAAGTGTGTGGGGGCAAAGGTCAAGAAGGTCAAAGTGAAAGCCATGCAGGATACACCCCAAAATACCCCAAACCCTGCCCCCTATGAGCACAGGGAAGGCGATGTCATTCTCATCTCGCTGCTGAGGATCTGAATATAGTCAGTGCATGAAGGATGTTCTCGCTGAATGAGTTTCTTCCATCGTCCTAAAAATGATGAGCCAAACCTTTTCTAATGCTGAGGTTTGCAGGTTTGCATTTTTCAGTGTACTAACCTCTGAGACAAGAGTACCAGTAACTAAAATGATAAAAGTTTTGGATCATTTTTCTGCTACAAATGCACTGAACATTGAACATTCTTCAAACAAGAAAATTATGAAGATTAAAAGTGTGAAATGGTTTAACTGAATGTGAAGAGTTTGATGTCATTATTTCCCCAGTGTTAAAGCGAAGCATCACAGACCAATCAGATTGTGCTGAAGTGCTCCTCCCACTCGTATCGTTATAATAAGACAACATTTTATAATGCACTGACAGAAGACTAATTCAGAGCGTCAGAATGATCCTGTTCCATCTGTTTTGTGCTCTGTCATTCCTCACACTGGCACGTAAGTATTAAAATATGTTTATGCATACAAATATTGTAAGTAAAATATAATTCTTACAGTTTGTTTTGCAGGATGTGCCAGTGATGCTGTGTATGAGACAAAGACCTTCGATGTGGGACAAACAGTGACTCTACAATGTCCTCGTGATTCCTCTGAGAGCAACACATTTTTGTTCTGGATCAGACTTCTCTCTGGAAATGTGCCTGAATCTTTAGGAGCAACAGCTACATTTGAAGACAAAAAATCATATGGACCAACAAAGTCTTTCATTAAAACAAAACAAGAACCTGGATCTTTTGTATTGAGTCTTGATGCAGCACAGAATGACACTGGGTTTTACTACTGTTTGAAAGTACAACATCTTGACAAAAAAATGACCTTTGTTAAAGTCACATTTTTAACCATAAAAGGTAAAAAACTTTAACATTCTTGCAGGATTTTTTTTTTTTTGTGACATATTGTGACATTGTTCAGGCCCAGACTCAGGCGTGAGCGTGGTGAGTCCAGAGCGCTCTGGTCCAGTCGACTCAGGAGACTCTGTGGATCTTCAGTGTTGGGTCCAAACTGAGAATGCACAGTGTTTTGAGGAGCACATGGTTTGGTGGTTCAGATCTGGACTGGACCAGTCTGGTCCTGGTTTAGTCTACACTCAGAGGAACAGCTCTGGTCAGTGTGACAGGAGCACAGAAGGTCCTGGTCCTCACAAATGTCTCTACACTTTGTCCAAAACCATGAGTGTCTCTGACGCCGGGACGTACCGCTGTGCTGTGGCAGCCTGTGGACTCATTCTCTTTGGAAATGGAACCAAAGTCACCATCAAAGGTATGGAAAACCTTCTCATTGTTTGAATAAATCACTGAGTTCAAATTGTCATTGGTCCTTTTTGTCCATTTTTATTTTGACAGAGACAAAGTGTGGTTTTGAGAAGACCATGATTGTCCTGTTAAGTTCTCTATTAACCATCAGCCTCATGGTTTTAATGGTTCTCATTTGCTGTGTTGTAAAGAGGAAGTGCTCCAATTGTTCAGATGGTACTAAATTCTTATACCATATGTTTAAAAAATGTGTGTTCTGAATAAAACACTAAGATCTCACTTAAATTTCAGTTGGACAAAATGCTGATAATGTAAGTGAAGGCACAAACCAGCAGCAGGTAAGACACAAATGTACAAAACAAACAACTGTTATTTGTGTTTCTTTCAATCTATTACAATGTGATTCTCTAAACAGAGAGAAGTTGAGCTGATGTATTCTGCTCCAAAGTTCAAAAAGAAAAAAGTAGAGAAATCCCATCACAGGACGGTGAAGACCGAGGACTTTGTGGTTTATTCTGATGTTAGGAAATAGTACAGACAAACAGCATCATTTTCTACATTTATACGTCTGTTACTTCATGACCTTTGACTGTAAGATTCATGAACTTAAATGTTTTGATATTAATTCTTTTGATAAATGTCTCTGTGTGGAATCCCTTCGTTTCCTCTCTTTTATGAGCTCGATGATCATATGATGTTAATTCTTTTGAAATAACTTCTTCAGTTCTCTGGAGTTGAAGGAGTTGTATCGAGTGTGAAACTATGTATTAACTCTGCACAACGTTATGTTTCATTATTTTGACAAACTGTATTTGTCCACAAGGGAAATTACCTGAGCATTATTTCACATCAAGCTTTTTGAATGTTTTCAGAATTGTTAATAAAGTGCTGTTATACTATACCACTTGTTTTTGTATAAGACGTGCAGCCGACCAGCAGAAGAAAAAAGTATATATGACTGAAGAAATTAGAACTACAGCTACTAAAACTCACACGGCCTCTGCTGCCAACAGTGAGGACAGTTTAAATTGGACTAAAACAGTAGCTGCTGGTGTTGAAGTTGGTCATGAGCAGACGGTTCTTCTTTCTCGTAGTTGAGGCAGTTTGAGCTTGAAATGATGGAGTCCAGTGACAGAGCAGCACTTCAATGAGGAAGAGGACAGAAGACAGTTGGAGAGGAGCGTCTTCAAACAAAACAAAACACATCTCCAGGTCTTTGAGGAGGAAACAACAACAAATAAACTCTAAAACGTCATGTTAGAGTCATATAAAACCTTTAGGGGCGGCTCGGAGTCAGAAACACCAAACTAAACTTTGGTTAGCTCCTGGTGACTGCCATCTTGAACAATGGGCAACAACAATGTTATCTTTATTTGTGGATAAATCCTACTTCACATTCATGATTAATTTCAGTAATTAGAAAATTGTCACTGCAAAAAGGACACAACAGTATCTTAGACTCTTCCCTTATGTCCGTGTCAGACACAAATGACAGTCAGACAGTTAGAAATGTGTTTTGTATAAACCACAAAGTGTCCCAGAGCCTCCAACACTCAGTGTTTGTGTGTGATTGTGCACAAGTGTCAAAGAGAGCACTGGCCCGAGGAGCAGCGCTCATGTTCACACTTTCTTTGATGTAGATTTAGAACGAAGGACACAGGAACTCAAACTATAATGTACAAATATAAAACATTACACTCCTAATAGAGAACGTCTGGGATATTTATTATTGTAAATCAGCATGAAATACATTGCACTAAAGTGATTAGAAAACTAATGCCACTAATTCTAAATTAAAGGTGCACTATGTAACTTTTCTGGTGGAGGGTGCACGTGTGTCATGGAGGTGTTATTGCTTTGACCTGAATGTTCCACCGTACGGCATCAAACTTATCTACGTTCCATTTATTATTTATATATTTATTTAACTTGGCCTGATGGCGTCACCTGCTTGTCTCCATGGGGATAGATAAGTTAAAGGCCATACTGCGGAACATTCCAGGCAAAAAGCTCAGCATGATCTGTATGAAGAGAAGCAGGTGGCGGACTCCACCAGAAAAGCTCCACAGACTGGATTCCCACACGTTTGAGGTCAAGACTCTCAAAATAAATACCACCGCGACCCCCACAGGAAAATGAAATCAATGACGGGAATGATTTAGACAGGAAAATTAGTTTTTTCTTTTTTTTATTCTTGGACCTGATTTCATCAAATCGTAATATTATCAATTAAAATTAAATAATCATCATTAATAAATATGTGTCTTGAGATCGTGACCCCCAGCTCAGGCCTCGCGACCCCCACTTTGGGAACCGCTGACATAGAGCACCTTTAAACCTTAGAACAACAACAAAAGGCCTGTCCAGTCTTGTGTTGGATCAGACCACAGCAGGAGGGTTGTGGGTTTGACTCCTGTGATGTGCAGATACAGTCGACATCAGAGGAACACACACTAACAGACCTCTGTGGGGGGAGGGATCCATTCATTATAATGTAGAAGATCTGTTCAACAACTACAAGAGAAAACTCCTACTTTATGTAAACTCTCAATAACAAATCAATTTCTGATACAATAAATGAAAAGCAAATTCTTGGCAGATTCATATTCATGGTTTTGTAAAACTGAAGCTAATATATGTTCTTATTTTTCTCTTTCATTTGGTGGTATTCAGAATACAGTTACTTTCCCCAAATTAAAGAAAAAGGTATTCTGTAACAAAAAAAATCATACATTACATCTTATTTGAATGAAATACTCTTTGTATACTTGTAACACATCTCTGTTTTTTAATGGATTAGTCATTAACACATAATCATAATACAGATACAAAACAAAGCTCAGTTATTGAAGATGATCTTAAAGGGTCAGTAATGTACCACTATTATACAACATTAAACAATAGCAACGAAAAGGAATCACAGAACACAAATAAGTACAAGCAAATATATCACTCACATCTGACTTTGTACAAAACTTACAGCAATTTATTGAATAAGGTCAGTTTTATTTCTATACTGGACAGTGGAGTAGACAGAGTCTGGTTTTCCGCTCTGTTTCAGCACTGCATAGATGGCATATGCACTTGAATCCTGCAAAATATGTTTTGTGAAAACAGGAATAAAGACTAAAGCATTTGTTGTATTTATAAATCAAACAGACGTATAAGGACATACCACATGTTCTGGCATCTCACTGTGAGGACGAGTGAAATAATCTGGAGAATCTGTAAAATATATATTGGCACAGTTTTACAACAGAAAGATACAGGAAATAGAGGACATTTAGAATAAGTGACCTCTGCAGTGAGCACAGACTCTCCCTCTCTTCACACAAACACAGAGGACGATGATCAGGAGCACACAGCCAGACAACAAGACTGACAGAGCCACAGTCACTGGATCCTGATGCAGCTCTGGGGGTTGATCTGAAAATATGTAGATTATATGTTATTAACCTGGTGGAAGCACACGGAGAGGAGTTCTACACATAATCTATTATTTGCAGACTGAAACATTTGTACAGAGTGACAGCCTGGTCCACCAGTGCATCTGAGGCAAATGCAGCAGCAGTGTGACAAAGGTCAAAATGATTTATATAGCACATTTACAAACAGATACACTGCTCCAAAGTGCATAGAAAACATAGAGAAAAGATTTTAATACTGAAAAATTTAAAGTAAAACATAGTGTAGGTACAAAACAAGTCTAGCTCAGCTTGGATTAAATGCTAGTGTAAAGAAATGTGTTTTTAGCAACGATTCGAACCTTGTAACAGAACTAGCGGTTCTTATGCTCAGAGGAAGAGACAACAGATAAAGCTCTGTCTTCTCTAGATTTTATTCTAGACCTTGGGCAGTTGAGAAGCAGTAGGACAGCCAGCCTGAGTACTCGGCCCGGAGTGCGCACAACAAGAACTTCAGATAAATAAGGAGGGGCTGGATTGTTTAGAGACTTATAAACAAACAGTCAAATCTTAAACTGGATCCTGAAGACAACAGGTCACAGTGGAGCGAGGACAGGGGTGATGTGGCAGGCGCGCCGCTGCATTTTGGACCAGCTGTAGTCTGTGCACTGGAGACTGGTCCAGACCGAGGTGCAGTGAGTTACAATAGTCCAGGTGTGACGTGATCAATGCATGAACGACTTTATCCATCTGGTTTGGGGACAAATTGGACTTAACTTTGCTCAAGAGTTTAAGTTGGAAAAAGCTAGTTTTAACCACTGACCTGATCTGTTTGTCAATTTTAAACACAAAGACTTTTTACAACAGGAAAACAATTAGAAGAAAACTCATTAAAAACATATTGTGAATCAAATATTCTAACAAAATTCTGTTTACGCGGCTGGTAGTGCTGGTATAATTTTCTCTTCAGAGGCCGCAGTGATTTTGGAAAAAAATCTGACTTACCAATGTCCACTTGAGTCCCCGTCCCAAACAGGATGTGTCCACATGTGTCCACAGCGCAGTAGTATGTCCCAGCGTCAGAGGAGCGTCCTATAGTTGTAGACAGTCTGTACACACAGCTGGAGTTTGTCACGTTGTACATGAGTCCAGTGAGAGGCTCCTCAGATCCAGCTCTGAACCAGTGCACGTTGTGCTGTTGTGGACACTGGATTTGGCCCGTGTTGTGTTTGGGCTGAAGTGAGCACTGAAGAGACACTGAGTGTCCTGGGACCACTGCAGCTGATGATGGACTCTGTCTCACATGAACACAGCTCTGTGAGTTTGCTCCATCTGTGTCAAAGACAAGACCAGAAAGTGTCAGGATTTACTCTTTATAATGAAGTTAATATTCAAATAGTTTACCATTTACAACCAAGAAGGTGCTGTTCACAAAGTTCTGTCCATATCCATCAGTCGAAATGCAATGGTAGATCGCTTCGTCCTCTTTTGTAATATTTTTTATTGTAAAAACAGGCTGATTATTCATGGTGGTTACATAAAAACGATCTTGAAATGAATCATCAACTTGACCATAAGCACCATATACATATCCAATAAACTGCATTGTATGTCCTGGAGTTTGCTTGTACCAGTAAACACGTTGCCTGTCCTTAGAACGACACGTGAAAGAGACGCTGGATCCAGGTTGAACCACTGTCACAGGTATTTGCTCCTCTGCACTTTCACCTTAATACATGAATAAAATGAAAAATAAATAAACTTGTCCAAAAAGAAATCACCGTTACATCTCATAATCTTGAATTCTTTAACACAGTTTTACTTACACAAGGTGCTCATAAAGATGAAGGCAGTGAGAGGTCCGATCATGTTTTCTTCTGATGTTACAGTCAGACTTACATGTGTTTGAAGTCTCCTCATCTTATAGCGAGCTTTGAAAAGCGGAAATCTAAGCGATTGGCTGAAGTACAACTTTACCACACCCCCCTTGATAAACCGTACCCTGAGCTTTATCTCCTTTATCTTTAGAATGTGAGACCAATATTTTTTTAAACTAGTTAATGGACAAACAAAGGCAGCCAAATCTAAGAAACTAATATGTGCTTCATAATAAAGAAACAGATTTTATGGATTAATACATGACTTTCTTCAATATCCATTAACTTCTGTAGAAAAAGAAGAAAAAAGTGAGAGAGAAATCTCTTCAATTATGTGCAAGTGTTACAGCCCTCAACTTTATTTTCCACAAGAGGTCAAAGACTTTCAGTTTATGTTTGAAAAGGAGTTTGTCTCTCCCTTCAGGTCAACAGATAAAGTCTCTTTGTGCGCTTTATGAGGACACAATAAACAATACAAGCTGCAAAACTAGTCAAGCATTTCATACTGTCACACATGAAGTGCTGCTTCAGAAAACCACAAGGACTTGATTTTAACAGTGTGCCATTTACATTCACACATGGGTTTAACTAAAAAAACAAAAAAAATGACCCATTTGGAGTGTTCTGAGCAAGTTTCTGCACCAAAAGAAGAAAAAACAATCACCATTTCTAAATTTAAAGGTCCCATAACATGCAAAATCGACTTTTCAGAGGTTTTAACCTTCCTACAGTGCTATTTGGGCCTCGTATGTGCCCAAAGTGGTTTTTTGATTGATTCCCGCATGTTTTCACTAGAGAACGGTCTTTTCCGTCCCCCTCGGCTGAGCAGCAGACGGGGGCTCCTCACAAGGATGACGCGCTTCACTAGGATGACGCGGTGTTTAAGCCCCGCCTCCAGGAAGCGCGCAGCCGCAGAATAAAAACAGCTAATGCTAATGCTACACAGTAATTACACGATGGATACGACAGATCGACGAGTTAGCTTGTTATTTACCAAACGGCAACGTCCGTCGTCGAGGTACTGGAGCACGTCAAACTCCAGGTCAGATCCAGGACGTAGGACTCAGCACGACGCACCGTCAGGACGGATAAAATGTTTATTCCCGTGTTTGTGTATCGCTGTTTACCGGAGCACACGGCGCATGCGCACTATCTCCGCTCTAGGCTTCGGCACAAGTTGGGCGGGGGAGGTGCGCGAGTTGGGCGGGGAGGCAGCCTGCTCTCTGTTCGGGGGGTGGGGGTGGGGGGGACTGCCCCCTTGCAAAAGCCGTTTGCTTTTGCAAGGGAGCCAGTCCAAGAAATGGGTGTTTTTTGGAAACTGTTATGTTATGGATATCGCACAACACAAACATTTATCAACAAAGCCCTTAGAATAGACTGTGTAAAGGGCAAAATAGCAGAATATGGGACCTTTAAAGAATAGACAATGACTATGATGTTATTTGTCACATTATATATTACAGGTGGTGTCCCGTGGCTTTATCAACCAAAATGTGTGACATGGAGGTTATCTTTTTCATAATACTTTGAATCTTGGGTTGGTGAAGTCTCCTTTAAGTGATATTTTGTCATACGATCCCTCAGCAACAGTTTGGAGCGATTCCAAAGTCACTTTGTAAAAGTAAAGCAGTCCAGCTTCATTTCTTTCTGCTGTACAGGACATGGTGAAATGATCTCCAGGTCTGACTATGGTCCGAGTGATCAGACCATCTCCTTTGGTCTGACTGAGAGCTGAAAAAGATGAGAAATCAACAGTTAGACTTAACCACTGTTAAATGTCATAATTCAACACATTGGTCTTAAAACTTACAAACTAAAATGACAAATAAAGCAGACAAATGACCAATCATTGTGATCCACTGCACTGACACCAAGCAGCGGTGGTTGGACCTGTAAATATACACAAGAAGTTACTTAAGTGACACACGCCCACAATTCAGACTATTAACTCTTTCCTTGTATTTTTGACAAAAAGCTGCTTGCTTTTGTCAGTCTGTGCCATTATCCTTATCAGAATAATTATGTATTTTAATGCATGTGTCAGCGGTGGCTCAATTTTCACCCATCAACGCCAAGGTCAACGGTTCAATCCCAGCTCTGACCAGGGTATATTGCCATGTGCCATTAGGCAAAACACTTGGGGTTGTGGGTGAGTTATTGATGGTGACCCACAAAATACTGAAGGATTGGATTCTTGCGTCCATCAATCTGCCCCAGGAGTAAAATGAACTTTCCCCTCTGAATGTGGTGAATAACAACACAACTCTGAATACTGGGAGAAGAGCTATATTCATTTGTTTGTTTTTTTCTAACATGAGCAACTGTTAAAGTAGTTTGCGTTCTAACTGGGCTTGAGCGGTACAACAGCGTAATAAGGCACCTCCGCCACCACATATATAATCCACACATCAAATTAAATCTTAAATGCTCGTCTTTCTGATTCTGCAAACAATTATCAAGTGCGACAATCACAGCCCGGAAACTAACACCGTTTTTACAGAAAAAAAACAGCTGTGATTTGATGTTCCTCACCTTTGATGGCTCTGGTGAAGTCAAATGTCCATAGTTCCCAGCAAGATTAGTCTCATTTTGTTCGGTGAAGGCCCAGTAAATATAATCCAGTAAAATTATAAGGTCCACAACATGTGTTAGATCCTTCGTGGAAAAAATACAGCAATAAAGTCTTCCAAACGTGACATCCACTACGTCATTTGCTTCATTTTTATCAGTTATTTCAGGCAGAGGATACTTCAGATAGCATAAACTGTGCTATCTAACGCTAAACGGAAGCCTTGGTTTCTGAATGACACTTTGTCTGGCCAATAAGCGGGGGTTGGGAGGACACAGAACCCCCTTGGAGCCAATCATTTCCTCAGATTTCTCCATGGTTACGCACAAGTCTCGCCCCTCTCATATGAACCAGTCACATTGCACGTTGTTTGTGATGCCTTAGGCTTATAGCCAATGAGCAGCTGAAAAGAATGAGATGCGCAAACCCATGTTTTTTCTGCTGATAGCGCTTTCAGGAATTGCGCATAATGTCGAGAAGCCGAGTCAGACAGCTCTGTGTGTAATTTACGCATGGTTTACGCGCTGCTGTTTTTGAGTTATAAACATGACACAGCGGATAGATAAGCATAAGTACACACATTGAGAAGTTGGACAAAGTTTGTAAAAGCCGTGACTCGACCAGAAGTCGAACTTTTGGGGATCCAATTTGGATAACGGGATAATGGGACCCCTGGCCCCCGTCGAACCGGACATTTCCACGGAATGAACTTTCTCAGGTAAGGGTTGTTTTAGTTTACACTTTATTGACATTGCGTGATGGAAATACAAGATGAGCTGATGTTAACATCTCACGTGTGCGCAGGGTGGAGGCGTCTTGGACATCCAGTAAACATACAGTTGTGCATGGTTGCCCACGGCTGTGCGTGTGGGGAGAGGCGTGGAATAAGTGACTTCATTTTGTAAATATAGAATTTGATGTAATGTATTGTGAGTGAAGGAATGATTAGGCAGATAAATGTTAGAATGAAATGTAATTATGAGGTGTGAACAATGGATCATAAGCATAGAATAACTTTTTTGTTGTTTGCTCTTGTTTTCACTCTAGACCTACATCAGAACCTGAGCTTGACCAAGAACCTGGTCCTTCCTCTTCAAAAAGGCCACAGATTGAGACAAGAAAAAGAACAGACAGATGTGCCCATACCTCCAGCCATCAAAGACTACAACAAGTATGTACACATAATGTAATATAATGTAATATGACTTTATTTCTAACATACTTGTGTTTTTCCTTTAGGTACATGGGTGGAGTTGATTTGCCTCATGAGCTGATTGGCTTCTATGAAGTTTGTATGAGTGTTATTTTACTGAAAATCCTAAATATACATATCTTTTTTGAGTCATACCACTTGTTTTGACTACTTTTTATATAAAAATACATGTTTCATATTTTGTTTTATGAGGTAATATACATTTCCATAGCTAATTACTGCTATAAAGTGTGCAGCTGAAGAAGAATCTCCTTGGTGTAAGCTTTCTATAGAGCCCTCATTGATGTCTGTAGGTTGAAGCATTCCAAAGTTACTGTATTTTTTCCATACGTTTTCCAAACATCTCTATTTGGATAGGTTTTGGATAAGTTTGGATAAATCAAAGTCCCTCTATAAAACGCCTAAAAATATTTGCATAAAAATTAGTAGTAAATGCTCATTTTTACAGATAATCTAATCAGATTTGAAATATGAGTAGTCAACAAGATTTCCCATTGAGACATAATGTGTTTCAGGCCTCAGCTACATTCTGCTGCTTTCTTCATCCTTATAATCTCAAAAGAAATGAGGCGAATTAAAAAAAAAACACATTTTGGGGTGTTTTCCAAAGTGTATATCTCCTTACAAAACATATTTACTGTGATTCTGACAACTGTGGGTAAAACTTTAGGGGGTTACCTTCCAAAAAACCCCAAATTTGAGCGTATGATCTTTAGGATTAAATAATGGTAATCATTTTAATTTGGAGAGGTTAGAACACTAACAACTTCATCAAAATCACCCATATTGATAAGGGGTTAGAAGGATTGTAATGTCATAAAATGAGATTGCTTTGGCCAGACTGCATTTAATTTTAGAGCATTTTATTCTCCATAAAGCAGGAAGTGGGCTGTTAGCATGCTATTTGTTGTTAGTTTTACTTTGGCCTATGAAACTTGTGAAAACTCATTGCGGTGAATATAGGATGCTTGGAAAGCATTCATTAAGTGAACAATACATTTAAACTGCTGCAAACACTTTAAAATGAACTAGGTATCTTTTCACGTTTTAAAGACGGTAAAAACAGGGACACAGCCTTAAAAAATATTATAGTTTTGTCTATCATTTTGTACTTGAACTCTCAATTTTTCTATTGTTTCCGATTTTATTGTTTGCATTTTTTGGTTTCACATTGTGTCTTGTTTCCTGATACTGGACTTTGTAACCAACCTGTAACACCATCTCCTGCTGGACTCTTGACCTCAGATAGACCCACTTAACTAAAATAACTGGATAAATGATGGGATCTGTTTGGCCCCATTAGTATTTGAATTGATATAAATACACATATTTTATTTCATGATACAGGAAGATGGACACACCTCGACTGTTTATTCACACCTCATTTTGAAAGAGGTGAACTTTCCATCACAGACGTGTCAAGAGTGCCATGCAGTCAATATAGTTTGTTAGAATCATACGTCACAACCAAAACACATGGCACATTTCTTGCTTTATTTGTCATTTTCCATTAAAACATAATTTCCAGCTCTTTTGAATTAATTTCAGAAATGCATCCAAGTATTTCTTGTTGAAGGAAACGCACTGGAGGAAAAACTTTTACCAGTGTTTTTCTGTTCAACATAAAACCACTCCCCTGAGCTCTTACATGAAGAATACTTGAAACTGTCAGGTTTACACTGTTATATTATGGACTGTAACAAAATGTAAATTGTGATTGCAAGTCAACTTATGATTAAAAACTAACCCGACCTCCAAAGAATCCCATGCATTTCATTGTATATTCATTCTGTGCAGACTTCATTGTAGAAGTGACAAAGATATACCCTTCATCTGCTTTTCCTCCCTCACTGAAACAAAAGTCTGCTGCTGTTTACAATGTGTTTTGTCGACATTATTTCCACTGTGACCAAATAAAGCAAAGTACAAACCAATCAGAGAAAGCTCCTCCTCCTTTGATTTCATTATAATAAGACAGAGACGCCATTTTATAACACACTTCACACAACAAACTCATCAACTTAAGCAAGACCAAGAGAATGTGGTCTTTATTGTGTACAGCCCTCGTCTTCCAAGTTGCCCGTGAGTATTTACAGAAAAAAATAAAAAGTATGTATCATCCCAGTGTTGTTATTTTTTCTAACTAAATTTGTTTTGCAGGATGTACAGACATTTCTTTTGTGACAAGAACTCATGAACCTGGAGCAACAGTGACTCTCAACTGTCCACGTTCTGTAAAAAATACAGAATCTACAGCATTGCACTGGATCAGAGTTCTGTCTGGAAATGTGCCAGAATTTTTAGGAGGAACTTACTCATTTAAATATGAAGGTGTTAACAATACTTCTCGCACCACGACAAAACAAGGCGATGGAACGTTTGATCTGATCATACATCAGTCCACTCTCACTGACACTGGATTTTACTACTGTGTGAAAGTAGTTACAAAACTTAAGTTGGAATTCGTATTTGGAATATTTCTACGAATTAAGGGTGAGAAAGTATGCATAATTTACTGTGCAATATAGTACAATATAATTATAGCTGTTGCTTTGCTCCTCAGGCCCAGACTCAGGCGTGAGCGTGGTGAGTCCAGAGCGCTCTGGTCCAGTCGACTCAGGAGACTCTGTGGATCTTCAGTGTTGGGTCCAAACTGAGAATGCACAGTGTTTTGAGGAGCACATGGTTTGGTGGTTCAGATCTGGACTGGACCAGTCTGGTCCTGGTTTAGTCTACACTCAGAGGAACAGCTCTGGTCAGTGTGACAGGAGCACAGAAGGTCCTGGTCCTCACAAATGTCTCTACACTTTGTCCAAAACCATGAATGTCTCTGACGCCGGGACGTACCGCTGTGCTGTGGCAGCCTGTGGACTCATTCTCTTTGGAAATGGAACCAAAGTCACCGTCAAAGGTATGGACCACCTTCTCATTGTTTGAATAAATCATTGAGTTCAAATTGTCATTGGTCCTTTTTGTCCATTTTTATTTTGACAGAGACAAAGTGTGGTTTTGAGAAGACCATGATTGTCCTGTTAAGTTCTCTATTAACCATCAGCCTCATGGTTTTAATGGTTCTCATTTGCTGCGTTGTAAAGAGGAAGTGTTCCATTTGTTCAGATGGTACTAAATTCTTATACCATATGTTTAAAAAATGTGTGTTCTGAATAAAACACTAAGATCTCACTTAAATTTCAGTTGGACAAAATGCTGATAATGTAAGTGAACGCACAAACCAGCAGCAGGTAAGACACAAATGTACAAAACAAACAACTGTTATTTGTGTTTCTTTCAATCTATTACAATGTGATTCTCTAAACAGAGAGAAGTTGAGCTGATGTATTCTGCTCCAAAGTTCAAAAAGAAAAAAGTTGAGAAATCCCATCACAGGACGGTGAAGACCGAGGACTTTGTGGTTTATTCTGATGTTAGGAAATAGTACAGACAAACAGCATCATTTTCTACATTTATACGTCTGTTACTTCATGACCTTTGACTGTAAGATTCATGAACTTAAATGTTTTGATATTAATTCTTTTGATAAATGTCTCTGTGTGGAATCCCTTTGGTTCCTCTCTTTTATGAGCTCGATGATCACATGATGTTAATCCTTTTGAAATAACTTCTTCAGTTCTGTGGAGTTGAAGGAGTTGTATTGAGTGTGAAACTATGTATTAACTCTGCACAACGTTATGTTTCATTATTTTGACAAACTGTATTTGTCCACAAGGGAAATTACCTGAGCATTATTTTACATCAAGCTTTTTGAATGTTTTCAGAATTGTTAATAAAGTGCTGTTATACTATACCACTTGTTTTTGTATAAGACGTGCAGCCGACCAGCAGAAGAAAAAAGTATATATGACTGAAGAAATTAGAACTACAGCTACTAAAACTCACACGGCCTCTGCTGCCAACAGTGAGGACAGTTTAAATTGGACTAAAACAGTAGCTGCTGGTGTTGAAGTTGGTCATGAGCAGACGGTTCTTCTTTCTCGTAGTTGAGGCAGTTTGAGCTTGAAATGATGGAGTCCAGTGACAGAGCAGCACTTCAAGGAGGAAGACGACAGAAGACAGTTGGAGAGGAGCGTCTTCAAACAAAACAAAACACATCTCCAGGTCTTTGAGGAGGAAACAACAACAAATACGTCATGTTAGAGTCATATAAAACCTTTAGGGGCGGCTCGGAGTCAGAAACACCAAACTAAACTTTGGTTAGCTCCTGGTGACTGCCATCTTGAACAATGGGCAACAACAATGTTATCTTTATTTGTGGATAAATCCTACTTCACATTCATGATTAATTTCAGTAATTAGAAAATTGTCACTGCAAAAAGGACACAACAGTATCTTAGACTCTGCCCTTATGTCTGTGTCAGACACAAATGACAGTCAGACAGTTAGAAATGTGTTTTGTATAAACCACAAAGTGTCCCAGAGCCTCCAACACTCAGTGTTTGTGTGTGATTGTGCACAAGTGTCAAAGAGAGCACTGGCCCGAGGAGCAGCGCTCATGTTCACACTTTCTTTGATGTAGATTTAGAACGAAGGACACAGGAACTCAAACTATAATGTACAAATATAAAACGTTACACTTCTAATAGAGAAAGTCTGGGATATTTATTATTGTAAATCAGCATGAAATAAATAGCATTAAAGTGATTAGAAAACTAATGCTACTAATTCTAAATTAACCCTTTAAGCGCCCTCGTCGCAGTAATGCGACTTACTTTTTTCAAGTGCAAGGAAAATTATGAATAAATAATAAACCACAAAACATTCCAATCGTTGATAACAAGCTTTCATAGTTTTGTTACACACGTCACATCCGTTTGAAAACCTATAAATAACGGCCGGCAGGGGGGAAAAAAAAGAGAAAAAAAACCCAAACAAACATGGCTGGAAGAAGTACACACGATTCTCTTGTTCACTACACAGCAGACTCAGATTCTGAGGGAAATTATTTTCCTGAGACTGACAATGATTGCTCAAGTGAAGAAGACACACCGAGTGGTAGAGGCAGAGGCGGAGGCAGGGGCAGGGGCAGGGGCAGGGGGCAGGGCAGGGGCAAGGCCAGGGGCAGGGGCAGAGGTGGTGGACAGCCCCACCACGACACTGTAGTGGGGATGAGGGCTGGGAGCAGCTGAGAGAAATTGCGGATTTTCAAGGGTGGATCAAACCATTTGATATGGTTGTTGGCTACACCGGAGACAGAGATTTGAGTGATGCCAGGCCAATAGATATTTTATCACTCTTTCTGACAGATGAGTTTTGGAAACTGATCGCTGATGAAACAAACAGATATGCAGCACAGGTCATTTCAGCAATGGAGATGAAGCCACATTCCAGATTTTTAGAGTGGTATGATGTATCCATTTCTGAAATGAAAGCTTTCATTGCATTGCATTTGTCTATGGGCCTTGTAGAGAAACCTGAAATAGAGGATTATTGGGCAACATTTTGGCTCACACAGACGCCTGGTTTTGGGAGTGTAATGTCTAGAAATAGATTCGAAATTATTCTTTCATGCTTTCATTTGGTCAACAATAACAATTATGTAAGACAAGGTGAACCAGGGCATGATAAACTTTTCAAAGTCCGTCCAATAATACAGTTGATTATTCCCAAATTTGCAGCAGTCTACAGTCCACTCAAGGAGCTTTCTTTAGATGAGATGACAATAGCATTCAAGGGGAGGTCAACACTCAAATGTTACAGTCCCAATAAACCAGATAAATATGGCTATAGAGTGTATGTTTTGAGTGAGAGCAGTTCAGGGTATGTTTTATGCGGGTCCTTGCACACAGGGCAATACACAGATAATGCCAGCGACATCAGTGCAACTCATGCTGTTGTTCGTGAACTTGTCGATCCTTACACTGGAAAAGGCCACGAAATTTACATGGACAGTTACTATACCTCACCAGCAATTGCAAATGAATTAGCTGATTTGGAAACCGGACTATGTGGTACAGTGAGAAGTACAAGGAAAGGCATGCCTAAAAGCCTGGGAAAACCTATCTTGCATCTAAAAAAGGGAGATGACCCTGTTTTTATGCGGAAAGGTAAACTTCTGGCTTGTGCTTGGCAAGAGACTAAACGATGTCACTATGCTCTCTACACTGCATGGCAATGCATGTGTTCAGAAAAGAATCAGGTCCAAGACAAATGCAACTGGCTTTCGCGCAATAAACAGACCACTGTGTGTCAACCAGTACAATATGTACATGGGGGGTGTAGACACATCAGACCAGAGGATGAAAACCTATCTGTTTCCCCACCGGTCCAGGAAGTGGTATCACCGCATCTTTAACGCCATCCTCAGTATTTCTGTTGTCAACTCACACATTATTTACACTAAATGCAACCCTGGCACACACAAAGCCCTGCAGGCCTACATCCAGGACGTTGTTGATGCATTGCTGGCTGGTTACACCAAAAAGGTGGGTAGCAAAGGTGGCCGGCCTTCAAGAGCAGGGAGGGTAATACCACAAAGGCTCACAGAACGTCACTGGCTTTGTGAAGCAGAGGGCCGTCCAGACTGTGTTGTCTGCTCAGACCGTTCTCGTGTAAAAGGCAGGCGCCAGACAAAGTACAGGTGCCGTCAGTGTGGTGTCGGTCTTTGTGCTGTACCCTGCAATGAGAGATACCATACTGTCAAAAACTATAAACTGTGTCATTTAGATATGTGATATTTGAGATAATGGCCCCCAGGACCTCCAGCAGGCCCCGTGAAAATCCCCACTCACACTGGCCCAGGACGGGTTTACTTCTAGACACTTCACTCCCAAAACCAGGCGTCTGTGTAAGACAAAATGTTGCCCAATAATCCTCTATTTCAGGTTTCCAAAACTCATCTGTCAGACACTTCACTCCCAAAACCAGGCGTCTGTGTAAGACAAAATGTTGCCCAATAATCCTCTATTTCAGGTTTCCAAAACTCATCTGTCAGACACTTCCCTCCCAAAACCAGGCGTCTGTGTAAGACAAAATGTTGCCCAATAATCCTCTATTTCAGGTTTCCAAAACTCATCTGTCAGAAAGAGTGATAAAATATCCAATGGCCTGGCATCTCTCAAATCTCTGGCCCAGGACGGGTTTACTTCTCCCGGGTCCCACACTTGACCTAATGGCCCCCAGGACCTCCAGCAGCCCCCGTGAAAATCCCCACTCACCCTGGCCCAGGACGGGTTTACTTCTCCCGGGTCCCACACTATACATCATGGCCCTTGGAGACCAGGTGCACCACTTGAACCGGGTTCCCACCCTTAAGCACCCCTCCCCGGGCTACACACCCTTGGTCCGACCCTGTTACTCCGACTGGAGTAGAAGGCACCTGGTACTCCGCTCCACACTTTGAAATATATCGATCAGGGCCTGCGACCCTGGTACTCTGCTCTTCTGGACACCAGAAGAGCAGAGTACCAGGTCAGGCCCTGATCGATATATTTCAAAGTGTGGAGCGGAGTATCAGGTGCATTGTCTGGAGACTCCAGACACCCAGGTGCACCACTTGAACCTGGGTACCCACCCTTAAGCACCCCTCCCGGGGCTACACACCCTTGGACATGCGCCTGGAGCCCAGCGACCCTGGTACTCTGTAATGTAACACACACACCTCAAAAGCCACGGGATGCACGTGGTTTAGAGAGTGCCCACAGACATGTCTACCTTCCTTGGATGATATGCCATTCTTTTGCATCCATAACTCTTCCTTGGATGTTAGCCATTCACATATTTCCCATTCCGACGGTGGAGAATCAGGTCCTTATTCCCCATAGGTCACCATCCCTGCTGGATAAGTATCAAGATATGGAGGTTTGAGAAAGAGTCCCGACTCTTGTTTGCAGCACTTCAGATTTTGACACTCGACATGAGTACCAGACTTACCATTGGATCATCCAGAAAGCCTGTAAGCGACAAGGCATAGGAATTTGTTGCCAAGACATGGCAGACACCCAGAGGCAGGCCTAGGGTGTTCACACCAATGTGACCTGCCCATTGGCAGGTGTCCGAGCGCCCAGGCTAGGCTGCTCTTGGTAAGGGTTTGAGAAACATTGTTTATGTCGGACCGCTAGGCAGACTGGGCAGCTTGGTCTCGCTTCAAACAGGACTGTAGTTCTGAAAAGCACATGGCAGACACCCAGAGGCAGGCCTAGGGTGTTCACACCAATGTGATCTGCCCATTGGCAGGTGTCCGAGCGCCCCAGGCCTAGCCTGCTGCAGACTGGGCAGCTTGGTCTCGCTTCCAACAGGACTGTGGTTCTGAAAAGCACATAATTTCTCCAAGACGCAGTTATCCCAAGCCTACCTGTGTAGACCGACGGACAGCACGCAAATCAAGGTCTGGTGCCACCCCAAAGGAGTAAGACAACCAGCCCAATGAACTGCAGAGGTCCTGCTACAGAGGAGCCCAGGATGCCAAACGTCCAACGGCAAACGCAGATACCTCCAGCTTATCTGTGTAGACCCACAGACAACGCATAAATAAAGGTCTGGTGCCACCCCAAAGGGGTAAGACAACCAGCCCAATGATCTGCAGAGGTCCTGCTACAGAGGAGCAAAGGGTGCCATCGTTGCACAGCCAACCTGAGCAGATGCCACAGACAAAGGTCTGGCGCCACCACAGGGGTAAGACAACCAGACCAATGAACTCCAGCACTGCTGCAGGGACCCGGTTTCCCCATAGGGAGGCCAGGAGGGCTAAGTAGGAAAAATTAGGACTCCCATTCCCACATAAAACTAGACCCACAGTGCACAGGAACCATCTGTAAAGATAAAACAAGACAGAGGCCCTGCGATGGTGGGCCACATTTGCACATCGACCAGACACTAGTCCCACCAAGGCCCAAGGTGGAGAACTCCAGCTCCACCACCACTGCTCACTGCCCAGGACCAGACACTGCTCCTGGGTCACACACTTCACACCTTGCACCCTGGATGGGGCTGGCCCTGTCCCAGCCACTCACGGTACCCTGGGCTTGACTCATAATGAGAGCAGCGTTACCCAGGCACATTGCTCCGGGGTCCCATTGGCATTCTGCTCCCTTTTTTTTTTACCCCAGAGACAGTGCTTCAATGTTGGACACTTTCTTGGGACATTCAGGGCCAATAGAACCAGAAAAAAGGCCCAGGAAAACGAATTTCTCATGCCCACAGACAGAGCTCAGTGCCAGGCATGCATAGAACCAGGATTTGTGCAAATGTCAATCGCAAAAAACGTCGTTTCCCAAAACTGCCCGACTATCCCTTGGAACAACGCAAAATGTCAAAGTTCGTGTGGGAGCAGCGTAAGGATTTTTCGCGTGGGCAGCGTTAATCAGCCCGGGAGTCCCGGGCTGAAACTTGTCTGCACAAACTCAGGAAAATGACTAAGTTTATCGCCGGCATATGGTACTCTGGATATGGTACTCTGAATCTGGTACTCTATTGGGACTTTGTTATAATCCATCGGTGACATGGGGTACTCTGGGTTTGACTCAGAATGAGAGCAGCTTTACCCAGGAACAGGTACTGCTCCTGGGACTCAGTTCTCCCCCAGAGGCCCAAGGCGGAGAACTCCAGCTCCAACACCACTGCTCACAAATCACTACCCAGGACCAGACACTGCTCCTGGGTCACACACTTCACACCTTGCACCCTGGATGGGGCTGGCCCTAGCCCTAACCCTGACCCAAACTGATCCTGGGCCTCAGATCTCCCCAGAGGCCCAAGGCGGAGAACTCCAGCTCCAACACCACTGCTCACAAATCACTACCCAGGACCAGACACTGCTCCTGGGTCACACACACACACCTTGCACCCTGGATGGGGCTGGCCCTAGCCCTAACCCTGACCCAAACTGATCCTGGGCCTCAGATCTCCCCCAGAGGCCCAAGGCGGAGAACTCCAGCTCCAACACCACTGCTCACAAATCACTACCCAGGACCAGACACTGCTCCTGGGTCACACACTTCACACCTTGCACCCTGGATGGGGCTGGCCCTAGCCCTAACCCTGACCCAAACTGATCCTGGGCCTCAGATCTCCCCCAGAGGCCCAAGGCGGAGAACTCCAGCTCCAACACCACTGCTCACAAATCACTACCCAGGACCAGACACTGCTCCTGGGTCACACACTCACACCTTGCACCCTGGATGGGGCTGGCCCTAGCCCTAACCCTGACCCAAACTGATCCTGGGCCTCAGATCTCCCCAGGTGCCCAAGGCGGAGAACTCCAGCTCCAACACCACTGCTCACAAATCACTACCCAGGACCAGACACTGCTCCTGGGTCACACACTTCACACCTTGCACCCTGGATGGGGCTGGCCCTAGCCCTAACCCTGACCCAAACTGATCCTGGGCCTCAGATCTCCCCCAGAGGCCCAAGGCGGAGAACTCCAGCTCCAACACCACTGCTCACAAATCACTACCCAGGACCAGACACTGCTCCTGGGTCACACACTTCACACCTTGCACCCTGGATGGGGCTGGCCCCTAGCCCTAACCCTGACCCAAACTGATCCTGGGCCTCAGATCTCCCCCAGAGGCCCAAGGCGGAGAACTCCAGCTCCAACACCACTGCTCACAAATCACTACCCAGGACCAGACACTGCTCCTGGGTCACACACTTCACACCTTGCACCCTGGATGGGGCTGGCCCTGTCCCAGCCACTCACGGTACCCTGGGCTTGACTCATAATGAGAGCAGCGTTACCCAGGCACATTGCTCCGGGGTCCCATTGGCATTCTGCTCCCTTTTTTTTTTTTTTTACCCCAGAGACAGTGCTTCAATGTTGGACACTTTCTTGGGACATTCAGGGCCAATAGAACCAGAAAAAAGGCCCAGGAAAACGGATTTCTCATGCCCACAGACAGAGCTCAGTGCCAGGCATGCATAGAACCAGGATTTGTGCAAATGTCAATCGCAAAAAACGTCGTTTCCCAAAACTGCCTGACTATCCCTTGGAACAACGCAAAATGTCAAAGTTCGTGTGGGAGCAGCGTAAGGATTTTTCGCGTGGGCAGCGTTAATCAGCCCGGGAGTCCCGGGCTGAAACTTGTCTGCACAAACTCAGAAAAATGACTAAGTTTATCGCCGGCATATGGTACTCTGGATATGGTACTCTGAATCTGGTACTCTATTGGGACTTTGTTAGAGACCCCCAGCAGCACTCTTTCTTTCTTTCTTTCTTTCTTTCTTTCTTTCTTTCTTTCTTTCTTTCTTTCTCTCTCTTTCTCTCTCTTTCTCTCTTTCTTTCTTTCTTTCTTTCTCTTTCTTTCTTTCTTTCTTTCTTTCTTTCTTTATTTATTTTTTTCTTTCTCTTTCTTTCTTTCTTTCTTTCTTCAGTGGGTTGTCTCTGGAGCCCTGTTGCACCCAGTATTGGCACAAATTCTACCCCAGACACCAGTGCATTATTCGAGCTGATTTTGCATGTTTTCTTTCTTTTTCTTTCTTTCTCTTTCTTTCTTTCTTTCTTTCTTTCTTTCTTTCTCTCTCTTTCTCTCTCTTTCTCTCTTTCTTTCGTTCTCTTTCTTTCTCTCTTTCTTTATTTTTTTCTTTCTCTTTCTTTCTTTCTTTCTTTCTTTTTTGAGGGGGGGTTTGTTTGTTTTTTTCCACTAAATCCCAATTGAGGCTTAAAGTAGAAATAAAAAACTGTGGCGCTTAGAGGGTTAAAGGTGCACTATGTAACTTTTCTGGTGGAGGGTGCACGTGTGTCATGGAGGTGTTATTGCTTTGACCTGAATGTTCCACCGTACGGCATCAAACTTATGTACGTTCCATTTATCCAACAGTATTCTCACGGTGAGTGGGCTCGCCTCTCCACAGATCTGGTCTATAACTTGGCCTGATGGCGTCACCTGCTTGTCTCCATGGGGATGGGATAGATAAGTTAAAGGCCATACTGCGGAACATTCCAGGCAAAAAGCTCAGCATGATCTGTAAGAAGAGAAGCAGGTGGCGGACTCCACCAGAAAAGTTCCACAGACTGGACTCCCACACGTTTGAGGTCAAGACTCTCAAAATAAATACCACCGCGACCCCCACAGGAAAATGAAATCAATGACGGGAATGATTTAGACAGGAAAATGAGTTTGTTTTTTGTTTTTTTGTATTCTTGGACCTGATGTCAACAACAACAACATGTCAACAACAAAAGGCCTGTCCAGTCTTGTGTTGGATCAGACCACAGCAGGAGGGTTGTGGGTTTGACTCCTGTGATGTGCAGATACAGTCGGCATCAGAGGAACACACACTAAGGGACAGGGCCGGTTCCACACTTTTGGTGGCCCTTAACAAAATTTTGGTTGTGGCCCACTACAATTTTACATAGAAATAAGTGAACATAATAAAATAAAGACTTCAGTCGTTATTTTTAATCCAATGCAGTTTATTATTATCAGGAAAAGTGGGGATGCCCTGGGTCTTATTTATTTATTTACATGTTTATTTTTGAGATTTGTGTAAAAGGGGGTTTTGGAGTTCTCTCATAATATGAACAATTCTTGAGTCATTTCCTGTAATCTGATGCACTTTAGATGTTTTTTTTAAACACATAGCATTTGAAAGGCTGCACAACACATTATCTAATTATTTATGTGATCAGGTATTTAACACATTTTAATTAGTGTTGTATGTTGGGCAGTAAGTTAGAGTTTCTGCTCCGCCCCCTGCAGCACCCTGTGGCACCCACACTTCGCTCTCCTCTGCTCTGTGCTCCAGCGGCTCCTGAGAACCTGCAAACTCTTCTGTCTGAACTTGGCTTCTGTTGCAGCCTACAGCAATGCACTTACCTTTTCTGTGAACAGATTTCACTTTCCGTCAAATGTCACAGTCGTATTCATTTTGTGACGCATTGGGCTTATTTCTTGTTTTTTTGTTTTGTTTTTATGTGAATATGAGATTGATTCTCATAAAATAGTGGTCCAAATGTGTATAGTTATCCAAGAATGCTACCAGCTCTGCTATGCTAGTGTATACTGTTGTATTTTACAGCAAACCTATTATGCAAGATCAACTTTAAGGAGATTTTAACAATAACATAAACCACTGTAAGTTATATTTAGACTTGTTTTAATGAAGTTGTTTTAGATACATTTTAGATGTCCAAAATATAACAAAATGATCCAAAGGTGTGGTAGATTAGAATAGAATAGAATATATTAGATCTAGAAGATAAAAATGCAATTGGTCTTCTTTGACTTCTACAGATCAGTCCGTTTACTTTTTGGAGGTAATGCCAGGTCAACAACGTCTGGTAAGACACAGTTGTGACTCGACTTGCATTCGGTGTGTTTAAAATAGACATCATTTGCCAAGAAACTTATTATAAGAGTGAAAAAGTCTCCCCCACAGCAGACCACGCCCTAATGACAGGTTCAAGTTCCTCCTGTGTCTGAGGGGGGGCTCTGCTTTCACCCACCACAAAAACATGTACAACAGGCTCGTCTCTGGGCCAGGACTCCACAGAAAAAGACATTCCAACTTTAAGTGAGATTTCCTGGTTAAATAAAGAATACATAATTGTTCACACATTCAGAGAAGACTGGAGTGAAAGACGTCTCAAAATCGATTGTTGGCGTCTGTACTGACTCATCAATATAACTGAGGATAAATGCTGTGAAATCCAATTGTTGTGATGTTCAGAGGAGCCTGTAACTTGTTTTTCAGGATGTGCACTTGATTCTTTTGAGCCGTTTGATGTAATAGTGACTCCACAGTCGTTGGGACTAAAAGAATAGAACAATCCAGATGATTTTGTCCTGCACTAAACACTGAATCAGCAAAGAGCAGTTTCTCAAAACCATGAGTTTATTTATGCAATGTGTGTTGACATGAAGGGAACAGTCTCAGACCAATCAGATTGTCATGCCATGCTCCTCCCCTGATATCATTATAAGAAGCACCATATTAAAATGCACGAGCAGCGTGTTATTATCCAGTCGGTCAAAATGATGGTCTGCTTATTATATGCACTTGTATTTCTCAGACTGTCACGTAAGTATTTATACTCTTATTGATTGAAACCATATTGTTCTAGATTAGAATGATAGAAATAATAGAAACAGTTTGTTTTGCAGGATGTGCCAGTGATGCTGTGTTTGAGACAAAGACCTTCGATGTGGGACAAACAGTGACTCTACAATGTCCTCGTGATTCCTCTGAGAGCAACACACTTCTGTTCTGGATCAGACTTCTCTCTGGAAATGGGCCTGAATCTTTAGGAGGAACAGTTACATTTGAAGACAAAAAATCAAATGGACCACCAAAGTCTTCCATTAAAACACAACAAGAACCTGGATCCTTTGTACTGAGCCTTGATGCAGCACAGAATGACACTGGGCTTTACTTCTGTGTCAAAGTACAACATCTTGACAAAAAAATGACCTTTGTCAGTGTCACATTTTTAACCATCAGAGGTAAACAACTTTTTTCTTTTCTTTTTTTTTCTCTCTGTCTTTTTGTGACATATTGTGACATTGTTCAGGCCCAGACTCAGGCGTGAGCGTGGTGAGTCCAGAGCGCTCTGGTCCAGTCGACTCAGGAGACTCTGTGGATCTTCAGTGTTGGGTCCAAACTGAGAATGCACAGTGTTTTGAGGAGCACATGGTTTGGTGGTTCAGATCTGGACTGGACCAGTCTGGTCCTGGTTTAGTCTACACTCAGAGGAACAGCTCTGGTCAGTGTGACAGGAGCACAGAAGGTCCTGGTCCTCACAAATGTCTCTACACTTTGTCCAAAACCATGAGTGTCTCTGACGCCGGGACGTACCGCTGTGCTGTGGCAGCCTGTGGACTCATTCTCTTTGGAAATGGAACCAAAGTCACCATCAAAGGTATTGTATTCGTACCAAGTGCTTTATCATTTATCTCACAGAAAAAGAAAACTTGATATTGATATTGTTTATTACAGAAGAGGAAACATCTTCAGAGAAATACGTCCTTATTCTGCTGAGTTCTGTCCTGGGTCTCGTCTGTGTTACTTTTCCCGTTTGTTTGACCATGAAGAAACTCAACAAACCAAACCAAGGCCACGATCAACAAAACACAGAGGTAAAAAACTCCAACATCAGTGTAAGTAAATTCATGTTTCTGAGACATTAAATTATGTTTTTCCCACAAAACAGTTGAGGATAATAAAGTCGCACTGTGAAGCCGCGCTGCATCGGACGATTGAAGCGGCAGAAACAGAAGGTGTCTACACTTATGTCACTTTTGTTCACGTGAAGTAGAATCAATCTCTAATTCTGATGCAGTAAACTTAAAGATGACAAGGATTGAATTGGAGAGATTTTCTGGAATGATGTAAATGTGTAAATATATAACATTAGCGTGTTTGCAACAAATCATGTGTTTAAAATATGAAAAATATAATAACAAGAAAAGCAAAAGAAAACTGAAGCTTTCTGGACAACGGAGGAATTAATAATATTGTATCAACAGTAAAGTGAGGCTAAAAACTTTCATGAGCAGTAAATGAAATGTATGAATGTAAATATAAATGCTCACTGTTATATTCATGTGTATTTGGAACTGACTTTTTTTTAAATGATGTGTAATAAAATCAAACAAACCAAAGACGACAGCATGCAGTCAATGTTTGGTGGAATTTATTTTTCAAAATTCAATTATATTTAACCACAAAACATTAACATTACAGAAGGTTTTGTTAAAAGTAGACAAACTTAGTTTAAAATAACATTTAGTTGTATGAATTTAAGCAGGATGGTAAGTAGAAAAAAGCAGCAAACCACACTTGTGCATATGTTCCTGGCTGTGCCTTTGAGGAGAGTCTATCTGAGCTGGTCTGCTCTCACAGAGGAGTACACACACTCCTGCTCTGCTCTTGTTTTACTGCTCTGTTTCACTTTTCTAGACGAGAAATTCAGCGCTGCATAGTTCACATCTGCACTTGTGCCCTGTAAATATGAAGAGGAAATAAACATGTTATCACTGACATCTCTACACCACTGCTGCACCATTATTTGCTGTTTTTAAGTTGTTCATAAATTAACTTTGTAAGCAGTATTAACACATACAGGGTGTTCAGCCACCTCAGAGTGAGAACGAGTGACAGAGTCAGATGAATCTGTAAAACATGCAACACTATTACCACACAGTCATGTAGTAAACTATAAGAGGAAATAGAGGACATTTAGAATAAGTGACCTCTGCAGTGAGCACAGACTCTCCCTCTCTTCACACAGACACAGAGGACGATGATCAGGAGCACACAGCCAGACAACAAGACTGACAGAGCCACAGTCACTGGATCCTGATGCAGCTCTGCACAGATTTAGACACAATAACATTTTATTTAAGGCAGGGTAGTAGATGGAAATTCAATGATATGGAATTACATTTGTTTCTACTCAGAAAGTGATAGACATTAAAGGTAGTGCATTCTTATGTTCAAATATTCAACTCATAAAGCAGCAATAAACAATCCAAGATGCAACATGATTTATGGACACAAAGTACTGCTTAACTCTTCAATGGGTAGTAGATCAGTAGAGCCCAATATCAGCTTGGGGTCTAAATTTTATTACTATTACTGTTACTGTTACTATTACATGTGTGACGTTTTGTATGTTCAAAAATGTCCGTACAGAAATATACGATTAACTTCTTGTCAATTGTGTTTTTAAAGGGGTTGAATGGTTTGGACTTCATTCCAAAAACTGAAAGTATTTTCAGTGCAAAATGTACTTCAACTCCCTACAAATCCAGTACCATCTTGTGGGCCGAATGAAACCTTCTGAAGTTTATATATATATGTGTATGTGTATGTGTATATATATATATATGTGTATGTGTATATATATAGGAGGGCACTTTCGCCTACCTATGTCCAGTTGAGTCCCCGTCCCAAACAGGATGTGTCCACATGTGTCCACAGCGCAGTAGTATGTCCCAGCGTCAGAGGAGCGTCCTATAGTTGTAGACAGTCTGTACACACAGCTGGAGTTTGTCACGTTGTACATGAGTCCAGTGAGAGGCTCCTCAGATCCAGCTCTGAACCAGTGCACGTTGTGCTGTTGTGGACACTGGATTTGGCCCGTGTTGTGTTTGGGCTGAAGTGAGCACTGAAGAGACACTGAGTGTCCTGGGACCACTGCAGCTGATGATGGACTCTGTCTCACATGAACACAGCTCTGTGAGTTTGCTCCATCTGTGTCAAAGACAAGACCAGAAAGTGTCAGGACTTACTCTTTATAATGAAGTTAATATTCAAATAGTTTACCATTTACAACCAAGAAGGTGCTGTTCATAAAGTTTTTCCGATATCCTTCACTGACTGTGCAATAGTAGATCGCTTCATCCTCTTTTGTAATATTTTTTATTGTAAAAACAGGCTGATTATTCATTGTGGTTAAACTAAAACGATCTTGAAATGAATCATCAACTTGACCATGAGCACCATATGCATATCCAATAAACTGCATTGTATGTCCTGGAGTTTGCTTGTACCAGTAAACACGTTCCATGTCCTTAGAACGACACGTGAAAGAGACGCTGGATCCAGGTTGAACCACTGTCACAGGTATTTGCTCCTCTGCACTTTCACCTTAATACATCAATAAAATGAAAAATAAATAAACTTGTCCAAAAAGGAATCACCGTTACATCTCATAATCTTGAATTCTTTAACACAGTTTTACTTACACAAGGCGCTCAGAAAGATGAAGGCAGTGAGAGGTCCGATCATGTTTTCTTCTGATGTTACAGTCAGACTTACATGTGTTTGAAGTCTCCTCATCTTATAACAAGCTTTGAAAAGCGGAAATTGTAGCTATTGGCTGAAATACTTTACCACACCCTCCTTAATAAACCGTACCCTGAGCTTTATCTCCTTTATCTTTTGAATGTATGAATGAGACTATGGACTCATTCTCTTTGGAAATGGAGCCAAAGTCACCATAAAAGGTATTACATTTTTACAAAGTGTATTATACATCATTTATGTCACAGAAAAAAAAAAAAAAAGTTGATATGGTTTATTACAGAAGAGGAAACGTCTTCTTCAGAGAAGCTCGTCCTTATTCTCCTGTGTGCTGCTCTTACCATCTGTATCACGGTTATATTAGTTCTCATTTATTCCATCAAGAATAGGGCTGGTCTCTGTTTCCATGATAGTTATATATTTTTTTCAATTTTGCCAAAAGTTTAAATTAAAACGTAAATATCCTCTCTCTGTTTTAGTTTGACAAAGTCACATAGACAAAGGAGTCAGAGAGAGACATGCAAGGCAGTTGGTAAGATGCACTGTATCACTTTTTTTTTTTTTTTTTATCAGGAAACCTAAGTTTTAAGCTAAGTATCATGACAGGGAGATGCTGAGGTGATGTACTCTGCCCCCAAATACAAGAGCAAAGCTGACCGACCCCAACACAGAGCGGTGAAGACAGAGGAACAAGTGTTCTACTCTGATGTGAGAGTCAAACTGTAACGTCAAGTCATCAAGAGTCGACCATAGCGTCCATTTGGTTATTGAGCAAATGCCTCTATTTGCATTGTTTATTATTAAGCAGACTGCTACAATCCAGCATTGTCTTTATTAACCATTAAAAATACAAAAAACATCAAAATTACAGCTATACATTTTTGTCAAACAAACATCATGTATTATCATACAGCACCAGACCATCTGTGTGACGTTGTTCTCACTTGTGGAGTTTTCCTGGAGTGGATGCTTCCACATGTGGTCCTTGTTGTCCAGACCTTCTGTTTTTATTCCTTAATGACATGGAGCAGTGGCTCTGGTCCAAGCTCCTTCCATGTGATGGACCTCCTCGTCTCTAAAGCCGGGTGTTCACTGTACAATTTCGTCTTATAAGATTTATGGCTGTCACACTGCAAGACGTGATGAATTAAAAGTCGTTGGACAGAACGCAGTCACATTGTGCTAAATCACAAAATCAGTCGTAACTACGACAAAAGTTTATCTGAGTGAATATCAGGCTTAGGCTCCGTGCATGTGATAAAGTCATGGCAGTTGGACCTGTTAGCGGAGGCTAGCGCAACATGCTAGCGGTGTTTTCACATTTGTAAAAGTTGCTAAATGAAAGTGAAATGAGAAGATAAGGTCCCATTTGCAGAAAAGCTCCTCTGTGCTGCGCTTGTGTTTACATTTTTGACAAAGATTGATCGTAGACGCAGCGACAGGAGGCTCACTCTGCGACCAAGATTCCAGAATATATTGATATCAATCGTAGCTCGTCTTTGGTCGTACGACGGTTCTAAGTTTAGTCTTGGTTCCAGTCACACTCTAAGATCTACAGGCTACGATTTTGAGCTACGACTCAAGATTCTTCCCACGATCAGAAATCAGACGGCTAAAACTGTGCAGTGGACACTCGGCAGCGAACAAAGCAGATAGTGGTAGAATGTCACGTCCTTAAATGCCACATGTGTGAGGCTGTTCATGATGGGCACCGCTGCATCACTGTGAACATGCGTGCAAGGTGTTTGGACAACGTTTTCCACCAGTCGACCTCAGACTGTGCAGAGAAACCAAACAGCAGTTTCACAGAGAGGGGAGTCTTTCACTGACTGACCAACCCCCAAAGCCGTCCCACACAAAGAAAACCACCCTCATTTTAAAGTGGCAGTGCAATGGAGGACACAGATTGACCGTATGTGTTGTACAGTATGTCGTCTGATATGTGTCATTGGATGTTGTTTTATACGTCCTCCAGATGCATGTGAGATCTACATCTAAAAAGTGTTTCCTCACAGACACAGGGAGGCTACGATACACTGAAGCATTTTATTCACACCTCATTTTGAAAGACAAACCACAACTTTCCATCCACCGTCTGCAAAGTTGTCATGGTCTCTTGTGTTGCATAGACCTACTGACTATTTCTCACTGTGTACAAACATTTTGGAGTAGATTTCTCAAAAGCATGAGTTGACAATGCATGAACATTCTCTGCTTCTTTTGCTTCCTTATGTTGTGGTTTCATGGTTGAATTTAATCTGTCAAGATGGAGTACGACAAAATATGTGGCAATTGTGCTGTTGTTTGTCAGTTGTAAATCCTTTCAGTTCAGAAATTATGTTAAATTCAGTCGACTGCAGATTTCTTTTTAGAATTAATACATTTTGCCACTGATTCAAGTTCTTCAGCTGCTGAAGGAGGAGTCGACTAAAGTGAAACTAACACCTCAGTAGTTCTTAACAGGAAGCAGTATATGTTATTTGTTAAGTCCATTGAACTGTCCTGAAGTGTGAGCTGTCAATGATGTCAGTAGTGTGTGACAAAAGTTAAAAATAAAACCTTTGTCCTCACTTTGCAAAAATGTCAAATTGACTTTTCTAAGACTTTAATCATTGTTTCCTCATCAATTACATACCTGAAAGTGTATTTCTCTTCATTCATGCTTGTTATTTATCCTGTTTATGAAAGCATCTTCTCTGCTCCTTCTCTGAGCCTCATAAAAACACTTGGTTTCAAATGTCCTTTGTGATGTCATAGGTTTAACATGCAGCCTCCACCTGCGGGTTTTAAGTCCATAAATTAACACTAGACTAATCAAAATCACATTCATTACAAATGCATGCTTAAATTAGCATGTCGGGGCAAGCTATATATTGTTTGTTTCCCAATTGTAATTCCCTCTGCTGCCAGTAAATGGAGAGCTAACGTCAATCTTGATGAAAATCAATCTTGACATGACTTATAGAAGATCATGTGTGGCTTCCAACACTTGCATTATTTTAAGTTGTCCGTAACTCTCACAAACCCTTTTTATTCACATGTGTTCTTTTTTTGCTTTAAAATGCAGACTCCGCCTTTAAATGGCATGAGTGTGACACAGGTAGCTCGTTAAACAGAGGTGACGAACACTGTTCCATTAAGTTGACAAGTTTATTTGTTATGTATTTAGCTTGTTTTTGTTCCATATTCATGAATAAGTTACTTTTTGTTGACAGGTGAGTCCATGTCTAAACAAAGCCAGTCAAGAAAACGGGGTCCAGTCCAGATTCCAATGACCGTTCAAACATTTGTTGATTTCTTTAGTCCAGGTCCAGGTCTTATATTATAGGATTAAAACAAACAAAAGCTCAGATGCTTGTCCTTTTATCTCAGGATCGGGGCGACTTCACTTGGTGTGGGACCATGACGGGGAGCACATGTTCCCACAGGTCACAAACTTGAGGAACAACAACAACCCAGGAGCCTTCATCGCAGGTAAATAAATAAAAAATAAATGTTTACCTCATCACGACACTGAGAGCATGGACAAGCGAGGGATCACACAACCAGGAAGTGTGTGGGGGCAAAGGTCAAGAAGGTCAAAGTGAAAGCCATGCAGGATACACCCCAAAATACCCCAAACCCTGCCCCCTATGAGCACAGGGAAGGCGATGTCATTCTCACCTCGCTGCTGAGGATCTGAATATAGTCAGTGCATGAAGGATGTTCTCGCTGGATGAGTTTCTTCCATCGTCCTAAAAATGATGAGCCTAACCTTTTCTAATGCTGAGGTTTGCAGGTTTGCATTTTTCAGTGTACTAACCTCTGAGACAAGAGTACCAGTAACTAAAATGATAAAAGTTTTGGATCATTTTTCTGCTACAAATGCACTGAACATTGAACATTCTTCAAACAAGAAAATTATGAAGATTAAAAGTGTGAAATGGTGTAACTGAATGTGAAGAGTTTGATGTCATTATTTCCCCAGTGTTAAAGCGAAGCATCACAGACCAATCAGATTGTGCTGAAGTGCTCCTCCCACTCGTATCGTTATAATAAGACAACATTTTATAATGCACTGACAGAAGACTAATTCAGAGCGTCAGAATGATCCTGTTCCATCTGTTTTGTGCTCTGTCATTCCTCACACTGGCACGTAAGTATTAAAATATGTTTATGTATACAAATATTGTAAGTAAAATATAATTCTTACAGTTTGTTTTTCAGGATGTGCCAGTGATGCTGTGTATGAGACAAAGACCTTCGATGTGGGACAAACAGTGACTCTACAATGTCCTCGTAAATCCTCTGAGAGCAACACATTTTTGTTCTGGATCAGACTTCTCTCTGGAAATGTGCCTGAATCTTTAGGAGCAACAGCTACATTTGAAGACAAAAAATCATATGGACCAACAAAGTCTTCCATTAAAACAAAACAAGAACCTGGATCTTTTGTATTGAGTCTTGATGCAGCACAGAATGACACTGGGTTTTACTACTGTGTGAAAGTACAACATCTTGACAAAAAAATGACCTTTGTTAAAGTCACATTTTTAACCATAAAAGGTAAAAAACTTTAACATTCTTGCAGTTTGTTTTTTTTGTGACATATTGTGACATGTTCAGGCCCAGACTCAGGCGTGAGCGTGGTGAGTCCAGAGCGCTCTGGTCCAGTCGACTCAGGAGACTCTGTGGATCTTCAGTGTTGGGTCCAAACTGAGAATGCACAGTGTTTTGAGGAGCACATGGTTTGGTGGTTCAGATCTGGACTGGACCAGTCTGGTCCTGGTTTAGTCTACACTCAGAGGAACAGCTCTGGTCAGTGTGACAGGAGCACAGAAGGTCCTGGTCCTCACAAATGTCTCTACACTTTGTCCAAAACCATGAGTGTCTCTGACGCCGGGACGTACCGCTGTGCTGTGGCAGCCTGTGGACTCATTCTCTTTGGAAATGGAACCAAAGTCACCATCAAAGGTATTGTATTCGTACCAAGTGCTTTATTATTTATCTCACAGAAAAAGAAAACTTGATATTGTTATTGTTTATTACAGAAGAGGAAACATCAGAGAAATACGTCCTTATTCTGCTGAGTTCTGTCCTGGGTCTCGTCTGTGTTACTTTTCCCGTTTGTTTGACCATGAAGAAACTCAACAAACCAAACCAAGGCCACGATCAACAAAACACACAGGTAAAAAACTCCAACATCAGTGTAAGTAAATTCATGTTTCTGAGACATTAAATGATGTTTTTCCCACAAAACAGTTGAGGATAAAAAAGTCGCACTGTGAAGCCGCACTGCATCGGACGATTGAAGCGGCAGAAACAGAAGGTGTCTACACTTATGTCACTTTTGTTCATGTGAAGTAGAATCAATCTCTAATTCTGATGCAGTAAACTTAAAGATGACAAGGATTGAATTGAATAGATTTTCTGGAATTATGTAAATGTGTAAATATATAACTTTAGCGTGTTTGCTAATAGACACAATGTCACTGCAGGACAAGCAGCAACAAAGCATGTGATTAAAATATGAAAAATATAATAACAAGAAAAGCAAAAGAAAACTGAAGCTATGTGGACAACGGAGGAATTAATAATATTGTATCAACAGTAAAGTGAGACTAAAAACTTTCATGAGCAGTAAATGAAATGTATGAATGTAAATATAAATGTTCACTGTTATATTCGTGTGTATTTGGAACTGACTTTGTAAGAATAATGTGTAATAAAATCAAACAAACCAAAGATGACAGCATGCAGTCAGTGTTTGGTGGAATTTATTTTTCAAAATTCAATTATATTTAACCACAAAACATTAACATTACAGAAGGTTTTGTTAAAAGTAGACAAACTTAGTTTAAAATAACATTTAGTTGTATGAATTCAAGCAGGATGGTAAGCAGAAAAAAGCAGAACATTCAAAATTTGCACAAAAGCAGCAGGAGGAAAAAGAAATTAATCAAAAACCACAGTATTTTCCTGGTTGAGCCTTTGAGGAGAGTCTATCTGAGCTGGTCTGCTCTCACAGAGGAGTACACACACTCCTGCTCTGCTCTTGTTTTACTGCTCTGAAATACAACTTTACCACACCCCCCTTGATAAACCGTACCCTGAGCTTTATCTCCTTTAGCTTTTGAATGTAAGACCAACATTTTTTTTAAACTAGTTAATGGACAAACAAAGGCAGCCAAATCTAAGAAACTAATATGTGCTTCATAATAAAGAAACAGATTTTATGGATTAATACATGACTTTCTTCAATATCCATTAACTTCTGTAGAAAAAGAAGAAAAAAGTGAGAGAGAAATCTCTTCAATTATGTGCAAGTGTTACAGCCCATTATTTTACACAAGAGGTCAAAGACTTTCAGTCCATGTTTGAAAAGGAGTTTGTCTCTCCCTTCAGGTCAACAGAGAGTCCCTTTGTGCACTTCATGAGGACACAATAAACAATACAAGCTGCAAAACTAGTCAAGCATTTGATACTGTCACACATGAAGTGCTGCTTCAGAAAACCACAAGGACTTGATTTTAACAGTGTGCCATTTACATTCACACATGGGTTTAACTAAAAAACAAAAAAAATGACCCATTTTGAGTGTTCTGAGCAAGTTTCTGCACCAAAAGAAGAAAAAACAATCACCATTTCTAAATGTAAAGAATAGACAATGATGTTATTTGTGACATTATATATTACAGGTGGTGTCCAGTGGCTTTATCAACCAAAATGTGTGACATGGACGTTATCTTTTTCATATTACTTTGAATCTTGGGTTGGTGAAGTCTCCTTTAAGTGTTATTTTGTCATGCTGTTTTTGAGTTATAAACATGACACAGCGGATAGATAAGCATAAGTACACACATTGAGAAGTTGGACAAAGTTTGTAAAAGCCGTGACTCGACCAGAAGTCGAACTTTCTGGGATCCAATTTGGATAACGGGATAATGGGACCCCTGGCCCCCGTCGAACCGGACATTTCCACGGAATGAACTTTCTCAGAAGTAAGGGTTGTTTTAGTTTACACTTTATTGACATTGCGTGATGGAAATACAAGATGAGCTGACGTTAACATCTCACGTGTGCGCAGAGTGGAGGCGTCTTGGACATCCAGTAAACATACAGTTGCCCACGGCTGTGCGTGTGGGGAGAGGCGTGGAATAAGTGACTTCATTTTGTAAATATAGAATTTGATGTAATGTATTGTGAGTGAAGGAATGATTAGGCAGATAAATGTTAGAATGAAATGTAATTATGAGGTGTGAATTTTACCACTACAACAATGGATCATAAGCACAGAATAACTTTTTTGTTGTTTGCTCTTGTTTTCACTCTAGACCTACATCAGAACCTGAGCTTGACCAAGAACCTGGTCCTTCCTCCTGAAATAAGGCCACAGATTGAGACAAGAGAAAGAACAGACAGATGTGCCCATACCTCCAGCCATCAAAGACTACAACAAGTATGTACACATAATATAATATTATATGACTTTATCCGTGTTGATTTCATTCTTGTTTATTTCTAACATACTTGTTTTTTTTCCTTTAGGTACATGGGTGGAGTTGATTTGTCTCATGAGTCTCATACTATGAAGTTTGTGTTATTTTACTGAAAATCCTAAATATACATACCTTTTGAGTCATACCACTTGTTTACTACTTTTTATGTAAAAATACATGTTTAATATTTTGTTTTATGAGGTAATATACATTTCCATAGCTAATTACTGCTATAAAGTGTGCAGCTGAAGAAGAATCTCCTTGGTGTAAGCTTTCTATAGAGCCCTCATTGATGTCTGTAGGTTGAAGCATTCCAAAGTTACTGTATTTTTTCCATACGTTTTCCAAACATCTCTATTTGGATAGGTTTTGGATAAGTTTGGATAAATTAAAGTCCCTCTATAAAACACCTAAATATATTTGCATAAAAATTAGTAGTAAATACTCATTTTTACAGATAATCTAATCAGATTTGAAATATGAGTAGTCAACAAGATTTCCCATTGAGACATAATGTGTTTCAGGCCTCAGCTACATTCTGCTGCTTTCTTCATCCTTATAATCACAAAAAAAATTAGGTGAAGAAAAAAAAACACATTTTGGGGTGTTTTCCAAAGTGTATATCTCCCTACAAAACATATTTACTGTGATTCTGACAACTGTGGGTAAAACTTAAGGGGGTTACCTTCCAAAAAACCCCAAATTTGAGTGTATGATTTTTAGGATTAAATAATGGTAATCATTTTAATTTGGAGAGGTCAGTACATTAACAATGTCTTCAGAATCACCCACATTGATAAGGGGTTAGAAGGATTGTAATGTCATAAAATGAGATTGCTTTGGCCAGACTGCATTTAATTTTAGAGCATTTTATTCTCCGTAAAGCAGGAAGTGGGATGTTAGCATTCTATTTGTTGTTAGTTTTACTTTGGCCTATGAAACTTGTGAAAACTCATCGCGGTGAATATAGGATGCTTGGAAAACATTAAGTAAGTGAACAATACATTTAAACTGCTGCAAACACTTTAAAATGAACTAGGTATCTTTTCATGTTTTAAAGACGGTAAAAACAGGGACACAGCCTTAAAAAATATTATAGTTTTATCGATCATTGTGTACTTGAACGCTCATTTTTTATATTGGTTTCCAATTTTGTTTGCATTTTTTGGTTTCACATTGTGTCTTGTTTCCTGATACTGGACTTTGTAACCAACCTGTAACACCATCTCCTGCTGGACTCTTGACCTCAGATAGACCCACTTAACTAAAATAACTTGATAAATGATGGGATCTGTTTGGTCCCATTAGTATTTGAATTGATATAAATACACATATTTTATTTCATGATACAGGAAGATGGACACACCTCGACTGTTTATTCACACTTCATTTTGAAAGAGGTGAACTTTCCATCACAGACGTGTCAAGAGTGTCATGCAGTCAATATAGTTTGTTAGAATCATACGTCACAACCAAAACACATGGCACATTTCTTGCTTTATTTGTCATTTTCCATCAAAACATAATTTTCAGCTCTTTTGAATTAAAAGATATTGCAGCAATTTGAGAAATGCATCCAAGTATTTCTTGTTGAAGGAAACGCACAGGTGAAAAAACTCTTGCCAGTGTTTTTCTGTTCAACATAAATCCACTCCCCTAAGCTCTTACATGAAGAATACTTGAAACTGTCAGGTTTACACTTATATTATGGACTGTAACAAAATGTAAATTGTGATTTCAAGTCAACTTATGATTAAAAACTAACCCGACCTCCAAAGAATCCCATGCATTTCATTGTATATTCATTCTGTGCAGACTTCATTGTAGAAGTGACAAAGATATACCCTTCATCTGCTTTTCCTCCCTCACTGAAACAAAAGTCTGCTGCTGTTTACAATGTGTTTTGTCGACATTATTTCCACTGTGACCAAATAAAGCAAAGTACAAACCAATCAGAGAAAGCTCCTCCTCCTTTGATTTCATTATAATAAGACATCGACGCCATTTTATAACACACTTCACACAACAAACTCATCAACTTAAGTAAGATCAAGAGAATGTGGTCTTTATTGTGTACAGCCCTCGTCTTCCAAGTTGCCCGTGAGTATTTAAGGAAAAAAATAAAAAGTATGTATCATCCCAGTGTTGTTATTTTTTCTAACTAAATTTGTTTTGCAGGATGTACAGACATTTCTTTTGTGACAAGAACTCATGAACCTGGAGCAACAGTGACTCTCAACTGTCCACGTTCTGTAAAAAATACAGCATCTACAACATTGCACTGGATCAGAGTTCTGTCTGGAAATGTGCCAGAATTTTTAGGAGGAACTTACTCATTTAAATATGAAGGTGTTAACAATACTTCTCGCACCACGACAAAACAAGGCGATGGAACGTTTGACCTGATCATTCATCAGTCCACTCTCACTGACACTGGATTTTACTACTGTGTGAAAGTAGTTACAAAACTTAAGTTGGAATTCGTATTTGGAATATTTCTACGAATTAAGGGTGAGAAAATATGCATAATTTACTGTGCAATAAAGTACAATATAATTATAGCTGTTGCTTTGCTCCTCAGGCCCAGGCTCAGACGTGAGCGTGGTGAGTCCAGAGCGCTCTGGTGCAGTCGACTCAGGAGACTCTGTGGATCTTCAGTGTTGGGTCCAAACTGAGAATGCACAGTGTTTTGAGGAGCACATGGTTTGGTGGTTCAGATCTGGACTGGACCAGTCTGGTCCTGGTTTAGTCTACACTCAGAGGAACAGCTCTGGTCAGTGTGACAGGAGCACAGAAGGTCCTGGTCCTCACAAATGTCTCTACACTTTGTCCAAAACCATGAGTGTCTCTGACGCCGGGACGTACCGCTGTGCTGTGGCAGCCTGTGGACTCATTCTCTTTGGAAATGGAACCAAAGTCACCATCAAAGGTATTGTATTCGTACCAAGTGCTTTATCATTTATCTCACAGAAAAAGAAAACTTGATATTGATATTGTTTATTACAGAAAAGGAAACATCTTCAGAGAAATACGTCCTTATTCTGCTGAGTTCTGTCCTGGGTCTCGTCTGTGTTACTTTTCCCGTTTGTTTGACCATGAAGAAACTCAACAAACCAAACCAAGGCCACGATCAACAAAACACAGAGGTAAAAAACTCCAACATCAGTGTAAGTAAATTCATGTTTCTGAGACATTAAATGATGTTTTTCCCACAAAAAAGTTGACGATGAAAAAGTCGCACGTTGAGGCCGCGCTGCATCGGACGATTGAAGCGGCAGAAACAGAAGGTGTCTACACTTATGTCACTTTTGTTCACGTGAAGTAGAATCAATCTCTAATTCTGATGCAGTAAACTTAAAGAAGATAAGTATTCAATTGGAGAGTTTTTCTGGAATGATGTAAATGTGTAAATATATAACATTAGCGTGTTTGCAACAAGTCATGTGATTAAAATATGAAAAATATAGTAACAAGAAAAGCAAAAGAAAACTGAAGCTATCTGGACAACGGAGGAATTAATAATATTGTATCAACAGTAAAGTGAGGCTAAAAACTTTCATGAGCAGTAAATGAAATGTATGAATGTAAATATAAATGCTTAAAGTTATATTCATGTGTATTTGGAACTGACTTTGTAAGAATAATGTGCAATAAAATCAAACAAACCAAAGACGACAGCATGCAGTCAATGTTTGGTGGAATTTATTTTTCAATTATATTTAACCACAAAACATTAACATTACAGAAGGTTTTGTTAAAAGTAGACAAACTTATTTTAAAATAACATTTAGTTGTATGAATTTAAGCAGGATGGTAAGTAGAAAAAAGCAGCAAACCACACTTGTGCATATGTTCCTGGCTGTGCCTTTGAGGAGAGTCTATCTGAGCTGGTCTGCTCTCACAGAGGAGTACACACACTCCTGCTCTGCTCTTGTTTTACTGCTCTGTTTCACTTTTCTAGACGAGAAATTCAGCGCTGCATAGTTCACATCTGCACTTGTGCCCTGTAAATATGAAGAGGAAATAAACATGTTATAACTGTCTCTACACCACTGCTGCACCATTATGTGTTGTTTTTAAGTTGGTCATATATTAAGTTTGTTAATATTTCAGCAATATTAACACATACCATATTTTCGGCCATCTCAGAGTGTGAACGAGATGAATCTGTAAAACATGCAACACTATTACCACACAGTCATGTAGTAAACTATAAGAGGAAATAGAGGACATTTAGAATAAGTGACCTCTGCAGTGAGCACAGACTCTCCCTCTCTTCACACAGACACAGAGGACGATGATCAGGAGCACACAGCCAGACAACAAGACTGACAGAGCCACAGTCACTGGATCCTGATGCAGCTCTGCACAGATTTAGACACAATAACATTTTATTTAAGGCAGGGTAGTAGATGGAAATTCAATGATATGGAATTACATTTGTTTCTACTCAGAAAGTGATAGACATTAAAGGTAAGTGCATTCTTATGTTCAAATATTCAACTCATAAAACTACAATAAACAATACAAGATGCAACATGATTTATGGACACAAAGTACTGCTTAACTCTTCAATGGGTAGTAGATCAGTAGAGCCCAATATCACCTTGGGGGCTAAATTTTATTACATGTGTGACGTTTTGTATGTTCAAAAATGTCCGTACAAAAATATATGATTAACTTCTTGTCAATTGTGTTTTTAAAGGGGTTGAATGGTTTGGACTTCATTCCAAAGACTGAAAGTATTTTCAGTGCAAAATGTACTTCAACTCCCTACAAATCCAGTACCATCTTGTGGGCCGAATGAAACCTCATGAAGTTTATATATATATAAACTTGCCCCTTCAGGAGGTTTGATCTTCACCTTTTTTACAAAAAAAAAAATCAAACAAAAAACACTTTCACCTACCTATTACCACTTGAGTCCCTGTCCCAAACAGGATGTGTCCACATGTGTCCACAGCGCAGTAGTATGTCCCAGCGTCAGAGGAGCGTCCTATAGTTGTAGACAGTCTGTACACACAGCTGGAGTTTGTCACGTTGTACATGAGTCCAGTGAGAGGCTCCTCAGATCCAGCTCTGAACCAGTGCACGTTGTGCTGTTGTGGACACTGGATTTGGCCCGTGTTGTGTTTGGGCTGAAGTGAGCACTGAAGAGACACTGAGTGTCCTGGGACCACTGCAGCTGATGATGGACTCTGTCTCACATGAACACAGCTCTGTGAGTTTGCTCCATCTGTGTCAAAGACAAGACCAGAAAGTGTCAGGACTTACTCTTTATAATGAAGTTAATGTTCAAATAGTTTACCATTTACAACCAAGAAGGTGCTGTTCATGAAGTTTTTCCGATATCCTTCACTGAATGTGCAATAGTAGATTGCTTCATCATCTTTTGTAATATTTTTTATTGTAAAAACAGGCTGATTATTCGTTGTGGTTAAACTAAAACGATCTTGAAATGAATCATCAACTTGTCCATTAGCACCATATGCATATCCAATAAACTGCATTGTATGTCCTGGAGTTTGCTTGTACCAGTAAACACGTTCCATGTCCTTAGAACGACACGTGAAAGAGACGCTGGATCCAGGTTGAACCACTGTCACAGGTATTTGCTCCTCTGCACTTTCACCTTAATACATGAATAAAATGAAAAATAAATAAACTTGTCCAAAAAGAAATCACCGTTACATCTCATATTCTTGAATTCTTTAACACAGTTTTACTTACACAGGGTGCTCATAAAGATGAAGGCAGTGAGAGGTCCGATCATGTTTTCTTCTGATGTTACAGTCAGACTTACATGTGTTTGAAGTCTCCTCATCTTATAGTGAGCTTTGAAAAGCGGAACTCTAAGCGATTGGCTGAAATACAAGTGAGCCACCCCCTAAACATAACGAATGGTTCCAAAAGCACTGTGCAAGTTTGTATAGAAATACATTAAGGGAAAGTAGATCATATCCCAGAGTTTGAGTTTAGTTTATTTCCAAAAGGGGACAGTGCAATTTCAAAAACAGTAAAGAATTAGCCAAAGAGGCTATTTTTCATCTGTAGTCCCCGGCCATGATGTCAAAATGGCAATAAAATGGACAAAAACAGACATGGTTAATAAAACACAACATCAACACAAAATATAATACAATATTTACAAAAATGTACAGAGAGCGGCCAAATAGATTTTAGTGTGTGCATGTATATGTGTTCACCAGCCACTCTTTAAGTAATGTTTCTTAAATGTTTTGTAAGAGGATAAGTGTTTAATGGCGTCGGGTACACAGTTCCACTCTCTGGCAGCTCTCACAGACCAGGCCGCCTGACTGAAGCTGCTCTTTCTCAGAGGGATTACACAGTCACCTCTCATTGAGCCTCGAGTGACACGACCTGAGATGTTTCTTTGGGTGATGAGAGCGGCTAGAGGAGCAGGGGCCAAATCATGTAGGGCTTTGTAAATGAGGCACAAATTAGCAAATTTGGGTAGATCTGTCCAGCTTAAAAAACAATACTTTTTAAAAAGTCCACAATGGTGATATTGTCTTGTTTTTTTTATCTAAAACTTTGATGGACTGTTTGTACAGACTCTCCAGGGGTTTTAATGTGCTTAAATTAGCTTGTGACCAGCTCGTTATGCAATAATTAAAATGGCTAAAAATCATAGTATGTAAAAACATTTTTGCTGCATCTGTAGACATATCATTCCTTATTATTCGGAAATTTGAGAGATTCAATTTAACTTTTTTACACAGCTTATCAACATGCGCTTTAAAAGTGAGTTGCGAATTAATCAAGAGGCCAAGATATTTATACTGGGTTACAGTCTCCAGCTTTCCTCCTGCAACAAATATTTCAGGATCTGGAGATGCATTGGGGGTTTTACTAAAAAACATGCCCCTAGTTTTTGCAACATTCAGCTGCAAGCAGTGCCCATGCAACCAGGATGCAACTCCATTCATGGCTTTGGTGAGCTTAGCTGCAACAATGTCTCTAGAGCGCCCATGCACAAATAAAACAGTGTCGTCTGCATACATGATGCACTCGACTTCCGGACACACAGTTGGTAAATCATTTATATACAGGCTAAACAGTATAGGACCCAAAATTGATCCCTGCGGGACCCCAGTGGCAACTGTACGAGACCCTGATTGGCAATTTTCAATTGATACAGATTGTGAGCGGCCACTTAAATATGACCGAATCCAGTTCACAGTTGTTACAGAGAAGTTGAAGTGTAGAAGCTGCGAACAGAGAGCGGCATGGCTTACTGTATCAAAAGCTTTTTTAAGGTCAAGGAAAACTGCCCCTACAACACCAACCTTGTCCAGAGAAGATCTTATTTTTTCAATAAAGAGGCACGTAGCCATCTCTGTTGAATGTTTTGCTCTAAAGCCAAACTGCATTGGATGGAGAGAAGGGGAGCTATTGTTTAGAGAGAAAATTATGTTAATTCAATCTTGAATTATGGTCAGATTGGTTAGTTTTGATTGAGAGAAATGGGTCAACGTTATTTAAATGTTTAAAAAAGTTGAAATAATAGTGGTTGGAAAAAAGCTGTGGTTTTACTGGTTTTACTGTGTCTTTTAGACTTAAAATGCCAGCATTGATTAAATATTGTTTAAATGTACATGAACCTGATAATTCTGCAGGTGTAAAAAGTGAGGGAATGGATGGATTTTTGTCAACGTTATTCTGCTGTATTGTTTTCAATCAAATGTGTCCAAATAGTGACGTGGCCCATTTTGTGTTTGCTCTCACGCATCCTGGTGAACTGGCCAACAACTATAAGCTTTTTTTCCCCTGTAAGTTTAAAACTCACTTCTACATCATAATTGTAGCAACAAACTCACAAAGGTTGGAAAGACCAGACAGAGGGTATGCAACATGTATTCATTTCTTATGCCAGTTGCAATGAGCCACATTAAATTGTGCTGGTATCGTCATACTACACTGCTGGTTTGGGTACTCTCCTGTTTGCTCCCCCTCCCCTCTTGTTCTGTCCTGTTTGGAGCTTCCGGGGCAGGGCTCCTGTTCCTGGGCTGATTGGCACCAGGACTCTATCCAGTAACCACCAACAGTTTAAAACCATGGCTCCTCCTCTACATCTCTGCCATTTTGTTCAGTCTATTTACGTGGTGAATGCCTCTTTCATCTCAAATGTTTTTCCCAGTGGATTGTTTCATACTTGCTCATCAAGGACTGTCTGGTTTCCCTCAGCCTCTGCTCCTCGGTCCAGTCTGCTCCAGCTCCGCCCCTCCAGTTCTCACCTCTGCTCCTCGGTCCAGTCTGCTCCAGCTCCGCCCCTCCAATACTCACCTCTGCTCCTCGGTCCAGTCTGCTCCAGCTCCGCCCCTCCAGTTCTCACCTCTGCTCCTCGGTCCAGTCTGCTCCTGTTCTGACATTCCAGTCCATTCCATTCCAGCAAACCAGTTCAATAAATACTTTAATAGTGCATCTGTGTATTGTCTGCTTTTGGGTCCAACTGTGGTTCACTCCAGACAGGTACAAGGCTACTGTGTGAAAGTACAACATCTTAGCGAAAGCATGACATTTGTTAGTGTCATATATTTAAACATCACAGGTAAACAACTTTAACATTATTGCTATTTTTTTTTAAATTCCGTAGTCTGTCTTTTTGTAACATATTGTGACTTTGTTCAGGCCCAGACTCAGGCGTGAGCGTGGTGAGTCCAGAGCGCTCTGGTCCAGTCGACTCAGGAGACTCTGTGGATCTTCAGTGTTGGGTCCAAACTGAGAATGCACAGTGTTTTGAGGAGCACATGGTTTGGTGGTTCAGATCTGGACTGGACCAGTCTGGTCCTGGTTTAGTCTACACTCAGAGGAACAGCTCTGGTCAGTGTGACAGGAGCACAGAAGGTCCTGGTCCTCACAAATGTCTCTACACTTTGTCCAAAGCCATGAATGTCTCTGACGCCGGGACGTACCGCTGTGCTGTGGCAGCCTGTGGACGCATTCTATTTGGAAATGGAACCAAAGTCACCATCAAAGGTATGGACAACCTTCTTATTGTTTGAATAAATCACTGACTTCAAATTGTCATTGGTCCTTTTTGTCCATTTTTATTTTGACAGAGACAAAGTGTGGTTCTGAGAAGACCATGATTGTCCTGTTAAGTTCTCTATTAACCATCAGCCTCATGGTTTTAATGGTTCTCATTTGCTGTGTTGTAAAGAGGAAGTGTTCCATTTGTTCAGATGGTACTAAATTCTTATACCATATGTTTAAAAAATGTGTGTTCTGAATAAAACACTAAAAGATCTCACTTAAATTTCAGTTGGACAAAATGCTGATAATGTAAGTGAAGGCACAAACCAGCAGCAGGTAAGACACAAATGTACAAAACAAAACGACTGTTATTTGTGTTTCTTTCAATCTATTACAATGTGATTCTCTAAACAGAGAGAAGTTGAGCTGATGTATTCTGCTCCAAAGTTCAAAAAGAAAAAAGTAGAGAAATCCCATCACAGGACGGTGAAGACCGAGGACTTTGTGGTTTATTCTGATGTTAGGAAATAGTACAGACAAACAGCATCATTTTCTACATTTATACGTCTGTTACTTCATGACCTTTGACTGTAAGATTCATGAACTTAAATGTTTTGATATTAATTCTTTTGATAAATGTCTCTGTGTTGAATCCCTTCGTTTCCTCTCTTTTATGAGCTCCATGATCATATGATGTTAATCCTTTTGAAATAACTTCTTCAGTTCTGTGGAGTTGAAGGAGTTGTATTGAGTGTGAAACTATGTATTAACTCTGCACAACGTTATGTTTTATTATTTTGACAAACTGTATTTGTCCACAAGGGAAATTACCTGAGCATTATTTCACGTCAAGCTTGTTGAATGTTTTCAGAATTGTTAATAAAGTGCTGTTATACTATACCACTTGTTTTTGTATAAGACGTGCAGCCGACCAGCAGAAGAAAAAAGTATATATGACTGAAGAAATTAGAACTACAGCTACTAAAACTCACACGGCCTCTGCTGCCAACAGTGAGGACAGTTTAAATTGGACTAAAACAGTAGCTGCTGGTGTTGAAGTTGGTCATGAGCAGACGGTGCTTCTTTCTCGTAGTTGAGGCAGTTTGAGCTCTGAAATGATGGAGTCCAGTGACAGAGCAGCACTTCAAGGAGGAAGAGGACAGAAGACAGTTGGAGAGGAGCGTCTTCAAACAAAACAAAACACATCTCCAGGTCTTTGAGGAGGAAACAACAACAAATAAACTCTAAAACGTCATGTTAGAGTCATATAAAACCTTTAGGGGCGGCTCGGAGTCAGAAACACCAAACCAAACTTTGGTTAGCTCCTGGTGACTGCCATCTTGAACAATGGGCAACAACAATGTTATCTTTATTTGTGGATAAATCCTACTTCACATTCATGATTAATTTCAGTAATTAGAAAATTGTCACTATAAAAAGGACACAACAGTATCTTAGACTCTTCCCTTATGTCTGAGTCAGACACAAATGACAGTCAGACAGTTAGACATGTGTTTTGTATAAACCACGAAGTGTCCCAGAGCCTCCAACACTCAGTGTTTGTGTGTGATTGTGCACAAGTGTCAAAGAGAGCACTGGCCCGAGGAGCAGCGCTCATGTTCACACTTTCTTTTGATGTAGATTTAGAACGAAGGACTCAGGAACTCAAACTATAATGTACAAATATAAAACGTTACACTCCTAATAGAGAAAGTGTGAGATATTTTTCAATGTAATCAGCATGAAATAAATTGCACTAAAGTGATTAGAAAACTAATGCTACTAATTATAAATTAAAGGTGCACTATGTAACTTTTCTGGTGGAGGGTGCACGTGTGTCATGGAGGTGTTATTGCTTTGACCTGAATGTTCCACCGTACGGCATCAAACTTATCTACGTTCCATTTATCCAACAGTATTCTCACGGTGAGTGGGCTCGCCTCTCCACAGATCTGGTCTATAACTTGGCCTGATGGCGTCACCTGCTTGTCTCCATGGAGATAGATAAGTTAAAGGCCATACTGCGGAACATTCCAGGCAAAAACCTCAGCATGATCTGTAAGAAGAGAAGCAGGTAGCGGACTCCACCTGAAAAGTTCCACAGACTGGACTCCCACACGTTTGAGGTCAAGACTCTCAAAATAAATACCACCGCGACCCCCACAGGAAAATGAAATCAATGACGTTACGTTACGTTTTTTGTTTTGTTTTTATTCTTGGACCTGATTTCATCAAATCGTAATATTATCAATTAAAATTAAAGAGTCATCATTAATAAATGTGTGTCTTGAGATCATTTCGTGACCCCCAGCTCAGGCCTCGCGACCCCCACTTTGGGAACCGCTGACATAGAGCACCTTTAAACCTTAGAACAACAACAAAAGGCCTGTCCAGTCTTGTGTTGGATCAGACCACAGCAGGAGGGTTGTGGGTTTGACTCCTGTGATGTGCAGATACAGTCGGCATCAGAGGAATACACACTAATAGACCTCTGTGGGAGAGTGATCCATTCATTATAATGTAGAAGATCTGCTCTATCTGTTCAACAACTACAAGAGAAAACTCCTACTCCTACTCTGGTCCAAGCTCCTTCTGTGTGATGGACCTCCTCGTCTCTAAAGACGTGTTCACTGTACAATTTCGTCTTATAAGATTTATGGATGTCACACTACAAGACGTGATGAATTAAAAGTCGTTGGACAGAACGCAGTCACATTGTGCTAAATCACAAAATCAGTCGTAACTACGACAAAAGTTTATCTGAGTGAATATCAGGCTTAGGCTCCGTGCGTGTGATAAAGTCATGGCAGTTGGACCTGTTAGCGGAGGCTAACGCAACAAGCTAGCTGTGTTTTCACATTTGTAAAAGTTGCTAAATGAAAGTGAAATGAGAAGATAAGGTCCTGTATGCGGCAGAGCTCCTCTGTGCTGCGCTTGTGTTTACATTTCTGACAAAGATTGATCGTAGACGCAGCGACAGGAGGCTCACTCTGCGACCAAGATTCCACAATATATTGATATCAATCGTAGCTCGTCTTTGGTCGTACGATGGTTCTAAGTTTAGTCTTGGTTCCAGTCACACTCCAAGATCTACAGGCTACGATTTTGAGCTACAACTCAAGATTCTTCCCACGATCAGAAATCAGACGGCTAAAACTGTGCAGTGGACACTCGGCAGCGAACAAAGCAGATAATGGTAGAATGTCACGTCCTTAAAGGTCCCATATTCTGCTATTTTGCCCTTTACACAGTCTATTCTAAGGGCTTTGTTGATAAAATTTTGCGTTGTGCAATATCCATAACATAACAGTTTCCAAAAAACACCCATTTCTTGGACTGGCCCCCCTCCTTGCAAAAGCGAACGGCTCACTCTGAGATCTGACCCCCCCGAACAGAGAGGAGGCTGCCTCCCCCGCCTAACTTGCGCAGCTCCCCCGCCAAACTCGTGCCGAAGCCTAGAGCGGAGATAGTGCGCATGCGCCGGGTGCTCCGGTAAACAGCGATACACAAACACGGGAATAAACCTTTTATCCGTCCTGACGGTGCGTCGTGCTGAGTCCTACGTCCTGGATCTGACCTGGAGTTTGACGATCATGCAGTACCTCGACGACGGACGTTGCCGTTTGGTAAATAAGAAGCTAACTCGTCGATCTGTCGTATCCATCGTGTAATTACTGTGTAGCATTAGCATTAGCTGTTTTTATTCTGCGGCTGCGCGCTTCCCGGAGGCGTGGCTTAAACACCGCGTCATCCATGGGAAGCCGCGTCATCCATGGGATGAGCCCCCGTCTGCTGCTCAGCCGAGGGGGACGGAAAAGACAGTTCTCTAGCGAAAACATGCGGGAATCAATCAAAAAACCACTTTGGGCACACATACGAGGCCCAAATAGCACTGTAGGAAGGTTAAAACCTCTGAAAAGTCGATTTTGCATGTTATGGGACCTTTAAATGCCACATGTGTGAGGCTGTTCATGATGGGCACCGCTGCATCACTGTGAACATGCGTGCAAGGTGTTTGGACAACGTTTTCCACCAGTCGACCTCAGACTGTGCAGAGAAACCAAACAGCAGTTTCACAGAGAGGGGAGTCTTTCACTGACTGACCAACCCCCAAAGCCGTCCCACACAAAGAAAACCACCCTCATTTTAAAGTGGCAGTGCAATGGAGAACACAGATTGACCGTATGTGTTGTACAGTATGTCGTCTGATATGTGTCATTGGATGTTGTTTTATACGTCCTCCAGATGCATGTGAGATCTACATCTAAAAAGTGTTTCCTCACAGACACAGGGAGGCTACGATACACTGAAGCATTTTATTCACACGTCATTTTGAAAGATAAACCACAACTTACCATCCACCGTGTGCAAAGTCGTCATGGTCTCTTGTGTTGCATAGACCTACTGACTATTTCTCATTGTGTACAGACATTTTGGAGTAGATTTCTCAAAAGCATGAGTTGACAATGCATGAACATTCTCTTCTTCTTTTGCTTCCTTATGTTGTGGTTTCATGGTTGAATTTAATCTGTCAAGATGGAGTACGACAAAATATGTGGCAATTGTGCTGTTGTTTGTCAGTTGTAAATCCTTTAAGTTCAGAAATTATGTTAAATTCAGTCGACTGCAGATTTCTTTTTAGAATTAATACATTTTGACACTGATTCAAGTTCTTCAGCTGCTGAAAGAGGAGTCGACTAAAGTGAAACTAACACCTCAGTAGTTCTTAACAGGAAGCAGTATATGTTATTTGTTAAGTCCACTGAACTGCCCTGAAGTGTGAACTGTCAATGATGTCAGTAGTGTGTGACAAAAGTTAAAAATAAAACCTCAAGTCAATTTGACAAAAATGTCAAATTGACTTTTCTAAGACTTTAATCATTGTTTACTCATCAATTACATACCTGAAAGTGTATTTCTCTTCATTCATGCTTGTTATTTATCCTGTTTATGAGAGCATCTTCTCTGCTCCTTCTCTGAGCCACATAAAAACACTTGGTTTCAAATTTCCTTTGTGATGTCATAGGTTTAACATGCAGCCTCCACCTACGGGTTTTAAGTCCATAAATTAACACTAGACTAATCAAAATCACATTCATTACAAGTGCATGCTTAAATTAGCATGTCGGGGCAAGCTATATATTGTTTGTTTCCCAATTGTAATTCCCTCTGCTGCCAGTAAATGGAGAGCTAACGTCAATCTTGATGAAAATCAATCTTGACATGACTTATAGAAGGTCATGTGTGGCTTCCAACACTTGCATTATTTTAAGTTGTCCGTAACTCTCACAAACCCTTTTTATTCACATGCGTTCTTTTTTTGCTTTAAAATGCAGACTCCGCCTTTAAATGGCATGAGTGTGACACAGGTAGCTCGTTAAACAGAGGTGGCGAACACTGTTCCATTAAGTTGACAAGTTTATTTGTTATGTATTTAGCTTGTTTTTGTTCCATATTCATGAATAAGTTACTTTTTGTTGACAGGTGAGTCCATGTCTAAACAAAGCCAGTCAAGAAAACGGGGTCCAGTCCAGATTCCAATGACCGTTCAAACATTTGTTGATTTCTTTAGTCCAGGTCCAGGTCTTATATTATAGGATTAAAACAAACAAAAGCTCAGATGCTTGTCCTTTTATCTCAGGATCGGGGCGACTTCACTTGGTGTGGGACCATGACGGGGAGCACATGTTCCCACAGATCACAAACTTGAGGAACAACAACAACCCAGGAGCCTTCATCGCAGGTAAATAAATAAAAAATAAATGTTTACCTCATCACGACACTGAGAGCATGGACAAGCGAGGGATCACACAACCAGGAAGTGTGTGGGGGCAAAGGTCAAGAAGGTCAAAGTGAAAGCCATGCAGGATACACCCCAAAATACCCCAAACCCTGCCCCCTATGAGCACAGGGAAGGCGATGTCATTCTCACCTCGCTGCTGAGGATCTGAATATAGTCAGTGCATGAAGGATGTTCTCGCTGGATGAGTTTCTTCCATCGTCCTAAAAATGATGAGCCAAACCTTTTCTAATGCTGAGGTTTGCAGGTTTGCATTTTTCAGTGTGCTCTGAGACAAGAGTACCAGTAACTAAAATGATAAAAGTTTTGGATCATTTTTCTGCTACAAATGCACTGAACATTGAACATTCTTCAAACAAGAAAATTATGAAGATTAAAAGTGTGAAATGGTGTAACTGAATGTGAAGAGTTTGATGTCATTATTTCCCCAGTGTTAAAGCGAAGCATCACAGACCAATCAGATTGTGCTGAAGTGCTCCTCCCACTCGTATCGTTATAATAAGACAACATTTTATAATGCACTGACAGAAGACTAATTCAGAGCGTCAGAATGATCCTGTTCCATCTGTTTTGTGCTCTGTCATTCCTCACACTGGCACGTAAGTATTAAAATATGTTTATGTATACAAATATTTTAAAAGTAAAATATGATTCTTACAGTTTGTTTTGCAGGATGTGCCAGTGATGCTGTGTATGAGACAAAGACCTTCGATGTGGGACAAACAGTGACTCTACAATGTCCTCGTGATTCCTCTGAGAGCAACACAGTTTTGTTCTGGATCAGACTTCTCTCTGGAAATGTGCCTGAATCTTTAGGAGGAACAGCTACATTTGATGAAAAAGAATCAAATGGACCAACAAAGTCTTCCATTAAAACAAAACAAGAACCTGGATCCTTTGTACTGAGTCTTGATGCAGCACAGAGTCACACTGGGTTTTACTTCTGTGTCAAAGTACAACATATTAGCAAAAAACTAACCTTTGTTAGTGTCACATTTTTAAACATCAAAGGTAAAGTAGTATTTTTAAGGTAAACTGTTTTTTTTTTTCCGTAGTCTATCTTTTTGTGACATATTGTGACATTGTTCAGGCCCAGACTCAGGCGTGAGCGTGGTGAGTCCAGAGCGCTCTGGTCCAGTCGACTCAGGAGACTCTGTGGATCTTCAGTGTTGGGTCCAAACTGAGAATGCACAGTGTTTTGAGGAGCACATGGTTTGGTGGTTCAGATCTGGACTGGACCAGTCTGGTCCTGGTTTAGTCTACACTCAGAGGAACAGCTCTGGTCAGTGTGACAGGAGCACAGAAGGTCCTGGTCCTCACAAATGTCTCTACACTGCAAAAGGGGATTATCTAACTTAGTTAAATTTACTTGAATTAAGCAAATTAATCTTAAAAGTCCAATTTTAAGATTTTTTCACTTGACAGGACTACATCAAATTGACATTATTTGACTGGTTTTAAGTAAACTTGATAAGTAAAATAATCTTATTCCACTGGCAGATAATTTCACTTAAATTAGGGTAAAAAGGTCTTATTTTGAGTTTATTTTTCTTATTTTTTGATAGGCCTTTTTTGCAGTGTACACTTTGTCCAAAACCATGAGTGTCTCTGACGCCGGGACGTACCGCTGTGCTGTGGCAGCCTGTGGACTCATTCTCTTTGGAAATGGAACCAAAGTCACCATCAAAGGTATGGACCACCTTCTCATTGTTTGAATAAATCATTGAGTTCAAATTGTCATTGGTCCTTTTTGTCCATTTTTATTTTGACAGAGACAAAGTGTGGTTTTGAGAAGACCATGATTGTCCTGTTAAGTTCTCTATTAACCATCAGCCTCATGGTTTTAATGGTTCTCATTTGCTGTGTTGTAAAGAGGAAGTGTTCCATTTGTTCAGATGGTACTAAATTCTTATACCATGTGTTTAAAAAATGTGTGTTCAGAATAAAACACTAAGATCTCACTTAAATTTCAGTTGGACAAAATGCTGATAATGTAAGTGAACGCACAAACCAGCAGCAGGTAAGACACAAATGTACAAAACAAAACAACTATTATTTGTGTTTCTTTCAATCTATTACAATGTGAGTCTCTAAACAGAGGGAAGTTGAGCTGATGTATTCTGCTCCAAAGTTCAAAAAGAAAAAAGTTGAGAAATCCCATCACAGGACGGTGAAGACCGAGGACTTTGTGGTTTATTCTGATGTTAGGAAATAGTACAGACAAACAGCATCATTTTCTACATTTATACGTCTGTTACTTCATGACCTTTGACTGTAAGACTCATGAACTTAAATGTTTTGATATTAATTGTTTTGATAAATGTCTCTGTGTGGAATCCCTTTGGTTCCTCTCTTTTATGAGCTCCATGATCACATGATGTTAATCCTTTTGAAATAACTTCTTCAGTTCTGTGGAGTTGAAGGAGTTGTATCGAGTGTGAAACTATGTATTAACTCTGCACAACGTTATGTTTCATTATTTTGACAAACTGTATTTGTCCACAAGGGAAATTACCTGAGCATTATTTTACATCAAGCTTTTTGAATGTTTTCAGAATTGTTAATAAAGTGCTGTTATACTATACCACTTGTTTTTGTATAAGACGTGCAGCCGACCAGCAGAAGAAAAAAGTATATATGACTGAAGAAATTAGAACTACAGCTACTAAAACTCACACGGCCTCTGCTGCCAACAGTGAGGACAGTTTAAATTGGACTAAAACAGTAGCTGCTGGTGTTGAAGTTGGTCATGAGCAGACGGTGCTTCTTTCTCGTAGTTGAGGCAGTTTGAGCTCTGAAATGATGGAGTCCAGTGACAGAGCAGCACTTCAAGGAGGAAGAGGACAGAAGACAGTTGGAGAGGAGCGTCTTCAAACAAAACAAAACACATCTCCAGGTCTTTGAGGAGGAAACAACAACAAATAAACTCTAAAACGTCATGTCAGCTTCATATAAAACCTCTAGGGGCGGAAAACACCAAACTCCACCACAACACACGAGGTGAAAAGAGAAGATCAGGACATGTGCCTGATGAAGACGTGAAGTCCAAATGCGTAGGCGTTTACACTAAATAATCCACCACAAGCTTATCGAGTGCCTCCGAGCTCTTCTGTTTTCACCTCGTAAGTTTCTTTGCCCACTTCAGACATCTGAGGAGCACCTGATCTTATTATTTTTATACTGATATTTTCCACCACAACACTCTGTGGTGTGAGAGGACGTCAGTAGCTTTGACACACGAGCTGCAATGGAGAGAGAAAAACATTTAGCCACTTTAGTTTGCTCATGTCGACTTCCATCTCGAACAATGGTGTTATGTTATTTGTGGATAAATCCTACTCCACTGTCATAATGAATCTCAATAATGCATTGCAAAAGAGACTTAACAGTATCATAGAGTCTGCCCTGATGTCTGTGTCAGAAAACCGTTAGAAATGTGTTTTGTATAAACCACAAAGTGTCCCAGAGCCTCCAACACTCAGTGTTTGTGTGTGATTGTGCACAAGTGTCAAAGAGAGCACTGGCCCGAGGAGCAGCGCTCATGTTCACACTTTCTTTGATGTAGATTTAGAACGAAGGACACAGGAACTCAAACTATAATGTACAAAAATAAAACATTACACTTCTAATAGAGGAAGTCTGGGATATTTATTATTGTAAATCAGCATGAAATACATTGCACTAAAGTGATTAGAAAACTAATGCTACTAATTCTAAATTAAAGGTGCACTATGTAACTTTTCTGGTGGAGGGTGCACGTGTGTCATGGAGGTGTTATTGCTTTGACCTGAATGTTCCACCGTACGGCATCAAACTTATCTACGTTCCATTTATCCAACAGTATTCTTACTGTGGGCTCGCCTCTCCACAGATCTGGTCTATAACTTGGCCTGATGGCGTCACCTGCTTGTCTCCATGGGGATAGATAAGTTAAAGGTCACACTGTGGAACGTTCCAGGCAAAAAGCTCAGCATGATCTGTAAGAAGAGAAGCAGGTGGCGGACTCCACCAGAAAAGTTCCACAGACTGGACTCCCACACGTTTGAGGTCAAGACTCTCAAAATAAATACCACCGTGACCCTCACAGGAAAATGAAATCGGTGATGGGAAAGATCAGTAAATACATTTTTTTATTTTGATATTTGTATGTGTTCTTGGACCTAATTTCACCAAATCATACTGTTTTCAATCCAAAATGAAGCGTCATCATTAAAAATATGTATCTTGAGATCATTTCGCGACCCCCAGCTCAGGCCTCGCGACCCCCACTTTGGGAACCACTGACATAGAGCACCTTTAAACCTTAGAACAACAACAAAAGGCCTGTCCAGTCTTGTGTTGGATCAGACCACAGCAGGAGGGTTGTGGGTTTGACTCCTGTGATGTGCAGATACAGTCGGCATCAGAGGAACACACACTAACAGACCTCTGTGGGGGAGTGATCCATTCATTATAATGTAGAAGATCTGTTCTATCTGTTCAACAACTACAAGAGAGAGAGAAAACTCCTACTTTATGTAAAATCTTTATCACACATCAAATTCTGATACAATAAATGAAAAGCAAATTCTTGGCAGATTTATTGACATGGTTTTGTAAAACTGAAGCTAATATATGTTCTTATTTTTCTCTTTCATTTGGTGGTATTCAGAATACAGTTACTTTCCCCAAATTAAAGAAAAAGGTATTCTGTAACAAAAAAAATCATACATTACATTTTCTTTGAATGAAATACTCTGATTTGTAACACATCTCTGTTTTTTAACGGATTAGTCATTAACACATAATCATAATACAGACACAAAACAAAGCTCAGTTATTGCAGATGATCTTAAAAGGTCAGTAATGTACCACTATTATACAACTTTAAACAATAGCAACAAAAAGGAATCACAGAACACAAATAAGTACAAGCAAATATATCACTCACATCTGACTTTGTACAAAACTTACAGCAATTTATTGAATAAGGTCAGTTTTATTTCTATACTGGACAGTGGAGTAGACAGAGTCTGGTTTTCCGCTCTGTTTCAGCACTGCATAGATGGCATATGCACTTGAATCCTGCAAAACAACAATAAACACAAAAGCATTTGTTGTATTTATAAATCAAACCGACGTATAAGGACATACCACATGTTCTGGCATCTCACTGTGAGGACGAGTGAAATTATCTGGAGAATCTGGAAAATATATATTGGCACAGTTTTACAACAGAAAGATACAGGAAATAGAGGACATTTAGAATAAGTGACCTCTGCAGTGAGCACAGACTCTCCCTCTCTTCACACAGACACAGAGGACGATGATCAGGAGCACACAGCCAGACAACAAGACTGACAGAGCCACAGTCACTGGATCCTGATGCAGCTCTGCACAGATTTAGAAACAGAGATGGACGGACAATGAGAAGAGAATACATTATTTTCATTTATTTAGGTTTATCTAATTGAGACAAGTAGGTTTCATGAGCTCATGTCACACACTGACGTTTTCACCAAGGTTAATTCTTCGGTTATTATTTTCTGCAAAACACACACATTGACTGAACATTCATTTTGAAAAAAACAATACATTACAAAAGACAAGACAGATTATAAATAAACATCCTGTCACTGATGCTCACATTTATTTATGTGTCTGTCCTGTGTGTTCGAGGGGCCCTTTGCAGCTCCTTGTCTTTCTTTCTGTCCTAATCATGAACTTCATGTGCAAAATGTGTCATGTAGTTTGGACTTGATCCTGGACATGTCCAAAGTCGTGGTGAAACAGGCTCACACTGCAGCGCCGTGTTCAAAGTATCACTAACACAAGCCAAACTCATTCATTTCAGAATTGTATCAGAACAAAAAGGAACATATTTGTATGGCATTTTGACTGAATGAGCTTGTCGAGAAGTACATTATAAAAACAGTAATGTACATTATAAAAACAGTAATGTGGCAAGTGAATGAATGACTATAAATATTTTTCTCTTATTTCACTACGTCTAGGGGTGGCACACTCAGAGGCATGAACTTCTCAAAATGGCACCCAAAGCCAAAAAGTTTGCCGAGCCCTGCCTCACACTGAAGGACCCTCTGTCCTTCCTGGAACTATAAAGTCATTAAATTTGATGGTTTTGCTTCCTGAGGACACATTATGCAGACACCTAAGTCTGCATAATTGTGCACCAAAAACAGAAGCAAAACAATCACCATTGTCCCATTTAAAGAACCAGACAGTGACTCAGGCAGGATTTACCACATTTTAGGTGGCGAGCCGTGGCATCTCTTTAACCAAAAAGTGTGCCATGGCTCAAAAAAGGTTGAAAAACGCTGCCTTGTGCCGCTCGTGGTCGAGTGGATAGCACATATGCCTGTGTGGGACAGGACACAGGGTCATGAATCCAGCTCTGACCATTTGTCATTTGTATGTCCTTCCCTCGTCTCATCCCCGTTTCACGCTGTACTGTCCTGTCAAATAAAGCCTACGGGCCATTGTGAGATTCTACAGACTGAACAAGCTTTTAGAACATGAAACAAAACAGCTCAATATGACGTACCTATCTCCACTTTAGTTCCCGTCCCAAACAGAACGTGTCCACATGAGGCCACAGCGCAGTAGTACGTCCCAGTGTCGCTGAAGTCCTGTATAGTTGTGGACAGACTGTAGACACATCTCCTTTGGTCCTGTTCCTCAGTCTGGTCTTCATAAGTGTAAATAAAGCTGGCTGGAGATTCTTCTGCTCCAGATCTGAACCAGTGCACGCTGCGTTTAGAAGGACACTGCATCAGAGAGTTGTTCTTGGACACAAGGGAACAGTTGAGCTTCACTGAACCTCCCAGAGGAGCTGAAGCCCGAGGGATTTGCTTCACGTAGAAAGTGTGGTCCCCTTGGTCTGTGGATTCATCAAAAATACTATTATTAGAAGAATAGAAACAACATGTAACTGAAGATCAGAAAATTGAAATAGTAAACACTTTACCGAGAATGAGCAAAAGAGTTGCGTTATAGAAACTCATCTTGTAAGATGATCCAGCTTGGCAAAGGTAAGAAGCTCCATCTTCTCTGGTCACATTCAAAATTGTGAAGGTATATAGATTCTTATCTTTGAGTGAAGTTTTAGTTATATTGAATCTTGGTTTGGTGAAGTCTCCTTTAAGTGATATTTTGTCATACGATCCCTCAGCAACAGTTTGGAGCGATTCCAAAGTCACTTTGTAAAAGTAAAGCAGTCCAGGTTGAGTTCTTTCGAATGAACAGGACATGGTGAAATGATCTCCAGGTCTGACTATGGTCCGAGTGATCAGACCATCTCCTTTGGTCTGGCTGAGAGCTGAAAAAGATGAGAAATCAACAGTTAGACTTCAACCACTGTTAAATGTCATAATTCAACACATTGGTCTTAAAACTTACAAACTAAAATGACAAATAAAGCAGACAAATGACCAATCATTGTGATCCACTGCACTGACACCAAGCAGCGGTGGTTGGACCTGTAAATATACACAAGAAGTACCACCTCCACATTCTGATGAAGGCGTGTCTTAAGTGACACACGCCCACAATTCAGACTATTTACCTCTTTCCTTGTGTTTTTGACAATAAGCTGCTTGCTTTTTTCAGTCTGTGCCATTATCCTTATCAAAGAATCATTATGTATATTTAATGCACTTAAGGCTCAGTTTTCACCCATCAACAAAGCTCTGACCACGGCATATTGCCATGTGCCATTGGGCAAAACACTTGGGGTTGTGGGTGAGTTATTGGTGGTGGCCAAAAAAACTACTCAAGGATTGGCTTCTTGCTTCCATCAATCTGCCCCAGGAGTAAAATGAACTTTCCCGTCTGAATGTGGTGAATAATCCAAATCCAAATCCAAATCCACTTTATTTGTATAGCACATTTTATAAACAGACCTGTTTCCAAAGTGCTGCACACACAAACATAAAAACGGCAAAACACAATATAAAATAACAACTCAATTTGATCTTACTGCTTGTAAAACCAGTAAAATCAAATCCAAGCCAAATGATAAAACCATAAAATAGAAATAAATTAACAGAATAAATAAATTTTAAAAAATGCTAAAAACACACAGAGGACCACACAACTCACTCAATAACAACACAACTCTGAATACTGGGAGAAGAGCTATATTCATTTGTTTGTTTTTTTCTAACATGAGCATCTGTTTAAGGGATTGTAACGTCATAAAATGATATTGCTTTGCCCTGTCTGCATTTAATTTTGGAGCGTTTTATTCTTCGTAAAGCAGGAAGTGGGCTGTTAGCGTGCTATTTGTTGTTAGTTTTACCAAGACTTTGGCCTGTGAAAGTTGTGAAAACTCATTGCGGTGAATAACGTGAGTGAACAATACATTTAAACACTGCAAACACTTTAAAAGGAACTAGTTATCTTTTTCACGTTTTAAATACGACCAAAAAACAGGGACACAGCCTTGAAAAACATGATAATTTTGTCGATCATTTTATGCTTGAACTCTCAATTTTAGTATTGTTTCAGATGTTGTGGTTTGCATTTTTTGGTTTCACATTGTGTCTTGTTTCCTGATACATCCTGGACTTTGTAACTAACCTGTAAAACCATGTCCTGCTGGACTCCTGACCTCAGATAGACCCACTGAACTAAAATAACTGGATAAATGATGGGATCTGTTTGGCTCTATTAGGATTTGAATTCATATAAATTAGAGCTGTCAAACGATTTAAAAAAAATGTTTCCATTTGATCACACTTTGGAACTGTGATTAATCACGATTAATCGCATCACACATTTAAATTATTAAATTATTAATAACATTTCTATTTTGAAGTATTTGCAGTATTATCTTCTGAAAATTCAATAATTTGATTATTTCACAAATTTAAATACAGTATTTAAAAGCCCAACTAATGAAGTCCATACATTGCATTTCATGTTAAATCTGTGGCTTCATGTTTCAGGTAAATCTAGGTTACATGACCAGACAAAAGGTTTAATGGATTAAGGCCCTTCATACACTCATAGAACTGCAGTGACACATGGGTAACTGACATTCATGTTGACAGATGGAGCTGGTGTTGGTTTGGCATCTACAAGAGCTCTGTAATAGTTTGGTGACATGTTTGGTCCAGTTCACTTGTTTTTTGTTTTTGTCATGACACACACACGCAGCTCAACACGTGATCTCTGCTGTTCGGTTATTTCTGCACACGGAGCAAAGCCGAACCGCTCTTCCCCGCTCTGCACTCGTAAACATCAGCCGCTGAGTGATTCTGCGCTCGTCTGTGAGGACTGATGGATTATATGTCTCAAATTAACCTCGTGATTACAGCTGCTCCTGTTCCTTCATCCTCAGGTAAAGCCTGCTGTGTAATATAAAAAGAGCATGTTTCGTCAAATAAAGCTGTGTGATTAATCCGCGTCAATTTATGATTAATGCGTCCATTTTCTATGATTAATCTCATGAGTTAACACGATAAGTTTAACAGGCCTAATATAAATGCACATATTTTATTTCATGATACAAGAAGATGGACACACCTCGACTGTTTATTCACACCTCATTTTGAAAGAGGTGAACTTTCCATCACAGACGTGTCAAGAGTGCCATGCAGTCAATATAGTTTGTTAGAATCATACGTCACAACCAAAACACATGGCACATTTCTTGCTTTATTTGTCATTTTCCATCAAAACATAATTTTCAGCTCTTTTGAATTAAAAGATATTGCAGCAATTTGAGAAATGCATCCAAGTATTTCTTGTTGAAGGAAACGCACAGGTGAAAAAACTCTTGCCAGTGTTTTTCTGTTCAATATAAAACCACTCCCCTGAGCTCTTACATGAAGAATACTTGAAACTGTCAGGTTTACACTTATGGACTGTAACAAAATGTAAATTGTGATTGCAAGTCAACTTATGATTAAAAACTAATCCGACCTCCAAAGAATCCCATGCATTTCATTGTATATTCATTCTGTGCAGACTTCATTGTAGAAGTGACAAAGATATACCCTTCATCTGCTTTTCCTCCCTCACTGAAACAAAAGTCTGCTGCTGTTTACAATGTGTTTTGTCGACATTATTTCCACTGTGACCAAATAAAGCAAAGTACAAACCAATCAGAGAAAGCTCCTCCTCCTTTGATTTCATTATAATAAGACAGAGGCGCCATTTTATAACACACTTCACACAACAAACTCATCAACTTAAGCAAGATCAAGAGAATGTGGTCTTTATTGTACGCAGTACTTGTCTTCCAAGAAGCCCGTGAGTATTTACACTAAAATAAAAAGTATGTATCGTCCCATTGTTATTTTTTCGAACTATATTTGTTTTGCAGGATGTACAGACATTTCTTTTGTGACAAGAACTCATGAACCTGGATCAACAGTGACTCTCAACTGTCCATGTTCTGTAAAAAGTACAGCGTCTACAACATTGCACTGGATCAGAGTTCTGTCTGGAAATGTGCCAGAATTTTTTAGGAGGAACTTTCTCGTTTCAATATAAAACTGTTAACAATAAGCCTCGCACCACGACAAAACAAGGCGATGGAACGTTTGATCTGATCATACATCAGTCCACTCTCACTGACACTGGATTTTACTACTGTGTGAAAGTTGACGAACTACAGATGGAATTAGTATTTGGAATATTTCTACAAATTAAGGGTAACAATATAATTTGCATGTTTATAGTTAAGAAACTTTTATGAACAGGAATATGAATATAATTATAGTTGTTGCTTTGCTCCTCAGGCCCAGACTCAGACATGAGCGTGGTGAGTCCAGAGCGCTCTGGTCCAGTCGACTCAGGAGACTCTGTGGATCTTCAGTGTTGGGTCCAAACTGAGAATGCACAGTGTTTTGAGGAGCACATGGTTTGGTGGTTCAGATCTGGACTGGACCAGTCTGGTCCTGGTTTAGTCTACACTCAGAGGAACAGCTCTGGTCAGTGTGACAGGAGCACAGAAGGTCCTGGTCCTCACAAATGTCTCTACACTTTGTCCAAAACCATGAGTGTCTCTGACGCCGGGACGTACCGCTGTGCTGTGGCAGCCTGTGGACTCATTCTCTTTGGAAATGGAACCAAAGTCACCATCAAAGGTACATACCAAGTGCTTTATCATTTATCTCACAGAAAAAAAAAAACTCGATATTGATATTGTTTATTACAGAAAAGGAAACATCTTCAGAGAAATACGTCCTTATTCTGCTGAGTTCTGTCCTGGGTCTCGTCTGTGTTACTTTTCCCGTTTGTTTGACCATGAAGAAACTCAACAAACCAAACCAAGGCCACGATCAACAAAACACAGAGGTAAAAAACTCCAACATCAGTGTAAGTTAATTCATGTTTCTGAGACATTAAATTATGTTTTTCCCACAAAACAGTTGAGGATAAAAAAGTCGCACTGTGAAGCCGCGCTGCATCGGACGATTGAAGCGGCAGAAACAGAAGGTGTCTACACTTATGTCACTTTTGTTCATGTGAAGTAGAATCAATCTCTAATTCTGATGCAGTAAACTTAAAGATGACAAGGATTGAATTGAATAGATTTTCTGGAATTATGTAAATGTGTAAATATATAACTTTAGCGTGTTTGCTAATAGACACAATGTCACTGCAGGACAAGCAGCAACAAATCATGTGATTAAAATATGAAAAATATGATAATAAGAAAAGCAAAAGAAAACTGAAGCTTTCTGGACAACGGAGGAATTAATAATATTGTATCAACAGTAAAGTGAGGCTAAAAACTTTCATGAGCAGTAAATGAAATGTATGAATGTAAATATAAATGTTCACAGTTATATTCATGTGTATTTGGAACTGACTTTGTAAGAATAATGTGCAATAAAATCAAACAAACCAAAGACGACAGCATGCAGTCAGTGTCTGGTGGAATTTATTTTTCAAAATTCAATTATATTTAACCACAAAACATTAACATTACAGAAGGTTTTGTTAAAAGTAGACAAACTTAGTTTAAAATAACATTTAGTTGTATGAATTTAAGCAGGATGGTAAGTAGAAAAAAGCAGAACATTCAAAATTTGCACAAAAGCAGCAGAAGGAAAAATAAATTAATCAAAGACCACACTATGTTCCTGGCTGTGCCTTTGAGGAGAGTCTATCTGAGCTGGTCTGCTCTCACAGAGGAGTACACACACTCCTGCTCTGCTCTTGTTTTACTGCTCTGAAATACAACTTTACCACACCCTCCTTGATAAACCGTACCCTGAGCTTTATCTCCTTTAGCTTTTGAATGTAAGACCAATATTTTTTTTAAACTAGTTAATGGACAAACAAAGGCAGCCAAATCTAAGAAACTAATATGTGCTTCATAATAAAGAAACAGATTTTATGGATTAATACATGACTCAATATCGAATAATTTTTGTAGAAAAAAAGAAAAAAGTGAGAGAGAAATATCTTCAATTATGTGCAAGTGTTATTTTACACAAGAGGTCAAAGACTTTCAGTCCATGTTTGAAAAGGAGTTTATCTCTCCCTTCAGGTCAACAGAGAGTCCCTTTGTGCGCTTTATGAGGACACAATAAACAACATAAGCTGCAAAACTAGTCAAGCATTTAATACTGTCACACATGAAGTGCTGCTTCAGAAAACCACAAGGACTTGATTTTAACAGTGAGCCATTTACATTCACACATGGGTTTAACTAAAAAAACAAAAAAATTACCCATTTGGAGTGTTCTGAGCAAGTTTCTGCACCAAAAGAAGAAAAAACAATCACCATTTCTAAATGTAAAGAATAGACAATGACTATGATGTTATTTGTGACATTATATATTACAGGTGGTGTACAGTGGCTTTATCAACCAAAATGTGTGACATGGACGTTATCTTTTTCATATTACTTTGAATCTTGGGTTGGTGAAGTCTCCTTTAAGTGTTATTTTGTCATGCTGTTTTTGAGTTATAAACATGACACAGCGGATAGATAAGCATAAGTACACACATTGAGAAGTTGGACAAAGTTTGTAAAAGCCGTGACTCGACCAGAAGTCGAACTTTCGGGGATCCAATTTGGATAACGGGATAATGGGACCCCTGGCCCCGTCGAACCTGACATTTCCACGGAATGAACTTTCTCAGGTAAGGGTTGTTTTAGTTTACACTTTATTGACATTGCGTGATGGAAATACAAGATGAGCTGACGTTAACATCTCACGTGTGCGCAGGGTGGAGGCGTCTTGGACATCCAGTAAACATACAGTTGTGCACAGCTGTGCGTGTGGGGAGAGGCGTGGAATAAGTGACTTCATTTTGTAAATATAGAATTTGATGTAATGTATTGTGAGTGAAGGAATGATTAGGCAGATAAATGTTAGAATGGAATGTAATTATGAGGTGTGAATTTTACCACTACAACAATGGATCATAAGCACAGAATAACTTTTTTGTTGTTTGCTCTTGTTTTCACTCTAGACCTACATCAGAACCTGAGCTTGACCAAGAACCTGGTCCTTCCTCCTAAAATAAGGCCACAGATTGAGACAAGAGAAAGAACAGACAGATGTGCCCATACCTCCAGCCATCAAAGACTACAACAAGTATGTACACATAATATAATATTATATGACTTTATCCGTGTTGATTTCATTCTTGTTTATTTCTAACATACTTGTTTTTTTTCCTTTAGGTACATGGGTGGAGTTGATTTGTCTCATGAGTCTCATACTATGAAGTTTGTGTTATTTTACTGAAAATCCTAAATATACATACCTTTTTTGAGTCATACCACTTGTTTATTTTTTTTATGTAAAAATACATGTTTCATATTTTGTTTTATGAGGTAATATACATTTTAATAGCTAATTACTGCTATAAAATGTGCAGCTGAAGAAGAATCTCCTTGGTGTAAGCTTTCTATAGAGCCCTCATTGATGTCTGTAGGTTGAACCATTCCAAAGTTACTGTATTTTTTCCATACGTTTTCCAAACATCTCTATTTGGATAGGTTTTGGATAAGTTTGGATAAATTAAAGTCCCTCTATAAAACACCTAAATATATTTGCATAAAAATTAGTAGTAAATACTCATTTTTACAGATAATCTAATCAGATTTGAAATATGAGTAGTCAACAAGATTTCCCATTGAGACATAATGTGTTTCAGGCCTCAGCTACATTCTGCTGCTTTCTTCATCCCTATAATCACCAAAAAAATTAGGCGAAGAAAAAAAACACATTTTGGGGTGTATATCTCCCTACAAAACATATTTACTGTGATTCTGACAACTGTGGGTAAAACTTAAGGGGGTTACCTTCCAAAAAACCCCAAATTTGAGTGTATGATTTTTAGGATTAAATAATGGTAATCATTTTAATTTGGAGAGGTCAGTACATTAACAATGTCTTCAGAATCACCCACATTGATAAGGGTTTAGAAGGATTGTAATGTCATAAAATGAGATTGCTTTGGCCAGACTGCATTTCATTTTAGAGCATTTTATTTTCCATAAAGCAGGAAGTGGGCTGTTAGCATGCTATTTGTTGTTAGTTTTACTTTGGCCTATGAAACTTGTGAAAACTCATCGCGGTGAATATAGGATGCTTGGAAAGCATTAAGTAAGTGAACAATACATTTAAACTGCTGCAAACACTTTAAAATGAACTAGGTATCTTTTCACGTTTTAAAGACGGTAAAAACAGGGACACAGCCTTAAAAAATATTATAGTTTTATCGATCATTGTGTACTTGAACGCTCATTTTTTGTATTGGTTTCCAATTTTGTTTGCATTTTTTGGTTTCACATTGTGTCTTGTTTCCTGATACATCCTGGACTTTGTAACCAACCTGTAACACCATCTCCTGCTGGACTCCTGACCTCAGATAGACCCACTTTACTAAAATAACTGGATAAATGATGCGATCTGTTTGGCCCCATTAGTATTTGAATTGATATAAATACACATATTTTATTTCATGATACAAGAAGATGGACACACCTCGACTGTTTATTCACAGGTGGTGAACTTTCCATCACAGACGTGTCAAGAGTGCCATGAAATCAATCGACTTTGTTAGAATCATACGTCACAACCAAAACACATGGCACATTTCTTGCTTTATCTGTCATTTTCCATCAAAACATAATTTTCAGCTCTTTTGAATTAAAAGATATTGCAGCAATTTGAGAAATGCATCCAAGTATTTCTTGTTGAAGGAAACGCACAGGTGAAAAAACTCTTGCCAGTGTTTTTCTGTTCAACATAAAACCACTCCCCTGAGCTCTTACATGAAGAATACTTGAAACTGTCAGGTTTACACTGTTATATTATGGACTGTTACAAAATGTAAATTGTGATTGCAAGTCAGCTTATTATAAAAAACTAACCCGACCTCCAAAGAATCCCATGCATTTCATTGTATATTCATTCTGTGCAGACTTCATTGTAGAAGTGACAAAGATATACCCTTCATCTGCTTTTCCTCCCTCACTGAAACAAAAGTCTGCTGCTGTTTACAATGTGTTTTGTCAACATTATTTCCACTGTGACCAAATAAAGCAAAGTACAAACCAATCAGAGAAAGCTCCTCCTCCTTTGATTTCATTATAATAAGACAGAGACGCCATTTTATAACACACTTCACACAACAAACTCATCAACTTAAGCAAGATCAAGAGAATGTGGTCTTTATTGTACGCAGTACTTGTCTTCCAAGAAGCCCGTGAGTATTTATACTAAAATGAAAAAGTATGTATCGTCCCATGGTTTGTTATTATATGTAACTATATTTGTTTTGCAGGATGTACAGACATTTCTTTTGTGACAAGAGCTCATGAACCTGGAGCAACAGTGACTCTCAACTGTCCACGTTCTGTAAAAAATACAGCGTCTACAGCATTGCACTGGATCAGAGTTCTGTCTGGAAATGTGCCAGAATTTTTAGGAGGAACTTACTCATTTAAATATGAAGGTGTTAACAATACTTCTCGCACCACGACAAAACAAGGCGATGGAACGTTTGACCTGATCATACATCAGTCCACTCTCACTGACACTGGATTTTACTACTGTGTGAAAGTAGTTACAAAACTTAAGTTGGAATTCGTATTTGGAATATTTCTACAAATTAAGGGTGAGAAAATATAAATAATTTACTGTGCAATAAATTGCAACATGATTATAGCTGTTGCTTTGCTCCTCAGGCCCAGACTCAGGCGTGAGCGTGGTGAGTCCAGAGCGCTCTGGTCCAGTCGACTCAGGAGACTCTGTGGATCTTCAGTGTTGGGTCCAAACTGAGAATGCACAGTGTTTTGAGGAGCACATGGTTTGGTGGTTCAGATCTGGACTGGACCAGTCTGGTCCTGGTTTAGTCTACACTCAGAGGAACAGCTCTGGTCAGTGTGACAGGAGCACAGAAGGTCCTGGTCCTCACAAATGTCTCTACACTTTGTCCAAAACCATGAGTGTCTCTGACGCCGGGACGTACCGCTGTGCTGTGGCAGCCTGTGGACTCATTCTCTTTGGAAATGGAACCAAAGTCACCATCAAAGGTATGGACAACCTTCTCATTGTTTGAATAAATCACTGAGTTCAATTTGTCATTGGTCCTTTTTGTCCATTTTTATTTTGACAGAGACAAAGTGTGGTTTTGAGAAGACCATGATTGTCCTGTTAAGTTCTCTATTAACCATCAGCCTCATGGTTTTAATGGTTCTCATTTGCTGCGTTGTAAAGAGGAAGTGTTCTATTTGTTCAGATGGTACTAAATTCTTATACCATATGTTTAAAAAATGTGTGTTCAGAATAAAACACTAAGATCTCACTTAAATTTCAGTTGGACAAAATGCTGATAATGTAAGTGAAGGCACAAACCAGCAGCAGGTAAGACACAAATGTACAAAACAAAACGACTGTTATTTGTGTTTCTTTCAATCTATTACAATGTGATTCTCTAAACAGAGAGAAGTTGAGCTGATGTATTCTGCTCCAAAGTTCAAAAAGAAAAAAGTAGAGAAATCCCATCACAGGACGGTGAAGACCGAGGACTTTGTGGTTTATTCTGATGTTAGGAAATAGTACAGACAAACAGCATCATTTTCTACATTTATACGTCTGTTACTTCATGACCTTTGACTGTAAGATTCATGAACTTAAATGTTTTAATATTAATTCTTTTGATAAATGTCTCCCAAAGGAATCCCTTCGTTTCCTCTCTTTTATGAGCTCGATGATCACATGATGTTAATTCTTTTGAAATAACTTCTTCAGTTCTGTGGAGTTGAAGGAGTTGTATTGAGTGTGAAACTATGTATTAACTCTGCACAACGTTATGTTTCATTATTTTGACAAACTGTATTTGTCCACAAGGGAAATTACCTGAACATTATTTTACATCAAGCTTTTTGAATGTTTTCAGAATTGTTAATAAAGTGCTGTTATACTATACCACTTGTTTTTGTATAAGACGTGCAGCCGACCAGCAGAAGAAAAAAGTATATATGACTGAAGAAATTAGAACTACAGCTACTAAAACTCACACGGCCTCTGCTGCCAACAGTGAGGACAGTTTAAATTGGACTAAAACAGTAGCTGCTGGTGTTGAAGTTGGTCATGAGCAGACGATGCTTCTTTCTCGTAGTTGAGGCAGTTTGAGCTTGAAATGATGGAGTCCAGTGACAGAGCAGCACTTCAAGGAGGAAGAGGACAGAAGACAGTTGGAGAGGAGCGTCTTCAAACAAAACAAAACACATCTCCAGGTCTTTGAGGAGGAAACAACAACAAATAAACTCTAAAACGTCATGTCAGCTTCATATAAAACCTTTAGGGGCGGAAAACACCAAACTCCACCACAACACACGAGGTGAAAAGAGAAGATCAGGACATGTGCCTGATGAAGACGTGAAGTCCAAATGCGTAGGCGTTTACACTAAATAATCCACCACAAGCTTATCGAGTGCCTCCGAGCTCTTCTGTTTTCACCTCGTAAAGTTTTTGCCCACTTCAGACATCTGAGGAGCACCTGATCTTATTATTTTTATACTGATATTTTCCACTACAACACTCTGTGGTGTGAGAGGACGTCAGTAGCTTTGACACACGAGCTGCAATGGAGAGAGAAAAACATTTAGCCACTTAGTTTGCCATTTAGTTTGCTCGTGTCGACTTCCATCTCGAACAATGGTGTTATGTTATTTGTGGATAAATCCTACTCCACTGTCATAATGAATCTCAATAATGATAAAATTGTCATTGCAAAAGAGACTTTATAGTATCTTAGCGTCTGCCCTGATGTCTGTGTCAGAAAACCGTTAGAAATGTGTTTTGTATAAACCACAAAGTGTCCCAGAGCCTCCAGCACTCAGTGTTTGTGTGTGATTGTGCACAAGTGTCAAAGAGAGCACTGGCCCGAGGAGCAGCGCTCATGTTCACACTTTCTTTTGATGTAGATTTAGAACGAAGGACACAGGAACTCAAACTATAATGTACAAAAATAAAACGTTACACTGCTAATAGAGAAAGTCTGGGATATTTATTATTGTAAATCAGCATGAAATAAATTGCATTAAAGTGATTAGAAAACTAATGCTACTAATTCTAAATTAAAGGTGCACTATGTAACTTTTCTGGTGGAGGGTGCACGTGTGTCATGGAGGTGTTATTGATTTGACCTGAATGTTCCACCGTACGGCATCAAACTTATCTACGTTCCATTTATCCAACAGTATTCTCACGGTGAGTGGGCTCGCCTCTCCACAGATCTGGTCTATAACTTGGCCTGATGTCGTCACCTGCTTGTCTCTAAGTTAAAGGCCATACTGCGGAACATTCCAGGCAAAAAGCTCAGCATGATCTGTAAGAAGAGAAGCAGGTGGCGGACTCCACCAGAAAAGTTCCACAGACTGGGCTCCCACACGTTTGAGGTCAAGACTCTCAAAATAAATACCACCGCGACCCCCACAGGAAAATGAAATCCATGATGGGAAAGATCAATAAATACATTTGTTTATTTTGATATTTGTATGCGTTCTTGGACCTAATTTCACCAAATCATACTGTTTTCAATCCAAAATGAAGCGTCATCATTAAAAATATGTATCTTGAGATCATTTCGCGACCCCCAGCTCAGGCCTCGCGACCCCCACTTTGGGAACCACTGACATAGAGCACCTTTAAACCTTAGAACAACAACAAAAGGCCTGTCCAGTCTTGTGTTGGATCAGACCACAGCAGGAGGGTTGTGGGTTTGACTCCTGTGATGTGCAGATACAGTCGGCATCAGAGGAACACACACTAACAGACCTCTGTGGGGGAGTGATCCATTCATTATAATGTAGAAGATCTGCTCTATCTGTTCAACAACTACAAGAGAGAGAGAAAACTCCTACTTTATGTAAAATCTTTATCACACATCAAATTCTGATACAATAAATGAAAAGCAAATTCTTGGCAGATTTATTGACATGGTTTTGTAAAACTGAAGCTAATATATGTTCTTATTTTTCTCTTTCATTTGGTGGTATTCAGAATACAGTTACTTTCCCCAAATTAAAGAAAAAGGTATTCTGTAACAAAAAAAATCATACATTACATTTTCTTTGAATGAAATACTCTGATTTGTAACACATCTCTGTTTTTTAACGGATTAGTCATTAACACATAATCATAATACAGATACAAAACAAAGCTCAATTATTGCAGATGATCTTAAAAGGTCAGTAATGTACCACTATTATACAACTTTAAACAATAGCAACAAAATCTGACTTTGAAACATCTTACAACAATTTATTGAATAAGGTCAGTTTTATTTCTATACTGGACAGTGGAGTAGACAGAGTCTGGTTTTCCGCTCTGTTTCAGCACTGCATAGATGGCATATGCACTTGAATCCTGCAAAATATGTTTGGTAAAAACAGCAATAAACACAAAAGCATTTGTTGTATTTATAAATCAAACCGACGTATAAGGACATACCACATGTTCTGGCATCTCACTGTGAGGACGAGTGAAATTATCTGAAGAATCTGTAAGATATATTGGCACAGTTTTACAACAGAAAGATACAGGAAATAGAGGACATTTAGAATAAGTGACCTCTGCAGTGAGCACAGACTCTCCCTCTCTTCACACAGACACAGAGGACGATGATCAGGAGCACACAGCCAGACAACAAGACTGACAGAGCCACAGTCACTGGATCCTGATGCAGCTCTGGGGCTTGATCTGAAAATATGTAGATTATATGTTATTAACCTGGTGAAAGCACGCGGAGAGGAGTTCTACACATAATCTATTACTTGCAGACTGAAACATTTGTACAGAGTGACAGCCTGGTCCACCAGTGCATCTGAGGCAAATGCAGCAGCAGTGTGACAAAGGTCAAAATGATTTATATAGCACATTCACAAACAGATACACTGCCCCAAACTGCTGCACACGTTCAAAAACAAACACAGAGAAAATATTTTAATACTGAAAAATTTAAAGTAAAAAATAGTGTAGGTACAAAACAAGTCTAGCTCAGCTTGGATTAAAAGCCAGTGTAAAGAAATTAGTTTTTAGCAACGATTTGAAACTCGGAACAGAAGTAGCGGTTCTTATGCTCAGAGGAAGAGACAACAGATAAAGCTCTGTCTTCTCTAGATTTTAGTCTAGACCATGGTCAGTTGAGAAGCAGTAGGACAGTCAGCCTGAGTACTCGGCCCGGAGTGCGCACAACAAGCACTTCAGATAAATAAGGAGGGGCTGGATTGTTTAGAGACTTATAAACAGTCAAATCTTAAACTGGATCCTGAAGACAACAGGTCACAGTGGAGCGAGGACAGGGGTGATGTGGCAGGCGCGCTGCTGCATTTTGGACCAGCTGTAGTCTGTGCACTGGAGACTGGTCCAGGCCGAGGTGCAGTGAGTTACAATAGTCCAGGTGTGACGTGATCAATGCGTGAATGACTTTTCCATCTGGTTTGGGGACAAATAGGACTTAACTTAAGAGTTTAAGTTGGAAAAATCTAGTTTTAACCACTGACCTGATCTGTTTGTCAATTTTAAACACAAAGACTTTTTACAACAGGAAAACAATTAGAAGAAAACGCATTAAAAACATATTGTGAATCAAATATTCTAACAAAATTCTGTTTACGCGGCTGGTAGTGCTGGTATAATTTTCTCTTCAGAGGCCGAAGTGATTTTGGAAAAAATCTGACTTACCAATGTCCAGTTGAGTCCCCGTCCCAAACAGGATGTGTCCACATGTGTCCACAGCGCAGTAGTATGTCCCAGCGTCAGAGGAGCGTCCTATAGTTGTAGACAGTCTGTACACACAGCTGGAGTTTGTCACGTTGTACATGAGTCCAGTGAGAGGCTCCTCAGATCCAGCTCTGAACCAGGGCACGTTGTGCTCTTGTGGACACTGGATTTGGCCCGTGTTGTGTTTGGGCTGAAGTGAGCACTGAAGAGACACTGAGTGTCCTGGGACCACTGCAGCTGATGATGGACTCTGTCTCACATGAACACAGCTCTGTGAGTTTGCTCCATCTGTGTCAAAGACAAGACCAGAAAGTGTCAGGACTTACTCTTTATAATGAAGTTAATATTCAAATAGTTTACCATTTACAACCAAGAAGGTGCATAAAGTTCTGTCCATATCCATCAATTGAAACACAGTGATAGATTGCTTCATCCTCTTTTCTGATATTTTTTATTGTAAAAACAGGCTGATTATTCATTGTGGTTAAACTAAAACGATCTTTAAATGAATCATCAACTTTTGTTGATAAGTATACTTTTGCAATAAACTGTATCATTTGTCCTGGAGTTTGCTTGTACCAATAAACTGTACTCACATTGTTAAAATAACCTTAGAGCGACATTTAAAAGAGACGCTGGATCCAGGTTGAACCACTGTCACAGGTATTTGCTCCTCTGCACTTTCACCTTAATACATCCTTAATAAAATGAAACAAAAACATAAACATGTCCAAAAAGGAAACACCGTTATATCTCATATTCTTTGTTACTGGAGTTTTACTTACACAAGGTGCTCATAAAGATGAAGGCAGTGAGAGGTCCGATCATGTTTTCTTCTGATGTTACAGTCAGACTTACATGTGTTTGAAGTCTCCTCATCTTATAGTGAGCTTTGAAAAGCGGAAATCTAAGCGATTGGCTGAAGTACAACTTTACCACACCCCCCTTGATAAACCGTACCCTGAGCTTTATCTCCTTTATCTTTAGAATGTGAGACCAATATTTTTTATAAAACTAGTAAATGGACAAACAGAGGTAGCCAAATCTAAGAAACTAATATGCGTGTCAGAATGAAGAAACAGATTTTATGGATTAATACATGACTTTATTCACTATCCATTAACTTTTGTAGAAAAAGAGTGAGAGAGAAATCTCTTCAATTGTGTGCAAGTGTTACAGCCCTCAACTTTATTTTCCACAAGAGGTCAAATACTTTCAGTTCATGTTTGAAAAGGAGTTTGTCTCTCCCTTCAGGTCAACAGATAGAGTCCCTTTGTGCGCTTTATGAGGACACAATAAACAATACAAGCTGCAAAACTAGTCAAGCATATGATACTGTCACACAAACCACAAGGACTTGATTTTAACAGTGTGCCATTTACATTCACACATGGGTTTAACTAAAAAAACAAAAAAATGACCCATTTTGAGTGATCTGGGCAAGTTTCTGCACCAAAAAAAGAAAAAACAATCACCATTTCTAAATGTAAAGAATAGACAATGACTATGATGTTATTTGTCACATTATATATTACAGGTGGTGTCCCGTGGCTTTATCAACCAAAATGTGTGACATGGAGGTTATCTTTTTCATAATACTTTGAATCTTGGGTTGGTGAAGTCTCCTTTAAGTGTTATTTTGTCATACGATCCCTCAGCAACAGTTTGGAGCGATTCCAAAGTCACTTTGTAAAAGTAAAGCAGTCCAGCTTCATTTCTCTCGACTGAACAGGACATGGTGAAATGATCTCCAGGACAGACTATGGTCCGAGGGATCAGACCGGGGCCGCTGCTAGCTTTTTTGGTGCCCAAAATGTCTTGATGGTGCCAATGGTGTTAACAGGCAAGTGAACAAAAATTACTGCTCTTACAAATGTGTACGTCTACATTTTCTAGCTGCAAAGTTGTTTATCAAGTCATCATATGAGAGCTTCTGTGCCAATTGGTGGTGAGTTCAAAGGGTAAAAGAAACGAAATATTCGTAACTGTAAATGATTACTACTACTACAATTTATTTATTTATTTTTTGCAAAAAATGAATAAAAATAGTTTATTCAGCTTTAAGAAATGCACAGGAACTGTTGTCATTGTGAATGTATCATTGGCATCATATTTATTCACGGATTAAGTGCAATAAAAGCTCACGCACCAAATGTCCCCTAAACGCCTCAGAGTCAGACGTTAGCTGCAGAGTGGCAGGTAATAGGCTCCTCCGCTGACTCTCTCTCGTCTTCATCATTCTCTCAAACTTTGCCTGGGGTCTTGGCCATCCCTGTTCTCTGAGGGAGGAGCCGAGGAGAAAAGAGAGAGAGCCCTTGGCGTCGCGGTTTTATTAAATTACGTGCATGCGCTTCACTTTGGCGAGCGCCGGAATGCGGCGCCGCGTGGGCACCGCTCGTTTTCGCCACAGGCGGCCACGGCACAGCCGATGTGGTGCCCCCTCAGAGCACTTGGTGCCCTACGCGCTGTGCGTTACGTGCTTTATGGAAGCGGCGGCCCTGGATCAGACCATCTCCTTTGGTCTGACTGAGAGCTGAAAAAGATGAGAAATCAACAGTTAGACTTCAACCACTGTTAAATGTCATAATTCAACACATTGGTCTTAAAACTTACAAACTAAAATGACAAATAAAGCAGACAAATGACCAATCATTGTGATCCACTTCACTGAGAATAATTATGTATTTTAATGCATGTTTTCGCCCATCAAGAGTTCAATCCCAGTTCTGACCAGGGCATATTGCCATGTACAATTGGGCAAAACTCCTGGGGTTGTGGGTGAGTTATTGGTGGTGGCCCAAAAAAATACTCAAGGATTGGCTTTTGGCTGCATTTAATTTTGGAGCGTTTTATTCTCAGTAAAGCAGGAAGTGGGCTGTTAGCATGCTGTTTGTTGTTAGTTTTACCAAGACTTTGGCCTGTGAAAGTTGTGAAAACTTATGGCGGTGAATATGGGATGCTCGGAAAGCATTAAGTAAGTGAACAATACATTTAAACTGCTGCAAACACTTTAAAAGGAACTAGGTATCCTTTCACATTTTAAACACGATAAAAACGGACACAGCCTTAAAAAATATTATAGTTTTATCGATCATTTTATACTTGAACTCTCACATTGTGTCTTGTTTCCTGATACATCCTGGACTTTGTAACCAACCTGCCAACCATCGCCTGACCTCAGATAGACCCACTTAACTAAAATAACTGGATAAATGATGGGATCTATTTGGCCCTATTAGTATTTGAATTGATATAAATGCACATATTTTATTTCATGATACAGGAAGATGGACACACCTCGACTGTTTATTCACACTTCATTTTGAAAGAGGTGAACTTTCCATCACAGACGTGTCAAGAGTGCCATGCAGTCATTAAAGTTTGTTAGAATCATACGTCACAACCAAAACACATGGCACATTTCTTGATTTATTTGTCACTTTCCATTAAAACATCATTTCCAGCTCTTTTGAATTAAAGATTTGCAGCAATTTGAGAAATGCATCCAAGTATTTCTTGTTGAAGAAAAATTTCCAGTGTTTTTCTGGTCAACATAAAACCACTCCCCTGAGCTCTTACATGAAGAATACTTGAAACTGTCAGGTTTACACTTATATTATGGACTGTCACAAAGTGTAAATTGTGATTGCAAGTCAACTTATGATAAAAAACTAACCCGACCTCCAAAGAATCCCATGCATTTCATTGTATATTCATTCTGTGCAGACTTCATTGTAGAAGTGACAAAGATATACCCTTCATCTGCTTTTCCTCTCTCACTGAAACAAAAGTCTGCTGCTGTTTACAATGTGTTTTGTCGACATTATTTCCACTGTGACCAAATAAAGCAAAGTACAAACCAATCAGAGAAAGCTCCTCCTCCTTTGATTTCATTATAATAAGACAGAGACGCCATTTTATAACACACTTCACACAACAAACTCATCAACTTAAGCAAGATCAAGAGAATGTGGTCTTTATTGTACGCAGTACTTGTCTTCCAAGAAGCCCGTGAGTATTTATACTAAAATAAAAAGTATGTATCGTCCCATTGTTGTTATTTTATGTAAATATTTGTTTTGCAGGATGTACAGACATTTCTTTTGTGACAAGAACTCATGAACCTGGAGCAACAGTGACTCTCAACTGTCCACGTTCTGTAAAAAATACAGAATCTACAGCATTGCACTGGATCAGAGTTCTGTCTGGAAATGTGCCAGAATTTTTAGGAGGAACTTACTCATTTGAATATAAAGGTGTTAACAATACTTCTCGCACCACGACAAAACAAGGCGATGGAACGTTTGACCTGATCATACATCAGTCCACTCTCACTGACACTGGATTTTACTACTGTGTGAAAGTAGTTTCAAAACTTAAGTTGGAATTCGTATTTGGAATATTTCTATAAATTAAGGGTGAGAAAATATTAATAATTTACTGTGCAATAAAGTACAATATAATTATAGCTGTTGCTTTGCTCCTCAGGCCCAGACTCAGGCGTGAGCGTGGTGAGTCCAGAGCGCTCTGGTCCAGTCGACTCAGGAGACTCTGTGGATCTTCAGTGTTGGGTCCAAACTGAGAATGCACAGTGTTTTGAGGAGCACATGGTTTGGTGGTTCAGATCTGGACTGGACCAGTCTGGTCCTGGTTTAGTCTACACTCAGAGGAACAGCTCTGGTCAGTGTGACAGGAGCACAGAAGGTCCTGGTCCTCACAAATGTCTCTACACTTTGTCCAAAACCATGAGTGTCTCTGACGCCGGGACGTACCGCTGTGCTGTGGCAGCCTGTGGACTCATTCTCTTTGGAAATGGAACCAAAGTCACCATCAAAGGTACATACCAAGTGCTTTATCATTTATCTCACAGAAAAAAGAAAACAAAACTTGATATTGATATTGTTTATTACAGAAGAGGAAACATCAGAGAAATACGTCCTTATTCTGCTGAGTTCTGTTCTGGGTCTCGTCTGTGTTACTTTTCCCGTTTGTTTGACCATGAAGAAACTCAACAAACCAAACCAAGGCCATGATCAACAAAAAACAGAGGTAAAAAACTCCAACACCAGTGTAAGTTAATTCATGTTTATGAAACAATAAATTATGTTTTTCCCACAAAACAGTTGAGGATTAAAAAGTCGCACTGTGAAGCCGCGCTGCATCGGACGATTGAAGCGGCAGAAACAGAAGGTGTCTACACTTATGTCACTTTTGTTCACGTGAAGTAGAATCAATCTCTAATTCTGATGCAGTAAACTTAAAGGAGATAAGTATTCAATTGGAGAGATTTTCTGGAATGATGTAAATGTGTAAATATATAACTTTAGCGTGTTTGTTAATAGACACACTGTCACTGCAGGACAAGCAGCAACAAATTATTTGATTAAAATATGAAAAATATGATAAAAGCAGCAAAAGAAAACTGAAGCTATCTGGATTATTTAGGAGTAAAGTGAGGCTAAAAACTTTCATGAGCAGTAAATGAAATGTATGAATGTAAATATAAATGTTCACTGTTATATTCATGTGTATTTGGAACTGACTTTTTAAGAATAATGTGCAATAAAAAACAAATCAAAGACAACAGCATGCAGTCAATGTTTGGTGGAATTTATTTTTCAATTATATTCCATAAAAGACATTAACTTTACAGAAGCATTAGTAAAAAGTAGAATCATTTAGCTTTACATTATGTCTAATCGTTTGAATTCAAGCAGGATGGTATGTAGAAAAAAGCATCACATCCAACATTTGCACAAAAGCAGCAGAAGGAAAATAAAAAATCATTTATAAAAATACACACTTGTGCATATGTTCCTGGCTGTGCCTTTGAGGAGAGTCTATCTGAGCTGGTCTGCTCTCACAGAGGAGTACACACACTCCTGCTCTGCTCTTGTTTTACTGCTCTGTTTCACTTTTCTAGACGAGAAATCCAGCGCTGCATAGTTCACATCTGCACCACATGTTGCTGGTTTTCAAATACTTTACCATTAACAACCAAGAAACTGCTGTTCATAAAGGTCTGTCCATATCCATCAGTCCAAATGCAACGGTAGATTGCTTCGACCTCTTTTCTGATGTTTAGTGTTATAAAAACAGGCTGATTATTTAGCGTGAAATAAAAACAATCTTATCTTAACTTATTTTTTTACTTTATTGTTGTCATTTCAATAATAGGTCGCACCCACAAATCAATTAAATGTGGTTTCTCATCAGTAAAAACAGTGCTTGACAACATAAATAAATGGAATAAATAGCTATGTAACCTAGTATTTAAATGACTACCAAATGATCCTCACACAAACACTTCTCAGTCCGACACTTCAGTTCAGAGTCCTGCGAGTCAATTTGCTGTTGTTGTTAAGGGGGACACACTTTGTTTATGAGCCAAACCGCTTGTGGAAAAAAGCTGTTCCGCATCCTAGATGTCCGACAGCCAATGCTGCGATCCCTTTTTCCTGAGCACCTCAGAGAAAACGTGTGGTGAGAGAGATGACGGACATCTTTGATGGTAGTTACAGCTCTTCAGGTGCAGCGCTGCTCGTACATCACCTCTGAGAGACGGGCCGATGATTTTGCTGGTGGTTTGATAATCTGATTGAGCTGCTTCCTCTCCTGTGCACTCCAGCCTCCAAACCCGTGTAACCGGGGGAGGTAAGGCCCCCTTTAAACTACACAGGACAGACCTGGTATAAACAAGGACCAAAGCAGAAAGTGCTCAAAATATAGACTTTTATTTACAGTTTAAAAAGAACAAATTTAATCAGTGTTATTAAAAAAAACACCTATCCCAAACCCAGACACTAACCCCCCCTTTAGAAACAGCATTGAGAATTAACACCAAATAAAAGAAAAAAAACACAACAAACTAATTAGAATGCAAACCAAACGTTAAACACAAACCAAACCCAAAACAAAATAGCTAAATCCCAAATACTGCTGTCCAAAGTGCAGTGCGTACAGGCTTAGGACTAAAGTGCTAAAGCTGAAGTGCCAATGCTACGTGCTAAGAGTTTGAAGGTGCTAATAGTGCAAAGTGCAAGGTGCAATAAAGTGCAGTCTGTGCTAAGTTGGATAAAATGGACACAAACTACACTAAAATTGCACCAAACACTATAATTTCCCTATCGCTTACACGTACATTAACACTATAAAAACTCAGGCTAGCTTCAACAGACCAGGTGGGACAATTAAGCAGCAGAGGCGGACTGCAGATAACAAAAACAATGCATGAGACACAATTACACATGGCCTTAAATTCACAGATATCGCGGAACAGATTTACCTTCATTCAACACGTTAATCAGCACGACGGGCTCAGGGTGCAATCGGTGGAGCCGACGTGACTGCCCCACCAAACACCTTAAAATCGAATGATACACACGTGCATTAACGCGATGTGGTAAAACGACAGGACGGAAAACACTTCAAAAGTTAGGCTACTTACAAAAAGGAATGCGCCACAACCAGCCGCGAGCCCCGACTGCAGACACGGCAGCGTGCACACCTTTTGTAGAGCAGGTAATCAGCGTAACCGGAAACGGAAGTGGGACGCGGGGGTACGGCTCCCTAAGGGGTTCGTGCAGACCCATAACACCCTGTTCGCCTCATTACACGCGGATGTGAGACAGTAGGACACATAGAACAATAATAAAACCTGGAAGATGAATCCAAAATGGCCGCCCTGTTTATCCCTATGGCGAAAAAAAGTTTCTTACTTCCGCATTTACTTCCTGACACGGAGGCTGACATCTTTGTTTTACTTCCTGATATGGATGCTGTCATCTTTGCTTTACTTCCTGATACAGTGGCTGCCATCTTTGCTTTAGGGCGCCACGTGACGAATATAAAAACGGTAATTTCGGTGATTTTAGAAACAGCAGAAAAGAACATTTCCTTCAATTTTATTTAAATACCGATAATAATTCAGTCCTGTCTGCATTATAATGTGCAATTTTAGAAAAAGGCTGGTTCCAAGAGGCTGCAGTACCTCGCACGGCCACTAATCAATCTGGGACCACAGACAGAGGGGGCGTGCCTTATCCAGTTCATTTAATACATCCATGGTAGGACAGCACACTTTCAACTGTCCCCTGTAGAAGGTGGTGAGGTGGGGTGTGGGGAGGCCTACTGTCCTCAGCCTGCAGAGGGGGTGGGGCCCTGCTGAGCCTTCTGGGTGACTGCTGTGGTGTTGATGGTAAATGAGAGGTTTTCCGCCACGTGGATCCCGAGGAATTGCTTACTCTCTCCACGGCAGTCCCATCGATGTGCAGCAGCGCGTGTTGTTGATGCTTCTGGATGCTTCCTGGAGTTTATTTGTATATCAGTAAACATGTTCATACTTAGACGAACATGTGAAAGTGACTGACCAGTGTCACGGGTATTTGGTCCTCTGCACTTTGACCTGTAAAAACACTCCCATAAATCATCATGATATTTAATACATTTTGTGACTATAGTTTTACTTACACAAGGTTCTCATAAAGATGAAGGCAGTGAGTGATCCAATCATGTTTTCTTCCAGTCAGAGTTACATGTGTGTTTGAAGTCTCCTCATCGTAAAGCGAGTTTTGAAAAGCGCAAATTGAAGTGACTCTCAAATTTACCATCCCTTACTTAACCTACTCCAAAGCTGTGTTTTTATTTATCCCCGGAAAAAAAGTGCATATAATTATTCAGCCGGTGCATGGTCTATATACATAAACATGGTATCTATAAAGAAGCTTAGAACTTGTGGAAATTCTATGAAGTGTGATGATGATCCCGCCTGAAAAAAGTACATGAAAATAATAGAAAATTACCTCTTAATCAATGGGCTAATAGCCTAAAAACACAAACAAAATCTAAAACTATATCCCAGCCACATTTACAAAGCTGTGAGCAGAAACAGAAAATCAGGGTTTTATTCTTTATTTACTGTCAATATTTTCAGCACTGTTTTGCTTTCAGCTTAGTGAGTTATAAGCTGCTTTTATAGTTGCACAATTACCACATCAAAATGGGGACCAAACAAAGAATGAACCCGGAATCAAACCTGGACTAGACAAGGACTAAACCAGAACAAGACAGGACCAAATCATGTCTACATCAGAATTAAATCCAGGTTCTGTCCACAGCAGCTGCTATAAGAGCTCTAAAAGTGATATGATTACTGAGGTGTATTTTGTGATCAAACGACTGCAGTGTTTTGACCAGGTTTTCAAAGTCAAAACCACCATTTCCGCAAAGTGCATCTGTCTGAAGAACAACAAGCAAAACCACACACAGCAGCTTCATAGAGAGATCTCACTTTGTGACCACCAGGCTCTAAAAACAGCATGACTAAGAAGAGGCCGGCAAACGGCTCAAACAGGGCGCCAAAAGAAACGAGAAGTACGTTATGTTATTTTGCTCGATTATTATTCCACTGGTCTATGCTGACATGCTTTATGATGCCTGATGTGTGCCTGATGCAGGAAGTGAATCACACATTTCTATTCTCGTGTCATTTTGAGAGACAAGTTGAAAACTTTCCATAACAAAGTTACTAAGAGTGTCATGCCGTCACTGCAGTGTGTCTGTCATTTTAAAATGTTATAGTTTATGTTTTATAAAAGTCAGAAAATCATGTATGAAGGAATTAATGAAAAACATAAAAGTTGAATGAACTTTTTTCTTGAGCAACACAACACTACTGACAGATAATAAAACATATAAACTATAATGTAAATATAAAAATATAACTCTATACAGAATGTATTCTTTTTCCAGCACAATACTCCCTCATAAGACTGGGTTTGTTGTGTAAATGCAATATCAAGGCTAACACTGTGTTGTGATGTCTTATGTGTATTTTACTGAACTGACTAACTACATAAACCAAACATGTATTTCACCATGAGAACATTGTGTGGTATATTTATTTTATAAAATTTTACAATGCAAAAGTTATTTCTAAAGACAGTGCAATGTCATAAAGTTGCTGTACAGAGTTTAGTCAATCAATCAATCAAAGTCTATTCATTAATCACTTTTCACATATAAGATGTAAAAATAATTTACAGTACATTAAAAACAATCCCAAATGCACATATCCCACCCAACCACCCCCACAACTGCCTGACCCACACAACCAAACCATCCACCCACATATGAGGCTGAGTACCGATGAACCAGTTGAGGAAGCACCATCAGAGCACCAGGAGCAGAGAGTTAGCCATAGCCAGAGGAGAGATGAGGCAGACACCAAACCTCCACTAGGGGCCCCTGAGCCAGGCCCCAGCAGCCACAACTGACCACTGCTCCTGGTACAGTGGGCCCCTCAGGGGCAACACTGGAGAAAGTGAGAAGTTTAATAGAAAAAAAGCTAAATTAGCACAATAAACAACCAGAAAAATACAATAAAAAAGAAAAGACTTGGCAACAAAAATCAAAGTATCCCACAGTATATTCCTGGTTGTGCCTTTGAGGAGAGTCTATCTGAGCTGGTCTGCTCTCACAGAGGAGTACACACACTCCTGCTCTGCTCTTGTTTTACTGCTCTGTTTCACTTTTCTAGACGAGAAATTCAGCGCTGCATAGTTCACATCTGCACTTGTGCCCTGTAAATATGAAGAGGAAATAAACATGTTATAACTGACATCTCTACACCACTGCTGCACCATTATTTGTTGTTTTTAAGTTGGTCATATATTAAGTTTGTTAATGTTTCAGCAATATTAACACATACCATATTCTCGGCCATCTCAGACTGAGAACGAGTGACAGAGTCAGATGAATCTGTGAAATATGAAACACTATTACAACACAGTCATGTAGTAAACTATAAGAGGAAATAGAGGACATTTAGAATAAGTGACCTCTGCAGTGAGCACAGACTCTCCCTCTCTTCACACAGACACAGAGGACGATGATCAGGAGCACACAGCCAGACAACAAGACTGACAGAGCCACAGTCACTGGATCCTGATGCAGCTCTGGGGGTTGATCTGAAAATATGTAGATTATATGTTATTAACCTGGTGGAAGCACACGGAGAGGAGTTCCACACATAAATTGTCAGGGATGACTCCGGTTAAAATCTGTCAAGAAGTACAACATTTAGTTTGCAGTTGTGACTGAAAAATTTCTACAGTGCGACATACTGGTCCATCAGTGTATCTGAGACAAATGCATGAACAGCGGTGTGACTAGATGTATTCTCGCGACTTTGTGAAGTCACAAGTATCACAAAATTCTGTTTATGTGGCTGGTAGTACAGTCAGTCAATAACATTTTCTCTTCAGATTTTGTAACAAATCTGACTTACCAATGTCCACTTGAGTCCCCGTCCCAAACAGGATGTGTCCACATGTGTCCACAGCGCAGTAGTATGTCCCAGCCGCCAGAGGAGCGCCCTATAGTTGTAGACAGTCTGTACACACAGCTGGAGTTTGTCACGTTGTACATGAGTCCAGTGAGAGGCTCCTCAGATCCAGCTCTGAACCAGTGCACGTTGTGCTGTTGTGGACACTGGATTTGGTCCGTGTTGTGTTTGGGCTGAAGTGAACACTGAAGAGACACTGAGTGTCCTGGGGCCACTGCAGCTGATGATGGACTCTGTCTCACATGAACACAGCTCTGTGAGTTTGCTCCATCTGTGTCAAAGACAAGACCAGAAAGTGTCAGGATTTACTCTTTATAATGAAGTTAATATTCAAATAGTTTACCATTTACAACCAAGAAGGTGCTGTTCATAAAGTTCTGTCCATATCCATCGATCGAAACGCAGTTATAGATCGCTTCGCCCTCTTTTTCTGATATTTGGTATTGTAAAAACAGGCTGATTATTCATTGTGGTTAAACTAAAACGATCTTGAAATGAATCATCAATCCTTGACCATGAGCACCATATACATATCCAATAAACTGCATTGTATGTCCTGGAGTTTGCTTGTACCAGCTAACACGTTCCATGTGCTTAGAAGGACATGCGAAAGAGACGCTGGATCCAGGTTGAACCACTGTCACAGGTATTTGCTCCTCTGCACTTTCACCTTAATACATAAATAAAAAATAAAAAATAAAAAATGAATAAATAAATAAAAATGTCAAAAAAGAAGCCACCATTATAGCTCATATTCTTCATTAATGTAGTTTTACAATAAAGTTTTACTTACACAAAGCGCTCATAAAGATGAAGGCAGTGAGAGGTCCGATCATGTTTTCTTCTGATGTTGCAGTCAGACTTACATGTGTGTTTGATGTCTCTCATCTTATAGCGAGCTTTGAAAAGCGGAAATTGTAGTGATTGGCTGAAGCCAAAATTTCCACCCCTTGACTTGATCTCATTCTGTATTGACTATAACAGCAATAAATAGTATTTAAGCAATTTAGTTGACAAACAGAGACAGTAATCCAAATCTAAAGAATCAAATCAAACTTGATTTTTAAAATGCACTTTTCATACATACAATGTAACACAAAAGTGCTTTACAGTGCATTAAAGACATTCCCTATGCCATTTCCCTCCCAACCTCCCCCACCTCACCCACACAACCAGTTGAAGATGCGCCTTTAAAGGAGTCATCTGCACCAGGAGCAAAGAGTTGTCTGCAGCCACAGGACACAGACTGCTGGAGAGGCGACATGAGGCAAACCTCCACCAGGGGCCCATGCGCCAGGGCCCTGCAGTTACAGCTGACCACTGCTCCTGGTACAGAGCAGCTCCACAGAGAGGTAACACTGGAGATCAAAAAAAATGAATAAAAGAATAAATAAATAAATAAATGAATGAATAAATAAATAAATAAATATGAAAAAATAAAGAAATGGGTAAAAATAGAGTAAAACTAGGACATAAATACATCTAAAATGTAAGCCTAAAATAATTGAACGCAATAAATAGCATGGCTCAAGGACCCATGGCTCAAGGGGTCACAACATTAAGGAGACCACACAAAAGCTATAAAAATTAGACACCTTTATTTTACAAATTTAGGAAATGTGCAAAGGAGCCTTCCCTTCACCGCCTCCACCAAAACTGGAGTTTTGGTTGGAATTGAGTCGGAGTCCTGGAAGAGGGGAGAGAGGATAAAACATTTGCTGATTGTGACTTATATAGTAAATAGGAACACCCGGCCCTAGGTGCCCCTGATTGCTAGGCCTGCCCAGCCTCTGACAGCAAGGGGCTGTCACAAAATAAATGCACAATGAAATTATTAAATAAATATTAATAATAAGCTAAGCTAAAAAGGTGGGTCTTGAGCTTTCTCTTAAAAACCTGAATGTTCTCTGCAGCCCTGAGGTTCTCCGGCAGGCTGTTCCACAGATGAGGGCTGCAGTACTGGAAAGACGCCTCAACGTAAATGTGTGGCCTGCCTTTGGGAATGACTAGGAGCCGGCTGCCGGAGAAGCGCAGGGGCCCGAGGAGGAGCGCAGGGGCCCGAGGAGATAGGAAGACTCAAAAAGATAGGAAGCCTCAAGACCATTAAGGCATTTAAAAACCAGTAGAACCTTAAAGGGCCTGTACCTGATTTTGAACATTGAGGTAGGAACATGTTTTTGTTTTAACCATTAGCCCCGCCCACATAGTCCTTCCTTTCACTCAGTATTGCACCATGACTCAGAAATGACTGTCTGGAATAGTCTTATGCAGTTGTTTCCATACAGTTCCTTTAACTTTCCTTGCAATTAGCTTTTTTGGTACTTTTGAAACTGTACAATGACAGAGAGTCAGATGTCTGGGATAGTGTTGAGGAGTTATATTTCCATGATTCATAGTGAACAATATACCTGATTGGATGAAAAGAGGTGACCCTGCAATGGTTCTGTACTCAGCATTTCCTAACCAAATGTGTTCATAATAAGCACAGATTATACATTACAGACCAGTGTTAAAAAAAAAAAAAAATCAATTACAAAAAGCATCCGAATCTGTTTTTTAAAATCATGTTTTTGACGTAAAATTAATTTCTGATGGTTGCATTTGTATTTCACTGAAAGCCTGGCCACTAGATGTCAGTGAGCAGCACCAGACCTTGTTAACCTACGTCAACACTAAAGAACAACACAATCTCGCGAGAAGCATGCCGTGGTAGGCTTCGGTACGGCATGCCACGGCATTTCGCGGTAGTTGAATCACTGCTTCTAATCATTTTCAACATGGCGAAAACGAGAGGGATTTGCAAGAGGCTCCTAGCATGTACAAAGAGGACATTTGGAATCACTTTGGCTTTTACAACAAAGATGGAACTACAGAGTTTGACAAGAGCCATGCAGTGTGAAAAATCTGCCACGCAAAAATAAAATACTGCAGAAACACCACAAACCTTCCGGCTCATGTGTAACGACACCACGATGAAGTGGAGGCAAAGAAGCTGAAACATTCCTCATCTCAATTGACTCTTGAACAAGCTAATTTAGTCATGTTACCCTCAAATTCTCAGTGTGAAATGACACATACCATTATGTATTACATGCGTCCTCATAGTTCAGCTGAGAACAGCTTCCGTTTTATGATGAACACTCTCGAGCTCTGTTACACCATACCTTACTGACAATATTTTACAGACATCGCATTACCAAGGAGTGGCATTAACATGTGATGGCTGGACATCTAGGACCACCGAGTCCTACGTAACCATAACTACACATCACTTCACTGACGCACAGCTTAAACCTCGCATCATAAAAGACACTTAAGGTACTGTCCGTGGCCAGACTGCTCGGCAGAATTAAATGTGTCACAGTCTTCTTCAGACACAGTGCAATAGCCAGTCACCAGCTAAAGCTCAAACAAGAACAGCTCCAGCTACCAAAACATAGACAGATCACAGATGTCATCACAAGATGGAATAGTTCCTATGATATGACAGAGAGATTTTTAGAGCAGCAACCAACAATCTGTGTGGCCCTTCTTTCAAATGAGATCATAAAAAATGAAAAAGACATATTTACTCTGAGTGAATCTGACATCACTTGTGCTGAAGTAGTCATAAACGCACTGAAGCCAATGAAAGATTTGATACTTTGGTAATGTCAGAGGAGAGCATGCCAACACTGTCCCTCATTCCAAGCTAGTCATGGCATCAGAACAGAATGCAGAGAATTCTGATACTTCAAAGGAAATCAAATCGGCTATAGTGCTAGATCTAGCCAAAAGGTACACTGAGAAGACAACCATGTTCATGGCAAGTGCTGTTGACCTACCAAGAACCTACCATTCTTGTCTGAAGAAGAGGCTGTCCACGTCTATTCAACACTGACACTGTGGTTGCAGAAATACAAAAGCATACTCATGTAAGGTAAATATGACCTTTTTGTGCATTATGATTTTATGTATGCAGATCCAGTATAAGGAAAATGTGTATCTACAATATTCAAATCATATTTATGACTTGTGTATAATACTTCACATAAAAGAACAGAAATATGTAAAGCTTATTTAATGTTTTGCAGGAGCAAGAAGGTGTGGAGGAAATTCTCTAATCACATCCTGACAACAAGCAACCTGCCACCAGCCAACCACCCGGAAGAGACCAAGAGCATCATGTGCCTTGACTGACCTACTGGGAACATTTGCCTCTGCAAGAGAGAACATTTAAAAATCTGCCCATGATGTGGCTAAAGTCAAGGTAAACCGGTTTAAGGACGAGACACCGCTGCCACTCTCTGGTAAATTAAAATCAGGTACAGGCCCTTTAAAATCGAGGAAAGTACAGTATGTCTAATGATGTAATGATGGTAAATTGTAAATATCATAAGATTTTATGGAAGGCAGGTAAGATAGGCTACACTGTATTCAGTATCTGGATCTGTGATCTTGCCCTTTCAATCATTACCCAAAGCTCATGACCATAGGTGAGAGAAGGAAAGTAGATTGACTGTTAAAATGAGAGCTTTGCCTTTCTGCTCATTCTTCACCACAACAGTCTGATTCAGTGACTGCATCAGATGCTTCAATCTTATGCTGCATCACTCCTGAACAAGACCCAGAGACACAGGAACTCCACCCGTAGTACCCAAACCACAACCTCCAACCCCTGACTGCTTTAGAAATGTTGTCAAAACAATGAACAGAAATGGTGACAGTGGGCAGCCCTGGTGGAGTCCAAAATGCAGACAGGGGCTGGATAGCCCTGAGCAAAGGGCCCCAGACCCGTACTAAAAGTTGAACTCTTTCTCCAGATCTCCAAAGCAGGAGAGTATAGTTCCATGGCATTGACAAAAATCACACCATTTC